>LR989929.1:34057832-34594198 GCA_905146935.1 Scaeva pyrastri
TATTTTTGATAACAGTCGATATCACAAATTGAGTCATTTCAGTTGTTGTATTACGTCAAGTTAAATGGTTACAATGCTCAGTGCTAATAATTTGTGTTTTATTTATTTTATTTAAACAAATTCAAACCGGCCGGCACAGAAAAAGGCGCTTCTCCGTTAGCGGTTGGATATACAAAAAATTACAAGTCTCATATGCGGATCGTTTTAAATTGAAATGGTTGTGAAGCTGACGCCAAATCTTTATCTTATAAATACATACATACATAACATTTTATTCGAAGGCCGTATTTCATTAGTTTAGAAGTCAATGGTCACAAAATACACATTTCAGGTGTCGACTACTTGAAGAGCCATGAATGCGTTTATTTTATATTATAAAACCGGTTTTGATCGGAGTTTCTTCAGGATTTTAAGATTTTTACTTCGAAACCAAATAAGTAAACGTGACCAAACAGTCGTGTGTCGATCTT
Source organism: Scaeva pyrastri (assembly GCA_905146935.1). Taxonomy (NCBI): domain Eukaryota; kingdom Metazoa; phylum Arthropoda; class Insecta; order Diptera; family Syrphidae; genus Scaeva; species Scaeva pyrastri. The sequence goes on from LR989929.1 coordinate 34,058,303, forward strand.
CATTTAAAGTTGTGTGTATCGTTATACTTCCGCTATATTCATTTTAGAGGAGCAATGGGGTAATACCTTGTGGTGCATATCAGCGGCGGATTGTTCAAATTTGAACTGACGTGCCATGGGGCGCAACGAATAAACAAACCCATTTTTTTTTTGAATAAACAAAATTGTACGAAACCTTAATTTTAATGACGACTAAAAGGATCATCGCTCATACTGGAGTTTATTTTCTTAATCTAACTACAGATGAAATTGAGGAGTTTAAATGCTATCATATAGTCTATTAATACAATAGGTGTTTATTTTTTGCAATGCTATCCGTACTGAAGTGGGATTTCCCAAAAAATAGTTCATCCGCAGTGTAGTGGTGTGATTTTAATAAGAAGATAATTAAATTAAAATGGAAGATTTACAAGATGATATGGTAATAAACATTAGAAAAGTTTGTTTACCTTAGTTAATTCATGTCATTATTTCTATGGTTTTAGAATCAAAAATTGATGTGTATATTTTCTGATGTTAAGAATACTAAAATTCTGGAGCATAACTACATTTAAACCTTAAAATTGCCGGGATAGTGGCAAAGGAAGAAACAGGAAAAAAAATTACAAACAAAAATAATATGGGTATCCTAGACCAACGCAGTCGGAAACATCTGAAATACTGCAAATAAAAAAATGAGTGCTGGCTGCAAGTGGCTGAAGAACTTAGGTTTCCAGAAGTAGACAGTTTGGAAGCACAAAATAAATAGAAAGCCCTTAGTAGCCTCTTTAAGGAAAATTTGGGCTAAATTCGGACTAGAAAATCGGGTCAAGTCACTTCCAAATTGCCGACCGTGTCATGGGCTCAGTTTTTCAGAAATGATGTTCATTCAGTCTTCCGAAGTGTCTCAAAACATCGGAGTCTGTTTCGACAATGCCCCTGGTGGGCTTGTACTTATATTTTTTACTTTAATATTAATTACGAATTCATCAACAGTGAACGAGGTAAATCAACAGCTTCTCTTGAAGCCTGTTGATGAAAATCCTTACTCCATTGGAAAACTTCGCAAATTTAACAAATTTTTACACTGACTTGACTTGATCTCTAATAGTAGCTTTATGCTCCACTTATGATGATGAAACCACTTAGTGTTGCCTTTCAGAAATTTTAAAAATGTTCGCATTAGACAATGGCAGAAACATAAAAAGATAGATATTATCACTAACATCTAAAATTCCCAATCAATTATGTGATGATTGCGATTACAGAGAACAATTATTTTAGGAACTGAAAAAAACATGATTTGAATAAACAAGAAAATTATGATTATTTGTCGTCCTGAACACATTCTTCTAAGGAGAATTGATTAAAGTACTAAGAGTATGTAACTCTTTTTAAGAAAAATTAATTACATACTCTCATTCTTCTTCTATTTCTTCTATAAGAAGTCACTAGGCTATGGTTTTATATCTAAGATTTGTCAAATTAGTTTTCGTTCAAATATCTGTCAATTTACACATTAAGGAAGAATTCATTAGGCGAGAGTTAAACCAGAGTTAGATTACACTAAAGTATATCAATGCAAAGCTAACTTAGTCGATGGATCTAGCGAACTCAAAGATTCAGTGTTTGATGAGTCAACTTAGTGTTGATTTTAACTTAACACCCGTAGGTAGTACATTAACCTTTGTGAATCCACCCACGAATAATTGAACCATTTGGAGTTCTTTATGAAGAATGAAAACAAGATGAATATGGAAGAAATCTACTTTAGAGTCCACCCTTTAGTTAAAGTTGGACATAAACATGTGGGTTAATCAGTATCCACTAATACTATTATTTCAGAACTAATATATAGACACTAAGAACGCTTTAAAGACGAGTTGGCTCGGTAAAGAATAATTTCAATTTTACATCTGAAATGAGTAACTTTTTACCATATTATTTGGCGAGCAACAACAAACATTTTTTAAGAATAACCAATATGTAATATTCTACTTTTGCATATTAGGTGTATTGATGTAGGTACAGTACAGCCTCGCTAGTCCGGACACTCGCTAGCCCGGACACTTCAGTAGTCCGGACACCTCTATGTTTCGGACATTTTCAAAAGTTTACCTCTACAGTCCGGACAGCGTATTAAAATGCTTATGTACAATACACAAACATATATTATTTGTCTCTGTTTCTTGGAAAAAACTTTTGTTCATACGATTACGGGGAATCCCCTTCTAGTTTTGTCGCTTGTAGTTGGCTCTGGAATCTAGACATTTTAATCGTTGCAAATTTACTCATTGGTCGTTGATTTTTCATGCTCTGTTACATTTCATCGTGAGCTTTCTTTAAGGATAAAGCATATTTTTTGGTGTATAATTTGAATTTCTCATTGAAAATTTTTAAAACATAAGTTATTACTTATTATGGCTTCTACAAAGAAAAGGAAGCATGTTACTTTGACACTTTCTGAGAAATGTAAAATATTGGATGATATTGAAACTGGCAAATCAGTCAGGCAAGTAGCAGAAATTTTCAAAGTCTCAAAGTCAACTGTTTTTGATATAAAAATGAATAAGATGAAAATTCGGAAATTTGTAAAAGTTTTCGGCTGTCCATTGTATTTAATTTTTTCTCTATACTCCGGGCATTTCGCTATTCCGGACACGGTAGAAACTTTATGTGTCCGGACTAGCGAGGCTGTACTGTACATACCTAGACCTATTAAATTTCCTCCTAATATTTACTTTAAACTTGGAAATGTTTTGAGTTTTAAGGTAACAATTTAAAACAGGCATAATGCACTATATATACGTTCTGTATACAAAAATATATTGACTGTGCCAGAATATGCCAACCTGCAGACTGCCCTTGGAAACTGGGAGAAAACACTTCAAATTTTATTCCATTGTTCCGCTGTCCATACAAATATACAGTAAGCTTAAAGATTTATACAGTTTTTTCGTCGCCAGTGGACATTTTGTATCTACATATTATGTATATAAAGCTGCGGTAAAAAAATAGCACCGCAGCCGATCACAATCTTTATGACGTAAAAAAGAAAATTCAATGTTTGGAATCTAATTGAATCCTCTGAAATAAATTCTGTTTATCTATAATTCATTTAAGCAAGAAAATGGATTTGGAATTTCATTCATTTCCTGAGATTTGTTCAACTTTCCATTGAATTCTCAATTAATCTTTTAAAAAGTACCAAGTAAAACAGCAGTGCTATTTTTCGACAGCAACTATTAATACATATGATGTAGGTACATATGTATGTATGTATGTTTTATGCAAAGTGTATGAAATCCTTTAAGCATCCTAATCATCTTTTGGACATATACAAAGAAAAAAATTGATTTTACAATTAAATATATAATATATCCTAACCGATGTAACTGCAAACTGTATGATATTCCCTTGAGTATAGATACCAATAAATCCATAAATTTGTTTGCAGACTTAAAAACCAAAAAAAAAATACTAGACAGTTAAGTATTAATAAAAATAAAAGGTATACCTACTTAATGGAAGAAAAAAAATTGAAAGTCAGTCAAGGGATTAATTTTCAAAAATGCAGGTACCTACATAATATGCAGTCAAGTTGAATTATACTGTGTTAATATGTAGGTACTAGAGTAAACACCTTCTAAAGATGAAACCATGATTTCACCATTTCACTCTTGTACAACAGCCATACAGATGCATGTGTACAAAAAAGAGTAGGTAGGTAGTTACTAAATGTTCCTCAGACCTGACCTACTTGGAAATGAATGGCAGGATGCATACTGCACAGTTGAATGACATTTAACCGAGTCGAGTCAGCCTTGGGTCTACAGAAAGTTAGGCTATGTCCGACATGTTCAATCAACTGAAACTCCTGAAATTTTTACATTTTGCTTTCTTTTAAATCTTGAGAAACCTAAAGAATTTCATCAGTCTCCTCACACTCCAATGCACAAAAAAACGAGATATGTACTCATCCAACTTACCTACAAATAAAAAAAAACAGCTCTTCTTGGGTCATTATGTCGGCGACAGCGACGCCGCCGCCACCACCGCCACAAGCTCCAAGATGTGTGAATAATTTAGGTACTCTTTCACGCGCGTTGTATACAATTTCGGAGATTTTCAAAAAAAAAAAAAATAAGCAACAAATATTAGAAAAGATGAAATGTATAAATAAAACAAAAATAAAGCCTTACGTGACCAACGACACCCTCGTAGAGAGAGTAGCCCCGCGACTATTATTGACAACACAGCAGCAGCAAGTAGCAAAAGCAGCACCAGCAGTAAACGACGAAAACCAAATAAAAAAGAATCCCCAAGCCAGAAAGGGGTTCTTCCAATTTTAATTTTCATTTCTTTATCTTTATTCTTTCGAGCAATTAAGTTCTCCAAAACTAGAGATCAATGCATCAATTTTTCGCTCAATCAAACTGTTAGCCTAATTTTGTATTTGTTCTTTTCTTTTTTTTTTTGCTTCTTTACATCACTGCACCACTGAATCATGAGTGAAAATTTTTCATTTGACATTTTCCATCGAAAGGTTTTCCCCATTCAGTAAATTTTATATTTTACTTTTGTATTATGAGTAACGTTTTACTTTTTTCAATATAATTACATCACACACAACTTACCTTGATAATAAATAAACAAATCTTTGTGTTGTTTTTTCTCTAAGCCGAATAAGTTGCAAATTTAAACAAAAAAAAGAAGTTTAATGTGAGAACTTTGTTAAACGGTGCAACAGAGCACCCGAATTCGTACGTAATTTTGTTTGCGACTGTGTTTAGAAATGAAAAATTAAAATGTCCAAAGAAGTTTGCTTTGAGCTGCGGCCATTTTGAAAAAAAAAAAATTAATGCGTCGAATTGTTCCGAATGTAAATGGCGGCGTGCTTTGTTTTTTTTTTTATAGCGGGAATGTTATTGTAATCGATAAATGTAGAGATGTGTTTAGGGATGGGTAATGGAATTTATGGTATGGTTACATGTATGTATGTCAAGAATGATTTGTATGGATTTTGTCTGCAGTGTAGGTTGATGTGAAAAGTAGTGGAACTTTGAATTTACAGCCCCATTCTACATAACCTCACTGACACCTCACAAGGCACAAGTCACACGAAGTGGTGAAATCGATTTTTTTTCGTATTCTGCCATAGAGTTAGAACTTGTGAGAGTCACAAAAACAATTAAAATTGTGATCTCCATCAGAGCATGTCACAACTAAAATACTACTTCAGTTTTGACATTCGATGTTATGCTATTTTGTTTTCTTACATTTTGAAATTAATGTTGACGGTCAATCAGTTGATCAATTAATGGCACTGGACTACAAGTCTCATCATGCTGTTTTGAATTTCGTTGTGAGTTTTCTTGGGAGGACTATCAAAAAATTCCATTATTGTTATCGAGTCAAGAGGAATCGAGTCGAAAGAGCTTGTGACTTGTGACCTATCAACAGTAGAATCGGGATGTTTGAAAATAATTTAAATAGGTATAAAAAATGTTCATTATCATGTACCTAAATGCTTGATGGAAAGTTATATATTCCTTCAAATGTATGTTGTTCCATGAATGCTTGTTTTTTAAATACAAATTATAGAGTAATATGTTTTTGTAATAAAGAATAATTATAAAGCTAAGTCAAGCGTATCAGTTCGACTAATAGATAATTTGATTATCAAAACCATTTGGAAAGGGATATCTATACCTGTTGACTAACTATAACATTTTGTGCCAAAAAGACACTTGATTTAGTGGTCAGTGATCATTATGCTACGTTTAATAAAAGGAGCGTTTGCTATTTTTTGTACTCTTTATTATTTCTATAAGATGAGCACAGTAGTAATGCAATTAAAACACACGAATACAATTATGAGCGAAGAAACTGTAATTGCAATCAACTTGATTTTCAAAACATGGTCAATATATTGTTAGAAAATTAACATTTTTTATCGATTTCAATAATTTTTCTTATAAAAAGAAGAATTAGTTGACAAAAATTATGATAAGTAAGCGATAGAACTCTGAGCAAGTTGAGAGTTGCCCTACAGAACTGGATCAACTGGGTTAATTTTTAATTTGCACATCCCTAATTGTTCAAGCAGTTTGTAATCGAATCAAATACACAACCCAATATCACATCCAACAACCACTTTAAAATTTTAAAAGCGCATGCTCATTTCCCAACAAACAAAAACAAAAAATAAAGTGCAGGAATATGAACTCCTGCCAAATTCATCTTATATCTTTTCAATTGGTGTGAATGAAATAACTGTATACGTTGTTGTTTTTTTCTCCTCTAAAGATAATAATTTAGCCGAGTTCGAAAAGAGTACAACAAGAAAAACAATTAGAAAAGAATGACGTCATAGTGACTATATCAAATTCAATGGCAAACCAAAACCAGAAACAACCCTCCTATATTTGATAGCAGCAAGTAGCACGAATGAAAAGGCAAAATAGCCCAGCGCCCAGCTTTGCCATCTCGCATCTCTCCGTCACCCCACGAAAATAATCAGAAAACGAAGTCTGTGAGTGTAGTCTGACGAGAAGGTACGTATTCGTACTGCCGTTGTTTTTATTTGAAATTAAACCGAGTTAATTCTAGAAAAATAAAATAACACCAACAACAAATAATCTTAATAAAAAGGTGCGTCCGTTAATAAACATTTGCATTAATCGTTTACGCCTTTACGGAATCTAAAGCACACGAATTCATATACAAATACAAAGTTCCCACACCCCAAATTGGGAAAGAAAAAAAAAACCACCGCCACCACCTTACACTTATTCCTACATCATATAAATTTTAATAGGAGCAAAATATTAGCTAGCCCGACGGCCGCGGCGACGACGGTGACCTTTCGATTTCATTGGATTTTTTATATTCTGTCACTTTCGTTCGGCTTCTGTGTTCTGTGGCTCTGTCAGTGGTCGATTCAATTGGCGCGAGTGCGACTAACCTAAAGGCTTAATCCATCCGTCATACTCAACCGGTTATCTGTGTAGTGTGTTATTTTAGTTCCCTTTTTGTTTTTAATTCAACAGAAGTGCTACAATCCCACAGGGATTCCCCAGAAAGTATTTATATCTCCATTTTCTTGTCTGTTAATTCCGTTTGTCTCCCTTTAGCCATACTTCTTGGTCAACAGTGATAGCTGCATAGATGATAGTTCATAGTGCGAGATCTTTTCATTTCACACCACACCGAGCATCCACTTCTAACTCGTTACTCGACTCGGGAATTGTTCAATCAAGTGTGCCAAACAAAGCCTACTTCTAGGAGTTGTATTGAATTTTTCACGATAATTAAAATATTCGAGTAATTTAGTACTCCAAATATTTAGTTTTGTTTTGAAATCGGATCAACTTCAAGTTATCCCTTTTTTAATTTTCTTTTTCCCAATAATTATTTAAAAAAAAAAATAATAATCCTTTGCATTCGCATAATTTTTCGTGTTTTAATTTTTGTGTGCCCTTGTGTGTATTTTTAGGTAAAGCTTCAGCTAAAAGTTGTGTTTTGAAGTTTTCTTGTTTGTGCAATAATTTTGTGTATTCTTGTCGATTGCAATAAAATACAAAGGATATTACTCAAATATAAAACAAAAGGATAAATAACAGGAGCTACAAAAAATGGGAAACATTCATACAACCGGGCCAAATGAGGCACTTATTGTTTCAGGTGAGTTTTTTTGTGATTGTCTGAATCCTTTTAATTTTAAAATTTTAAGTACATAGGTATTGTGCATGGCTAAGTGAGAACCAATAGGTACCTATATTAAAAGAACAATCCATACTTGTATGGGTTTGCTCATTTTTTGGAAAAAGTCTCAACAATTTGTCCTTTTCGTTTAACTCAATTTAAACACGCGTTGAAGAAAGGAAAATCAATAAATTGCAAAAACAAAATGATTATTCCCTTTTTGGTTTTTACCATGTGCTCTTGTCCTTGTCGTTGGCTGTGTAGGTAGGAACATCATAATATACAGTGATGTACATGTATATACATACCTTATATGTGCGTTTTGAAAAAAAGGAATACCTACCTAACCTACCTGTTCTTTTTCATTTGCTTCCTTGTTTCGCGGGGACGGATTTAGATGTATGTAAGGTGCAAAGTAAGCAAACCACCTTTTCGTTGGGATTCTGTTTCTATTCTAAATGAAGTCGATAGGTAAGGCAAGGTAGCTCTACATGCGTATTAAATTACGGAAGAGTCATTATGGGGTGTTAACTTGTAGCTTAACATGTGTTGTATGTAAAACATAAGCTTAATGCTTTACATTTCATGATAGTTATGTACCGAAAGGCATAATAGAGAGCTTAAAAACTATCTATTTTAATTTTGACTAATAGTTGCAGTTTTCTTAACTTCATTCTTAACTTATATTGACTTAAAAATAGGTCCGCACGTTTAAAAGTTTGCTGGTTTTTGCATTCAAGTGACGATTATGATGCTAGTCAGTATTCGGCAGCTTAACTTTTGTTGTTGTACAAAATTTTAATATAGGTAAATTTTAGTCATTTCATAAAGAAATTAACTTATATGAATACATTTGGAAATTGGTTTATCATAGTGAGTAATATGAATAACCAATTCATAAAAATTGTAATGAAAGTGTGAATTTAGTTAAGTTCACTATATTCTATAATATTAATATGTATCTGTAATAATCAGTCAAAGAAAAAAGCAGCTGAAGCTTGATTTGATAAACTAATATCTGAGCTAAGTAGGGATTTTAATAATCGGAAAATCATAGCTATAAACATTGAACACCTAATCGATATAAGTAATATTAAATTAAATTAATTAAAATCCAATTTAAGTACACAATGTTAATAATTTTTCTTTTTTATGTATTTCGAGATTGACTTTATAAAGTAAAGGTAATGCTCCAAATATGAATATGACAACATTCACAAAGCCAACCTTCGAAAAACTTTTAGCGCATAAGATTACAAAGGTTCATGCCACTAAAATAAGTGTAGTTGGTTTTTTAACCACTTATGGATAGATTATAAATAGGGATCTACACTAATATCTACTAAGTTAATGAACATAATTAGTAACATAGTCATAAGAAAGTCTCTGTTACAAAAAACTAACAGTTAAACAGTTAACAAAGTTTGGTGTTTTTGCTACACCTGAGTGTGATGATAATGTAATATTGCCGAATACCGAAACCCAAATTTGCATTAAGCTATCAGCAGAATACCAACACAACAAACCCGACATAAGAATAAGGGTGGAATAGGATACTACATTTTGTTTTTATCTCATAAAAAGAACACGGTTTAGCTGTTTGTTGCTGTTGCCGGGTGTTTATTATCTATTCCATGCCAAAAAATTGACTTTTAGGAGCCAAACTCATTTTGAAATTTGCCAATCTTTCCGGTCAGGATGTCTTAATTGTTTTCAATTGGTGTGTTTATGGTCGTTATGAGTAATGTTTCTTTTTTTTTTTTTGTTCGTGTTAGAACACACTTTTTGAAGAGCTGTTTGAAAATTTATGCTACGTTAATGATATCAGTGATAAATTGATAATAATGAACGGAATAGAATTTGGTGTAAAAATTATTGAAAAAATAACCACATACAAATGAGAAAAGATAAATGAAGAAGTTAACAGCTTATTAGTTTCTAGAAACAAAGTCTGTTGCAGTTAATGAATATAATATTGCTAGGGCTGGCATTCAAACCTGCCAATTCTGGGAGGAACCTGCCAAAACTGCATGCGTAGAAGTCACAGACCTTAATTACCTTTGTTTGTTTGTAAAAGCTTTGAAAATTCAATTAAATTATGTCAATTAATTATATCACCTACATGCAAAAAGTCGTAAATCGAAAAAAGAAATTATGTCAAATTCTGAGAACCACTTTTTATAATTTAAGAATTCCAATCATTGCCTTTGATTTTGTATGATTTTTGTTTTACCAATTTGCAATATGTATTTAAAAATAATCCTACAAGGCGGTGTTCATTCTTTAATTTCGTTCTAATTTTAAATAACACTAACGATTCTAAACTTCTATTATTAGTCATCTGAATTAAATTGCTAATTAATTATTACGAAATCACTCATTTACAACTTTAAAACAAACACACTCTTGATTCATCTTTGACATAAGAGGTCTCTTCACTTCTAGTAGGTATATTAATGTTTACAAATTTATTGTTATTGCAGAAATAAAACCTATGTTTACATTATAAAACAAATTGAAATGCCCCCACACTAGCTGAGGCGATAACTTTTAATATAGATTATGAATTGTTTAAATAAATAAAAAATACAACTTGATGTGTACATGTACAATGTACATGCATAGGTGGGGGTATGTGAATTACATACTTTTTAAAGCAAAACGTTCCGTATGTAAGTGGAGTGGAGGAATCCGAACACACTTTTCAAATGAGTAATTCTTATCAAGCAATTAAAAAAATTTAAAGAATTTAGATAAAGGCACTGAATGGTAAAAAGTACAGTAGTGTGAGAGGAGGTTTGTGTACAAGGATGATTTTAGTGCCTAATGTGTTGCTTGTCATTTCTTGAGATCGGATGTAAGGCCAGAAAAAAAACGGCTAGAATGTTACTAATAAGGCAAAAACTTTTTGATTTCGAATGGTAATTGAATGAAATAAAAATAAATGTATACTTAATACACAAGGCTGATAGACTGCGTCATTACAATTTTTAAATGAATAACATAGTAATTCTGAGAGTGTAACAAACTAATTTTGTCGTTATTTTCACCTTCGTTTAAAATGCACCATTTATTTATTTATGGCATCTGTTTTTTTTTTTTCAAATCAGATTAAGTTTATTAAAGAATTCACGGATAGACATTAATTTGTTTAATTGTTTTTATGGGGAAAAAATTAGTCCTATCTGATAAAGGTATAAGTTCTTTAATCTACAATATATTTTTTATCGAAACAAAAAATATTGTACAGCCAATCTCAAATACTTGTATCACAAATAATTTTTTTTTTCAAAAAAATTACTATACAAGTTTAAAACAATAAAAAATAAAATCTAAAAAACACACAAACATTTCATCTATTGTTTATTTAATCTTTTTAATTTTTTTATTTAATTGAATATGTATGTAGCTTAGCTTATTTTATCTTTTAAATGTTCTTTGAAAAAAAAAAAACAAAACAATATTTTTCTTTATTTTAATATTTTTTTTCAGTATTTGTTCTATTGATTTCCAATTCGAAAATTTTATTTGCGGTTATGTTTTTTTTTAAATTAATTTTTTAAAAGTGTCCAATTTGCGTGGTAGGAAGTATTTTTTGTTATCTGTATTTGATCTTGATTTTTTTTTGTGGCAATAGAGAGGGATATATTGTTCTTTGGCAAAAACAAAAACAATTGCAGTGCCTTAAGTGTAAAAATTTAGTCAATATGAAGATGTGGAACAGATTTATGCTAGCAATAACTAACTCAACTTAACTCCAAGGTCCAAGTCCAATGCATTGAAACTAACGTACATCAATAAGTTATACTTTGTATTAAATTAACTACAGTTGAATAAACTCTATCGTTCGCCCGCCACAACAATGACGGACACCTTATGTTGTCGGTGCGGAAAGGGCTAGTTCATATCTAAAATTCCAATCCAAACACTCCCAATGTAGATACTCAGCCTCCATGTTTCGTTAAGGCTAAAAAGAGGAAGACCACTGAAACTGGTCGTATGCATTTACTCAATATCTTTCAAAAATAATAATTAGACAACAATGACATTGTACACTTGATTATAAGCGGTCTTGGTATGGTTTATAACCTTTAAAATAGTATCAAACTATCCAATAGGCAGCCAAAAACGAAACCCTAAAACGTAGTTAACGATAAGGCAATGAAAGCCAGATCACATCACAATAGATTTTTGTTTTTTAAGCTCAGAGCAGGGAAATGAGCTGTCAAAAAAAATCCGGTCCGACCGAATGCAAGAATGTGATTTGGCTATAAACATAATCTTGAAAAAAAGTATTCTTGGATTTCTATGTAATAACAGTGACTTAGAAAACTACAGGTAGTAAGTAAGCTAACTGTTAGATTCATGGATCCAATAGGTTTTACATTGTGTCAAAATAAGGGAAATTCGAATTAGTTATTCGAAAAATTAAAAGGTAAAATAAATTACATCACTCAAGCTGCAGTATATTGAACAGTATTCAAACAGAAGTAGTTGTAAAGGTCCGCGGATCCTCTGGGAACTGCACAACCGAAATGTCTTAACTTAGGCTGCTATAAACGTATGATGGTCTATATGTCAAGAGTTTCGAAATGCAGTTTAAATATCGATGTTTCTGATTCCCGAAGAGTGTAAATCTTCAAAACATCGATTTATTCTCAACCACCAAATTCAGTTCCATGACTATATTTCCAAATAAACAGAGGGTGGAATATGGTGTGAGTACGCTTTGAAACTCAAATTCTCCAACGCTGCAAGATTTCGTCTGGAACGATTCCTGGCGTCACTTTAATATGTATGAACAATACATACAACCACACTCGTATATATACATATGTACATATTGAGTTATATCTATGTACTGTATATGTTTTCTAAAAGAGATTCCCATCAAAAAGGAGTTTCTTCCTTTGCAACGATACATTATCCCATTTGATATTCCTCCAAACACACACAAACACAGGAAAACAGAACACAAACATAGCATGATTTACAAATTTCAATGAGTTCATCAACCCCTCTTATTTTGGCTAAGATGCCATAGGCTGGCCGGACCCGTCTGTTTCATATTATTTTCTGAATTGATTTCGAACTGAACCACACCGGCACCAACAGCAACAACAACGACAACAACAACAAAAACATCAGCAACATCGACAAGAACGCCATACTACACCTCGTGATGAGTCATATTTTTTCATCCCCTCGAGAAACTCATCAGATTTAAATGTACACACCATGAGACTTGACTGGAGTCTCTTATGTTGCCAATGAATACAAAAAAAAAAAAAAAAAGAATCCTTGAGTTGAAAGTTGGCAAAATAGAATTTATTTGGAAAGGAACCCCCTCGCCCACTAAATTGAACATCGTGTCGTCGTCGTTGGCATTGATTTCTGTTAGTACGTCACAATTACCAAATTTATACAGGAATAGGACAGGAACTGGAGATGGTCATGGACAGTCATTATAATCCACGAGGGATGCAAAACACAGTTTGAATAAGTTTGTTAGGCTGTTTGTGGGTTTTATTTTTTCGTTTTCATTAATCTTCCTTGTCTGATTCCCGTGAAGGGGTTGACGTGATGGCCAAGCTATACTCGTCATGCAAACGAGAATGACGAATAAATTTGCTGTATACCAACTTGTCTGTTTCCTGTCCAACCATCGCATCGATGCTACCCCCAACTTAACTATATGAGGGTTGCTAATGTAATAGATTTTTTGTGGGTTGAAAAATGTTAGACTTTAACTTGCCATCAATGATAATAATTGTAAGGCCCGTCTCTGAAAGTGAGTGAAATGGTTTTGAGCAAACTTTTCTGAAAGGAAAATAAAAAAGACAACGAATGTTAAAAAAAAAATCCCAGATTTACTAACAGGAATAGAAAACTATAGAAAAAAAAATAGTTACAAAAATAAATAACTTAAAATTTACTTTTATTTTATTATTTATTATGGGGAGAAGAACAATTTGATTACGGTTTGAAAAAGAGAATAAAACATCTAAAAATATTTTTATCTTGAACAAGCCGGCCCTGGAAGGACGAAAATGTTTTAGGTTCGGTCTACGTATACTCGTACATGAAGTTATAACAATTATTATATTTCGTCACCCTTAACTAGCAAAGGGTACTTTTTGACTTAGCCAGCGTTGATTAATGTCATTAAGCGTGTTACTGGAAACATGCATCTTAACGTATTTTTTTTTGTTGCTTTTCACCTTTTTACTTCCGTTCCGTAGAAAAATATAGAATTATTTTGATTACAATGAAAGTCTGTCGCCATTTGAATGCAGTTCATATTAACCATATACACTGCCAATCACTAGGATGAGGCCACATATTTTTTAATCGATTTTCGTTCTTTATACCTGCTGGAAATTTCGTACCCATACAAATTTACTACATTTGAGTAGGTAGATATTTTCTTCAAAAAAAGTAATAAAATTAAGGAGTTAAATAGAAAAGACTGTTGGAATTTCCCTACATTAATTAAAGAGCTACTTAAAAACAGTATGAAAAAGTGCGTCACTTGGATGAGGCCACATGAAAAATATTATAAAATATCAAAAAAATGAAAGAAATGTTAACAGTTTTTGGTTTTCAAACATTTATTTATTAAGTTTTTCTCAATTAATAATTAGTATGCCCCCCATTTTTCGATATGACCTCTATTAGACGGTTGGGAATGGAATCATAAAGTTTTTTTTTAAATAGTCAAGTGAAATCTCGTCCCAGGCATCACGGATAGCTTCAATTAAGGAGTCCTTGTCTTCAAATTGTCTACCGCCTTCATAAACTTTTCGAGATAGCCATGCCCATACGTTTTCGATTATGTTCAAGTCCGGTGAATAGGGTGGCCATGGCAAAAGCTCTACGTTTTCTGATAAAATCCAGCTTTTGACAACCCTGGAAGTGTGGATGGGGGCATTGTCTTGTTGGAAAATCCAAGGCAGAGGTCCAAAAATATTTTTCATCTTCGGAAATGACCGTTCCAACAAGCATTTGTAGCTGTTTCCGTTCATTGTTGTAGAAAGAAACTCCAATTCGATTTTGCCATAGTAGGTGATAGCTCCCCACACCATAACACCTGATGTACGGCTGTGATGTCTTCCCAAAATTAGTTCCTCTTTTCTTAAATCATGGAAATAAAAGTTGTGACCATCGGGGTCGTCAAGGTTAAACTTTTTTTCATCCGAAAAGACGACGCGTTTCCATTGACTGCTCCAAGAGACATGTTCTGTTGCAAAGTTCATTCGCAGCTCCTTGTGTACTTGCTTTAGAAAAGGTTTCTTTTTGAGTTTTCTTCTCTGGACAGTACCATCTTTTCTTATTATCCTTCGAACTGTCGAAATACTGGCTGATACTCCGCTTTTGGACCTTATTTTAGTAGCTGATTGAGTAGAATTTGAATTGTATTAACGGCTTTTCTCGGGATGTTGTTGCTTGGGCTGTGCGTTCTTTTTAGTTTTTTCCATAGTTTTGAGGATCAGCAAGACAGTTGTTTACAACTGTCTTACTTCTGTTCAGCTTCCTTGCTATTTCTCGGCTTGAGAGTCCCATTTCCTTGAAAGCATCGATTTGTCAACGTCTTTCCGGAACCCATTTGTAATTGAAATTTAATAAAATGAGTTATTTGTATAATTTTCTTAAATATTGCAACCAAAATTTTGAAAAAAATTGCTGATGTGAACTTCTACAACGAAATATTCGCAATGGCCTCATCCTAGTGACGCACTTTTTTATATCCTTTTTAGGTAGCTCATTTATTAATGTAGGGAAATTCCAACGGTCTTTTCTAATTAACCCTATAATTGTATAAAATTTTCCGGGTTAACCAAATTCCAACAGGTATACAGACCGAAAATCTGTTGAAAAATATGTGGCCTCATCCTAGTGATTGGCAGTGTACATCAAAATCTTAACTTTTCGATCGATATACATATTTAATTTATTTTCTATTTCAAACTTAATTAGTATTTATTTTTTATTCAAATATGTATATGTAATTATGTATACCGTTTAAACCTTATATAAAACTGAAGTGTATTTATATTAAAGGACTAAATGAACTTAATTACATAATTCCGAATCTCGTTCTCAATCTAAAAAAATGCTTATAGTTTTCACACCCATTCTATTTGCGATTATTGAATATTATTGAGCAATAAGTAGCCAATCCTCAGAAAATAACTCCGAAAACTTATATACAGTCGACTCCCTCTAAGTCGAACTTTCACGGGATGTCATAATACATAAGTTTGAGTTAGAGGGAGTTTTTAAAAAAATTCGAGTTAAAGAGATTATAATTTTTTTTAAATTGTATATATTGCAATGATATATATAACATATGGAATATGATTTACGGTAGATGCATTATGATTGTGTTTGAGGGAGTTATTAGATCGAAGCACAGGTGCACCGATGCATAACGTCAAAGTATGTGAGTGTCCTATTGTCCTGCACTTACACAAAAACGGAAATTACACATCAGAGACTTCTATTGCAATGATCTCAGTGATCTAATTAACATAGACATTCACGATCTCAATCGCTTTATTGTTAGCTCCAAATGGTTCAACGAGTAGGAGGATCTTATGACCAGTGTGGTATCACAGTGGCCATATTGATGGTCTAAGTGTGCTAGCCTTCTTTCCAGCAGCCACCGCACAGTAATCTAACCTAACGTAACCTCAACTACACGGATAGTAATAGATGTCCGGATCTCCAATATTTTAATTTATGTTATTAAAACTTGTTTAAAAAAAATAATAGGAAAACAGTCAGCTTGCTTAAACTACCAACCTAAAACAAAAAAAAAAGAAGCCAAACCATTATAAAAAATTAAAAATGATATATTAACATATATAGAATCCGTGTATATTAATTATCAGTGTAATGAAGATCCGGATAATTAAGATCAGTGTACATGGATAATAAGAGAATAATTACACGTGTATTAAATACACCGATATATTTGTGGGCTGTTCTAACTACACGGACTCCGTGTATCCGTGTTTTTCAAATACACGTACATAATTCATCGTGAGCTCTAATACATACTCGTATGAAGTATGTAAGCAAAACAAACTGCGCGAGAGTGATTTTTAAAAATGTTTAAAAATATTTCTGGAAAAAAAAATCGACTTAGGTACAGGGATTGAAAATAGTCCAAGAATCTAATGAATTTGTTCGAGTTAGAGAGAATTTCGGCTAAGAGGGAGATCGATTAAGAGGATGGTTTTTGCATGGAAAATTGAGGGGAATGCAAATATATCGCGAAAAAGTTCGACTAAGAGAGAAATTCGACTTACAGGGAGTCGACTGTATTTCGCTCTCCTCCTAAAATAACAACAACTTCAGCTTCACCTTCTTTTGCTCGGAAGTGCTTGGCAATGTTCAAGTTATTAAAACGGTTAAGGATAATTAAAGCTATCTGCGAAATATTGCTAATAAAACTAAATTCTACTAAAGGACATTTACTAAATGGAACCATCGAAGAAATCGGATGATTTTTTGGTTCTAAAGGAGTTGAAAACCGGCTAAGTTTGTTCCACTAAAAAGAGGTGTAGTGCCTAAGCCTTTGGCTATAGATTTGGATGAAAGACTTCGAGTTAACTTTATGTTCTTTTTTATAGAACCTTCATATTCTTCTTTTGTGTATTTCAATTTTATCACATATTTTTTTTTTTTAGCAAATAACTTTAGATTTTATCTCTGAAACAACGTTATTATACAAATATATTTTTTTAATTTTGTGTTCATCTCTTAGGAGCACCATCAACATCATTGCTTCCCCTATTACTTTACTCTTTATGCCTACTAAATACATACATATATGTACATACATAATGCAATGTACATTGTACATGCATAGCAATTATAAAAAAAAAATCCTGTTGCACTCATTCGCATTTATGCTGTTTCCTAGATTAAAAAAAAATAAAAAAATACACAGTTACACCAGATTCATCGTGATTTACACTATATTTTGCACAAGTCGCATATTATGAGGGGTGCTTTTAGTGCTCTTACAGGCTTAAGGATATACATATTGCACATAACCACACAAATGCAGTCACATGCATAACACTACCTCCTTACTCGCGGGGAAGTCTGACGGGTTTAATGTGTCATACTTTTGCTTTGATGCTATTGAACGTTATATGGAACACTAACACTACCTTCTGCTTCTGCTCGCCTGCTCCTGCCTACTAGAAAGGATGTTAGTTTTGCTTAGTGGTGGTTGGGTTCGTTTGGTTTGGTTTCGGTTCTCAGTGCTCGGTTTGGGTTGGGGTTGCTTTCTAGTTTTTTTTTTTTTTCCCTCATTTTTAACTCTTAATTTCATCATCAAGTTAAGTAGGTTCCTCAACTTGACGTAAGCAATTACTCTTTGTCTACCTAGCAAGAGCAGTAGTGACAATTTTGATTACTCGTTTAACTAGTCTTAGACGGTGCAATGGCCGCTTAACATAGGGAAGCGTTGATTATGATGCTTTTATGTGTTTTTGTGTTTGACG
Organism: Scaeva pyrastri; assembly: GCA_905146935.1. Taxonomy (NCBI): domain Eukaryota; kingdom Metazoa; phylum Arthropoda; class Insecta; order Diptera; family Syrphidae; genus Scaeva; species Scaeva pyrastri. The sequence continues at coordinate 34,076,509 of LR989929.1, forward strand.
AACATACACAGATGAGATGATGGTATTGGACGCAACAAAAGGTCATGACTCATGAGAATCGTGAGTGAGTCATCTGAAAATGTTGTAAATTAATTAAAAGATTGAGCTGAGCTGTACACCGTAATGGATTTTGGCATAAATAAATCAACAGAATACATATATAAATAGAGACCAATAAATGACAAATCGGGTCTCAATTTTAATTGAAACGAAGTCGAAATTTGGAGAGTAGTATTCCAATGGCTCGATAATCAGGATCCAGTCCTGCTCTTGACTTGGAGCTCCGGCAAATGATTTCTAAAGAAGCTGTATGATTGAAGAAGAGGAAGAGTCAATTCCTCATCTTCTTTGCTATTGTCCTGCACTTTCACAAAAACGTAAACTACATACCACTGTGACTTCTATTATAATGATCATGGTATGGTTTCACAACGGACCATTGATGTTCTAAGTGTGCTAGCCTTCTTTCAAGCAGCTACCTTAACCTAACCCGGTCTCATTCAACAAGTCTCTCCATTTATCTAGAGCTGACGCCATCGCCATTTAGTTGTGCACCCTAAGACTTCGGCCGTCCATCGCGTCGTCGTCGTGGTCTCCGCCATATCTCCAGCTTAAGCATGGTAAAATGTACTACAAAAGAAATTTCGAGTTGATTGCTTTTCGCTCATGCGATTTACCAAGCTTATTTTTTTCACGTTCTAAAACTTTCCTCTCGAACTCGGCTAAGATGTCGGAGTGCCTAAAAGTCAAAGTGCCAAGTCTCGGATACACTCCACATGTGAGTGCTGGTAGAACGGTCTTCCTGTATAGCACAAGTTTAGAAGTAATGATAAGGTATAACTAAGAACTTATTGGCGTACTTCTCAGTTTCTATGATCTGTTAATCAAGTCAATTAGTAAAAAGAAAGTAATAAAAGAATAAAAGAACAAAGAAGAGTTGAAAAAAAAATCACTTAAACATCTTTAAATTAACTGATTTATTTTTTAAGTGTACAAAAAGAAAACAAAATTTAAATACTTTCAAAATGAATAGCCATCATGAACGCTGAAAAAGAATGCGAGTATATTAGCAAAAAAATAATAGGTAACCCAGAATAAATGAGCAAAAAACCACCCAGGTATCATTGATTGATAAACATTTGGTTCTCGTTTCTTATTAAAGCAGATTTAACTGTTGATACGAAATCCAACAGCAGATGAACCGAAAAAAAATATCTTCCTATGAATTATTCATCAACTTACGTTTTCTTCTTTTCCTATAATAGAAATTGTGTCAAATTAGTTTTTTTTTTAATTCAAAAATCGTAAAAAAAAAGTTGTCATAGGTCGGGTTGAATTTTAAGTCAATATTTGTTAAATTAAAAGGTTAGGATATCGCGAGGAAATTGTGGTTAAAGAAGCTTGTAAATCAAAGTTCAACGCCCAAGGTGCACCCATTTTAATGACGACGACGGCGGCGGTAAGTTGAGTAAATATTAAAAGTTTTAACACGTCTACATCCATAGATTAAAAATTAACCGTTAACGAGGATAAATGGCGCGTCATTCTGAAAAGCAAATACATAATGAACGAGTTTTTTGTTTCGTTTTTAATTAGTCGTATTTATAAGGTTTTTGTGTGTTGGAAAACATAATTAAACTAATGAGTTTTCTTAGTCAGTCCCTACTTACATTATTGTTTTCTTAGAAGTTAAAAGTAAGTAAAGTAGAACAGGATTGGTGTGGTGAGTAATTCTATGATGTGAACTGAGTAATTCATATGAAGAAATATAAAAAATACTTATTTGAAACAAGTTTCAATAACAGCTATTTATATTTTTTGGTAGAGTAGGCAATAAAAAGATTGGGGGTAAGGTACTCACGTATTTTGAGAGTTGTTTCATTTCGGTTTATTTTTTGTTTAAAAAAAAAACGTTCTCTTTTTATCTCAGTCACAGGGTGATTCATATAAGATGTAATAATAATAACAAAAGCGATTCTGTTTTTTTTTTTTGAAACTTTCACTTAATATTTTAAGTATTTGGGAACATGAAAATGATTATTTCTTTTAACTTATGTTCTGAAATAATTTCACGAAAATGTATTTTATTATTATTATTTAATAATTTAATTTAATAATTTAAAGCACATTATATTATTAGTAGTTTGTGAATTGAATCAAAATTCTGTTTATTTAAAATATTTCTATGTCAAATTTCATCCAGATCCGTTCAGTCATTCTACCGTTATAAGAAAAGTTAAAAGAAATCTATACCAAGTGAACTATACATAATATTAGGCTATTCCAGACTATTTTCAAATTTCATCCAAATTCGTTCAGCCGTTCTGGTGTTGTTGAGCAACAAACATCCATACATCCCAACTTTCACATTAATTTATAATATTGGTAGGATTTATCTATTTATTTATGAGTATCAGTTTCCGATTGTCAAAAATTCCTGATGCTTGTTCCTAAAATGTATTGAAATGTTCGAAATGTCGATACCCATTTATCTAGACCAACGGTTCTCAACCTTTGAGAGTGTGCGGACGAATTAAACAGACTGCGGCCCCCCCCTCAAAAATTAAATTAAATGTAATATTAGGTCTGTTCCAAGTGTTTTGTGCACAGAAATTCACAGCACACATTTTTTTAAGGAGTGGGGGTAAAATTTTCTCAGCGAGAGAGAAACTGTGCACAAAGAAGTGGAACGAAATTTCACAGAAAATCACAGACTCTACGAAACGTCAAAAAATGTCAGCAAAAAATCATTTAAAAAAATTTGATTCGAAGCTCATGAAAAGTTTCTAATTGTTAAAAATTAATTAAAAAATGGATTTGTTAAAATTGTTACTAATAGAATCCTCAAGAGAGTCTGACGAGTCGATTTGGAACTCAATACTGGTGTTTTACATAATAAAATTAATTTTATTATGCATTTAAAAAAAATCGTTTTTTTTAACGGCAAAACTCAAATGTCAAATGCTATTTTTCAAATTTGACAGTCTTCAATTTTCTGTGCACAGAAATTTTTGTGGCTGAAATTCGCAGGGTGGGGAAATTTTTTGCTCTCTCAAGAGCTCTCTCTTCTGTGAAAAACTACGAAAAATGTGTAACTTGGAACAGCTTTTCACAGTTTTTCGATGATTTTCACACACTTGGAACAGACCTATTGTATTATAATCATTAAATTACACCGGTCGGCTAGGTTTTGTAGCTGACAATAAAATTATATTTTCCCGAAGGTTTTTTGTTGGCCTGGATTTGAATCCGACTTCAAAACCACTCTATCACCACAATTTTTTGAAATATTACCTTTACTTGCAAAACACCTTAAATTAGACTTTCTGAGGCTATGTAAATTCGTGAAGTACTTTTTTTAATAACATTTGTGATGATTTCTTAAAATCTATAATCCCATCTTCAATATTTTGTTTAAATATTTTCAGTACCTCATTTACTTTTAGAAAAAGTCTCATTAATTGGTACTCTTCACCTGTCCCACATTGACTTTCTAAAAAAATTGAACCGTATGCTAAAACGGGTTTTAACAGAAAAAGGCAAAAATGGTTTAAAGTGATTTTTTGTCCTGAATTGAAATTTCAACTTAAATATTTTCCATCAAATCAAGTTTTTGAATATAAAAATAATTTTGAAACTGATATTTTTTAAATTTGAGCTGTTTGCTAAGACCAAAGTTCGGATTCAAAATCGTAGTCAAAAAATAACTTTAAAACGTGTTTTTCAAACCCATGAAAGCATAAGCTTCAGGGTTTCTCAAAACTTCATATAGAATCAAATAAAAACACTCATAAGCCATTCAAAACTAATGATATTGTTCAAAAACTAAATAAGATACTCAAAAGATTTAAACTATACCTCGAAGACATTTGCAAAATTATCATAAAATTTATTGTTATTGTGTTGTATTTTACTTTAGACTTAAAAATATCGTATTTTGGATTTTTTTACATTTGTAAAGAGGTATATTTCAAAAAACCTGACAAAATACAAAGTGAGATTTGAATTCAGAACAAAAAAAAATCATTTTATATCATTTTTGCATTTTTCTTTATTGTTTGATTAAAACTTTTGAAAAAAATGTTAATTTTAAATGAAAATGGTATAAGATGGAGTGAGGAAATTATTAAAAAATAATATAATAATCGTTTTGGAACCAAGTTCGTAACAATAATATTTAAAACGTACATATGTATTCCTGGTGCTTCATAGAAAAACTGTCGCGGACCCCCTGAAATTCGGACCACAGGTTGAGAACCGATGATCTAGACTCATCGTTCATGAAACATTCATCAGAGTCAAAGTGCAGAAATAAACCAGTACCTAAGCAGGCATGGCTTCAATGGCCGCTATCAAATTTCGAAAGTCTTTAGAAGAAGTTTGGGTTTTTGCTCAGAATAAAATAAAATTCGATTTGTAAAATGACATACCACATTTATACATACTTGAACAGACCACCGATACCGGGCCTGGACCATTAAATCGTCGTTAAATACCGTTTTTGAAGAAATCTTAAGTATTATATCATTTTTATGGTTGAATCTTTGGTATTTAAACTTTTATTGAAACTTTTTAAAGGCACGTGAAATGAATTTTTTGCCAAAGAATTTATTTCTTGGAAACAAACAAATTTTAAATATCACGTACCATCATGACTTTGTGCGTTTGAAATAAATGATGCATTGAATTTATTAATGTCACTGTTTATAATCCTAATTAAAATGTAATATAATAAAAAACAATTTAAACGAATTGTGGATTCTTAAAAACTGGATAGGTTTCTTTTTAATCAAGATAAAAAAAAATTACACAAATCTAAGTTCAACGCTCTTTAAATTTTTAATGCACTGTGATACTAAAACAAAGTAATTTATTAAAATTTTGACTTACTCGTATATTTGCATACTAATGAATTTGTTACAATTATAACTTGTATTGTATTTGAATTAAACCAAGCCATCGGTTCAAGTTCAGTTGCAAGGACGAAACTTCTAAAGTGGGTCAAGTTATGCAGTAAAAGAAATACAAAAATATAAATTAAGAATTGAATTATTTTAAAAAGTTTTTAAAACCATCAATAAAAGTTCAAAACCTTACGAAGTACAATTTAGTTTTAGTTGCTACAGAGGCGTTCAAAACCATGAGTTTAGTGAATGGAAGCTTGATAATGCGAGCACTGTACTTTGTGATACTGAAGATTAAGAGTACCTTTAAAGCTGAACAGTGAATCCACCAATTTTCTTGGCCTCTTCTACAAAAATGTTTGAACATTTCAAGTTTGAAAGGTTCTTCCTTAAACATCCTACCAAAACTGAGAAAAAGTATTTCTTACTGATGTTGGTTCAATAACTTAACTTAAAATTAAAGAACAAAAAAAAAACCCTTCATCATCGATCATATTCATGCATTTTATTTCATAGCTAAATTCTTCACATAACTGTTACTGTACCATTTCCGTCCATTCATCTCGTATCATATCGGCTGCCTTCTCGCCGATCATAAATGAAGCCGCATTTGTATGCGCTGTAGGCGGAAATGGTATAATACTTGTATCGGCCACTCGAAGACGCCTTATACCATGCACCTTTAACTGAGGATCGACAACCGTCGTGGGATCCGAAGAAGGACCCATCTTACAAGTAGCCACCTGGTGATGCAGTGTATAAGATAGTGTCTTTATCGAACACCTCCAATAGTCATCGGTTCCGAATTCCAAATGTTCACAACCTGGTAAACTCTCCGTATATAATTCAGCGCCAATCTTTTGCATTGCGGGAGTTTTCGTAATTCTTATTGACTCTTTGATGCCTTCCAGAAGAAATTCAACGTCTTCGTCTTCTTTGAAATATTTCGGGTCAATCTTTGGCCAGTTGAGTGGATCTCGATTTTCCAACCAGAGGCGACCAATTGATTTCGGATGGAAATGCATGACAAGAAACGAAAAGTGCTCTCGGTTTTCGAGAGGTTTGTAGACTTTGTTGTAGAGATCGTCACGGAAGTTGGCTCCTTCTTTGAGCCCGGTTCCACCATCGGATGCTAAGCTACCCGACACCATTATTATCTCAACGTCGGGAAAATCACCTGGTTCCTTTGAGTTGGGGGTCTTGATAAATGCTAACGACTCTACACCTCCGATTGTAGAGATTCTTGTCTTTGGACTACCAGATAGCCACTGAGTGACGTCTTTAAAAGTAATTCGATTGGCGAAGAGAGTGGCTCCGGTTGCATTGGTTGTGAATGTTGGCCCAAAGTGGCACATGTGGTCAAAGAGCCTTTGACCAACTGGCAAGTTCTGAATTTGGGGTATTCCAACTGCCTGTAGATTATCTGTGGGACCGACACCAGAGAGCATAAGTAATTGTGGCGAGTTGAACGACCCTGCGGACAAGATCACCTCCTTCCTAGCTCTTATGGTGTATTTCTTACGCCTGTGGATGAAAGTCACTCCGTATGCAGATTTGGTCTGAGGATCGATGAGTATTTTGGTAACCTTAGCCAGTGTGATAACGTGTAAGTTTTTTCTCTGATATCGAATGGGATCAATATAAGATTTGGCAGCACTGTGCCTACGCCCACGCAGAGTTGTCGCCTGGACATATGATACTCCCAGTTGTGTCTCGCCGTTGTAGTCGGTGTACTTATGACCAGCTTGCTGGCTGCCCAGCACAAATGCGTGCACCATGGCCGATCGATATTTGACATCTTCAACACTTAGCAGCCCAGATCGATTGTGGTACGGTGAATTTTCCAAACCATACAGACTTGACTTTTCCGAGCGTAGGAAATACGGCAGAACATCTTCGTATGACCAGCCGACATTTCCCGCCTCTGCCCAACGATCGTAGTCTCGTCGGTTTCCACGATTGTAGATCATGTAGTTGATCGAACTCGATCCGCCTATTACTTTTCCATGTGGCAGGAAACACTCGTTGTTTCGCATACCGAAACATGAACGCTTCTGTGGAGTTGACTTGTAATTCCAATTAGAATGTGTTCCCTGCAGAAAGGCTGCCATCACAGGCATTGAATGGGCGATATTTTCGGTTCCACCTGCTTCGATAAGATAAACAGTCCAATTTGGATTTTCCGATAGTCGATTGGCTAGGACACAGCCCGCTGGTCCAGCTCCGACTATGATAAAATCAAAGGCCGCATTGTTTACTGGCACTAGAAAGATATAACAAAAAATACAGGCATTTAATGAGGAAGTATAGTAAAGTTAAGCGATTAGTACAAAATTGATTGATCCTGTTCACAGATAGAAGGAGCTCCCAAGAATATTTCAAACAATTTTAATTTTGTATACTTTTGGCATTAAGTGGAAAATATCATCCAATGAAATTTGACAGGTAAAGACTGACTAAAGACGATCTACCACATATTGACATCTGTATATTTCATTGCAAATGTCAATTCGAAGGTAGTTCAAAATTTTGGAGATGTTTATTTTGCTCCAATATCCTCTCATTTTAAATCTTCAACTTATGAGGTACTTACAAAAAATAACTTTTCAATCTTTTTATGCTGCCTTCGGCCAATTTTATATTGATACATAAAATTAACAAAAATGTTCATGTTTATAAGAACCATAATTTGTTCTTTTCATTCCAACGATACAAAACAAAATTCGCATAATTGTTATTTTTACGACCGAAATAAAATTTTACGATGTATGATTGCACAACTTAGTTTTGTAAATTGCGGACCTAACAAATCACGTCTCGGACATTCAGTGACTATGGACTATATGTATATCCAAAAAACAAATTCATCGTAATTTAAAACGTGGAGATAAATTGTAACTTCTAGAATAAGTACTATTTACTGCAATGATCAATATATCAATATATATAAACCAATTTTTTGCCATAAAATAAAATATTTTATTCCACTGTGCGCGGTAGACACAGACTGTTGGCAAAAGAGAAAGTTAAATTTATAAAAAAACTGGAACTCTAGACGATCAAAAGCAAAAGAATTCCTCAAGGATACCTTCAGCGGTCAGTGCGTGGTAAGCATCGATTTCAACTCAAGTAAAAATACATCGGTAATTGTAAACAAAAAATATATGGAAAGATGAAAAACATTGATATACATTTCCGGGGTCAAAGGTTAAGGACAAAATGGATGCATACAAATTGCATCCATTCCCACGTTGAAAAAGAAGATTTTAACACAGGTTAACAGAAGGCGAAGCAAGACCATTGGAAACATATTCATAATGAATTATAAAGCTTGATTTGGATGAGTAGTAAATAAAACACCATTTCGTATAAAAAAAAATAAGTTTACACAAGTTTGAAAAATCCATAATTTAAAAAAAAAATAATAATAATAAAATAAAGGCTGTCAGACTTTTATATTCTTTAAAGCAAAAATCTAACAATCTGAACCCAATTATTGATTCGACAGAACAAAAAATTAAACTAAAAAGAGAATAAATATTCATAAATTTCTAAAATCCAAATGTAAAATGATGTTTCATTAAAGAAACAAGATTAAGTAAAATTATCCATTAAAATTTGCATCGGCGATTCAGCAAATTTAATTTAAAGTACTAAAAAATAGGATTACGTTTTGAAAGTTAACATTCAAAATATCAAAAATTACTAATATATTAAAAAAAAAAAGTAATAGAACCCTTTTCTAAACACTTAGTGTAGTAAAATTGGATAGAATTTTAGTGCTAAAGAAATTTCTATGACAGGCTTGTATAACGAGAACGACCCACTTTTTTTTGCATTCTCTTTGGCCTTAAAATCATCGCTAATCTGTTTCTTTATCCAAAACTTTCCCTTATATATAGTACCGTTTTGTTTTTACAAACAGCATCTTTAAGTTTAATTTAATTTAAAAAAAAATTGTCGAGTCTTTTTTGAATCATGTAACTAGAACTGTCCTTAAAATAGTTAAAAATATTATGTCATTTGATTTTATTGTTGGTTCGAAAAAAATGTCATACACTATATTCAAAAAATTTAAAGCAACACTAATTAATTTTTTTCTGTAGTGTCAAAACTGGACTTATTGATATTATTAAATATGTAATTTAGAAAGCATTTCAACCAGAGAAAAATTTCGTCCAAGATTTTAATACGCTCGTTTTAAAATCAAATACGCAAACATTTTTGAATCACGCATTTGAAAATTATTTGTTTCACGTTTGAAAAATAATGGCCGAAACACAAACACGCTTTAGCTTCGGCTTCGGCTTCGCCTGACGTTTACGAGTTCAGCCATAGGAATTCAATGCATGCTATCACAATGTATAGCTTTGACCTCACGTTTCGTTTGACAATCGTAAGGAAAAGAACGTAATGTTACGTAATGTGACTCTAAACGGAAGCTCTAGTTAAAATTTGCTGAACATTTGCTTTGTCTGACAGCTCAAAAGATGTAAAAAAAATCAACAAACAAAAAAAAAATTATTTTTGGAAGGATCCCCTTCGTTTAAAAGATATAGTTCAAAGGTAAGTTATTGAAATATTAGAATTACTATACAATTTTTTCTTGTTCTTGAAAACGTTTTATTTTTGTAGATCAGAAAATGTATTTCTAAGGTTGAAACACACAATAATTGGTAGTTTCATTCAAAGCAACTTTGAAGCGAGCCCATCGTAACACAGACGAAGCCGAAGCTAAAGCGTATTTGTGATTCAGCCATAAGACTGCCATGCCATGTCTGGGGTTCAATACCGGCCTGTTTTTATAGTTTTTTTTTATTAAAATATATTTTTCAAATACATCACAGCTTTGATTTAAAAAAATACATGTTTGGTCCCAAATCACTGCCATTTTCTTTTAATTCAGAGTATTTCTGTTTGATTCTACAATGTTCATATTTTAAATTTTTATTCTCTTAAAGTGGTGATCTTATTAGTTTATAAAACTATTAATTTCTTTTGACAATTGTTTGCTGCAAAGTGTTGTTATTAGTTAGAAAATAATATGTATTAACTTTAATGAGTTAAATATTATTTTTTCTTAAAAAACATTGATGTCCATTTAATTTTGAATTGAAATATTTGATTTAAATTCCTATAAAAAAAAATAAGAAAAGTTCAAAAATCTACTATTACTATTTTTTGAAATTCACAATAAGTAGTGAAAAAATAGTTTGTGTAGTCTTATAAGAAATCCTTTTCTGCTTTCAGGGACGAATAAGCCATACAAATTTACAAACTGATCCATTAAACATTAATTTTTGGTCTAAATCATTGAAGTATGAATCCCAGTATTAATTAGAGAATATTCAATTCAGTTTTTTAACATTGTTCAATCATCTTCAAAATCAAAAGAAAATGGTATTTTTTTTCACATATTCCATTTTTCGTTTTACAAAACTTTCTTTTAAAAAAATTATTCCTTTTGAAAAATTTAAATTAAGGCTGTTAAATTTTGAATGCCAAACGTATTTAAAGTTGTATGCCAAATTAAAATGTTTTCTAAGAATTGACGTATAATTAGAAAATGGCGTTAACTTTTCACTTTTAACTTTCATTTGCCGGTTGTTACACTTGGAATTGAAATGAAAAGTATATAACTTTATTGTTTGATGTATTCTTATTTAAAACAAAATAAAAACTGAACAAAAAAAAAATTGATCCTTTCTGCGACTTACCTTCGACCGGTTGGGCTTGTTCAACATAGTTGTGTATTCCCAATTGTAAAATATTTTCATAAGGATCTCCCGATCGTGGTAGAAATATTCCAAAACTTGAATTTATTAAAATTTGCACCAAAAATATTCTTAAGAAATTTCTCTTTTGCAATAGCTTCATTTTGACTTTTGTATAAATCACAATTTTAAAATTTTAGAACTTTTCTTCTTAACTTACGGATGCTAACTAAATTTAAAACTTATCATCGGAGTTTGTTTTAGAACAAAACATCAGTTAAGAAAAATTCGACGAAAGACCGACGACACCGATTCTACAGACGGAGTTATAATCTCTCTCTTATGACAACGATGCGACGCGACGACGACAACGACAACGCGGACGGACGAGACACGAGACAATATGCAAGTCTGTTCTACTTGCTTTCAGTTCTGTGATTGCCTCTTTCACGGTTAATGTCAAGTCAAAAGACCATACAAATATGTAATAAATGCCGATAACGTAGAAGCTTACGTGCGGAGTTGCCAGAACACGTCTTTCATAAAAAAAAAATAATAAAATGAATAATGAATGAATAAAAAGAGAATTTTTTATAAAAATTATTATAAAATAAAATTATATTCATTAATGATATGGGGAAAAGGCGATTGATTGTGAAGCTTATTGGATTGTTGTTAAGCTAAGTGTATTATTTATTGTTTTACTAGTGAGTACTATTTTTTAAGCAAGGGAAACAAAACTCTTCAACTTTGACACTCATAAAGTCATTATATAAACGTTGAGGAACAATCTCAAATAATTTTCCTTCGTTTTCACAAGATTTTCAAACAAGGATACGCTATATAGTTAATTTTATTAAGCGGCCATATTGTTGAAGCTACATCTGTCAAATTTGGTTGTCATTTATTCAATTCAAAAACGTACACAAAAATTATATAGTTACTCACACAAAAAGGCTTAATAAATATGAAAATTGGTTGATTTGCATAAATGTAAATGACTCAGTTTTTTTGCACACCATTATTTGTGTCACCCTGTATTTTGGAACAGATGAATGTCAAGTAAAAATGGTGTAAGTTCTTGGATTCTTTTATATTTTATATCGATGATTGGCAACCCTGAGGAATTTAAAGAAGAAAACAGAACTGCTCGTTTTATTATGATGTGTCACTCAAAAGTTCCATAAAAAGCGTTCAACTGGCTGCATGAGATTTAATGAGGATAGCTAATTTGGAGAAAATAATACTCTCGATTCCCTTTCAACATAAATTTATAATGAGCTGCTGGTGTGCGCCTGCTAAAGATGGCATATTCTTTAGTATAATTTAATAGCTTCGAATTATGTAAATGATTCTTTTTTTTTTGTTAACTTAGCTACTTTATTCTTACACGGTAAAAAATTTATACTTTTTCGTTTGATTTTCATTGACTATGATAAAATAATCTGTTCCAATAGATAGTAAGTAATGCATGTTTGTGAGTAACATAATAATAAAATAAAACTTGAATTCAAATTCAATGCCATTGCGAAAGCCCCAAAATAAGAAATAACTAGAATGTAGCTTTTAAAAAAAGTTGTACTCAATGTTATCATAAAACAAAAACACGTCTGTCAAGTTGGCTGTTACATTTTTATACTATATTAAAAAATTAAAAACACCATTAATCGGATCTTTGTACAGTAAATTAATTGCGGAAACAAACATTTTTAGCGTAATAATTAAACAGTCGCAAAAATTTGTTTGCTTGGATATTTTCCAAATAAAGCCTCTTCTATTCTTATTACAAATAATTTTGAATCCTAAATACGAAAATAATACTTTTCACCATCTCTTAAAAAAAAGAAAAAAAAAAAAACTGGACTGGCAAGTATAGTTACAAGACTTAACTTCGAATATTTTGCTTGAAATTTAAAGTTAGTTTTGGAGATCAAAATAATCTAAATTTTATTTTAAAAATAAAAAACCTAATTTTTCTAAAATGTATATGTACCTTATAATAAATTTAAATAAGTGTTTTATTAATCCATTTTATTTTTTCTCTATTATTTCAGGTATAAAATGAAATTCAAATGGAAAATGGTATTTATAAATTTAAACTAAAAAATATGAAAACACTTTTCGTATTAGAAAAAAAAAAACAGATCTTAAGTATCCTTAATATACAGCTTGTTGTTGTCACAGAAGAAACACAGTTTTCTGTTCCTTTTCGTCTTATACATTCTGTCAATATTGCTAAGTTTAAATTGAATGAATTATGTTTTAACGAAATATTATTTGTTGTCCCTTCATCTCAGTTAAAAAGCTTTTCGTCATGTTTCTTTTCTATTACAAGTACTGTTTAAAAACTCGTTGCATTTTCTTAAACTAGATCACTATATTTGCTTGCATTGTACACTAATATATACAAACTTCTAGTACGAGAATGTTACAAATTTATAAATACACTCTTGGAATATAGTGTCCCCTATGACGCCATCAGAATCATCATAAAGCCATACAAGAAATGAAAGTGATATCATCGTAATTGTGCCTTAATTTAAAAGACATTTTCATATACACATGACACATGAGACATGACACAGTTTTTTTCAACTAAGACATTTTCTTTGTTTCAGCGTCTAAAAGTGTTGCAAAGGAAAAAGTTTACCCTACCTTATTTTTAAATATACATAAATTCAAAATTAAATTTTTAGATGATAACATTTATTATTTTAAAAATGTGGAAGTTATCTTAAAAATATAGGAAGAATTTTTATAAATATAAATTAACTCTAGAATGTGCGTTAATTTGTATCCTGGAATCGACTAAAGTCATATTCGATACATAATAACCTTAATAGTCCTTTTCCGTTGAATATGGAGCTTCTGGAGCAATATGTCAGGAAGGAGTTACCAGGTGCTTAAGAAAACGTTTGTTCGTATTTACGACATTATATTTTAAAAAAGTTGTAAAACTAAATTTAGCTTCAAACCTCGAGCGTTGATTAACAGTTCTATAACTAGACGCACACACTTTCGAGCAACAAGTTTAAACAAATTTTACCTCAGAAATGTCAAATAAAAAACTGACAACGAATAGCATTTGAGCTGTCAAACGCCCGACTAAACAGAAAATACATCTACTTTTGCTTTGATCGGACTTTTACGATATTACGATATAAACACTGAGGTAATATTTCATATTGTCTTGCTTTAATTCGAAATGTCAAAGCAGAACCCACCGATTTGGTATCGTTTATAAGTTGATAAGTTGATATCGAATACGAAAATAAAAAAGCTTCTAAACTTGATCCTTTTACCGTAATCTGTGCTGGACTAAAATCTTAATGTGTAATTCATATTGTGTGCGAAAAGAAATTTAACATGTGATTGAAAATTTTTCTAAAAAGTTGACAAGTATTGCGCATGGGCTGCTTTCTAATTTAAACTTAAATTCCAAGATTTTAAGTTAACAACTACATTAATGAGTAGTTAAAGCCAAATTCCTAAACATTTCTCCACACCACATAACCATGATTTTGTATATTTAAAAAAAAAAATGTTTTTGTAAAATGCAATGTTTTTAAAAAGTGTCCTGAATTCGTGTTCTAAACATTTTACAAAATTAAACAAAATATTTTTTACTAATCACAGTCTTGTAAACTGCTCTATTTGTAACGTACGTCAAGTTAGCACTACACTTTTCGAAATTAAAAAAACTAAGTATACAGTTAATTGTAGTGTTTTTGTTGTAAATTAGTTGTGGAAAAAAAAAATTTGTAGCTCGACGATTTTAAAAAATACGGGTATGTAGTGCTAGGTTGATATCAAGTTAGCACTACACTTTCTGAATTTCACAAATCTAAGTATGCAGTTAGTTAAAGCTATTTTGTTGTAAATTTGTTGTGAAAAAATAAAAATTCCAAAAAAAATTTTACCCGTTTTTTTAAATTTTTTTTGTAGGGGTATGTAGTGCTAACTTGACACTATGAGTCCAGGCATAAAAATTTAGATATTCCAAAATTTTAAAACGCAATTAATTGTACCTTTCACTTCTAAAATTAGTTGTGAAAAGAAAAAAATTCCAAAAAATTTTGTTGCCGTGATTTTTTTAAAAAAGGGGGTATGTAGTGCTAACTTGACACTATGAGTCCAGGCATAAAAATTAAGATATTCCAAAATTTTAAAACGCAATTAATTGTAGCTTTCACTTCTAAAATTAGTTTTGAAAAGAAAAAAATTCCAAAAAATTTTGTTGCCGTGATTTTTTTAAAAAAGGGGGTATGTAGTGCTAACTTGACACTATGAGTCCAGGCATAAAAATTAAGATATTCCAAAATTTTAAAACGCAATTAATTGTAGCTTTCACTTCTAAAATTAGTTGTGAAAAGAAAAAAATTCCAAAAAATTTTGTTGCCGTGATTTTTTTAAAAAAGGGGGTATGTAGTGCTAACTTGACACTATGAGTCCAGGCATAAAAATTAAGATATTCCAAAATTTTAAAACGCAATTAATTGTAGCTTTCACTTCTAAAATTAGTTGTGAAAAGAAAAAAATTCCAAAAAATTTTGTTGCCGTGATTTTTTTAAAAAAGGGGGTATGTAGTGCTAACTTGACACTATGAGTCCAGGCATAAAAATTAAGATATTCCAAAATTTTAAAACGCAATTAATTGTAGCTTTCACTTCTAAAATTAGTTGTGAAAAGAAAAAAATTCCAAAAAATTTTGTTGCCGTGATTTTTTTAAAAAAGGGGGTATGTAGTGCTAACTTGACACTATGAGTCCAGGCATAAAAATTAAGATATTCCAAAATTTTAAAACGCAATTAATTGTAGCTTTCACTTCTAAAATTAGTTGTGAAAAGAAAAAAATTCCAAAAAATTTTGTTGCCGTGATTTTTTTAAAAAAGGGGGTATGTAGTGCTAACTTGACACTATGAGTCCAGGCATAAAAATTAAGATATTCCAAAATTTTAAAACGCAATTAATTGTAGCTTTCACTTCTAAAATTAGTTGTGAAAAGAAAAAAATTCCAAAAAATTTTGTTGCCGTGATTTTTTTAAAAAAGGGGGTATGTAGTGCTAACTTGACACTATGAGTCCAGGCATAAAAATTAAGATATTCCAAAATTTTAAAACGCAATTAATTGTAGCTTTCACTTCTAAAATTAGTTGTGAAAAGAAAAAAATTCCAAAAAATTTTGTTGCCGTGATTTTTTTAAAAAAGGGGGTATGTAGTGCTAACTTGACACTATGAGTCCAGGCATAAAAATTAAGATATTCCAAAATTTTAAAACGCAATTAATTGTAGCTTTCACTTCTAAAATTAGTTGTGAAAAGAAAAAAATTCCAAAAAATTTTCGTCGCTGGCGCGACTTGACTCATAGTGTCAAGTTAGCACTACATACCCCCTTTTTTAAAAAAATCACGGCAACAAAATTTTTTGGAATTTTTTTCTTTTCACAACTAATTTTAGAAGTGAAAGCTACAATTAATTGCGTTTTAAAATTTTGGAATATCTTAATTTTTATGCCTGGACTCATAGTGTCAAGTTAGCACTACATACCCCCTTTTTTAAAAAAATCACGGCAACAAAATTTTTTGGAATTTTTTTCTTTTCACAACTAATTTTAGAAGTGAAAGCTACAATTAATTGCGTTTTAAAATTTTGGAATATCTTAATTTTTATGCCTGGACTCATAGTGTCAAGTTAGCACTACATACCCCCTTTTTTAAAAAAATCACGGCAACAAAATTTTTTGGAATTTTTTTCTTTTCACAACTAATTTTAGAAGTGAAAGCTACAATTAATTGCGTTTTAAAATTTTGGAATATCTTAATTTTTATGCCTGGACTCATAGTGTCAAGTTAGCACTACATACCCCCTTTTTTAAAAAAATCACGGCAACAAGATTTTTTGGAATTTTTTTCTTTTCACAACTAATTTTAGAAGTGAAAGCTACAATTAATTGCGTTTTAAAATTTTGGAATATCTTAATTTTTATGCCTGGACTCATAGTGTCAAGTTAGCACTACATACCCCCTTTTTTAAAAAAATCACGGCAACAAAATTTTTTGGAATTTTTTTCTTTTCACAACTAATTTTAGAAGTGAAAGCTACAATTAATTGCGTTTTAAAATTTTGGAATATCTTAATTTTTATGCCTGGACTCATAGTGTCAAGTTAGCACTACATACCCCCTTTTTTAAAAAAATCACGGCAACAAGATTTTTTGGAATTTTTTTCTTTTCACAACTAATTTTAGAAGTGAAAGCTACAATTAATTGCGTTTTAAAATTTTGGAATATCTTAATTTTTATGCCTGGACTCATAGTGTCAAGTTAGCACTACATACCCCCTTTTTTAAAAAAATCACGGCAACAAAATTTTTTGGAATTTTTTTCTTTTCACAACTAATTTTAGAAGTGAAAGCTACAATTAATTGCGTTTTAAAATTTTGGAATATCTTAATTTTTATGCCTGGACTCATAGTGTCAAGTTAGCACTACATACCCCCTTTTTTAAAAAAATCACGGCAACAAAATTTTTTGGAATTTTTTTCTTTTCACAACTAATTTTAGAAGTGAAAGCTACAATTAATTGCGTTTTAAAATTTTGGAATATCTTAATTTTTATGCCTGGACTCATAGTGTCAAGTTAGCACTACATACCCCCTTTTTTAAAAAAATCACGGCAACAAAATTTTTTGGAATTTTTTTCTTTTCACAACTAATTTTAGAAGTGAAAGCTACAATTAATTGCGTTTTAAAATTTTGGAATATCTTAATTTTTATGCCTGGACTCATAGTGTCAAGTTAGCACTACATACCCCCTTTTTTAAAAAAATCACGGCAACAAAATTTTTTGGAATTTTTTTCTTTTCACAACTAATTTTAGAAGTGAAAGCTACAATTAATTGCGTTTTAAAATTTTGGAATATCTTAATTTTTATGCCTGGACTCATAGTGTCAAGTTAGCACTACATACCCCCTTTTTTAAAAAAATCACGGCAACAAGATTTTTTGGAATTTTTTTCTTTTCACAACTAATTTTAGAAGTGAAAGCTACAATTAATTGCGTTTTAAAATTTTGGAATATCTTAATTTTTATGCCTGGACTCATAGTGTCAAGTTAGCACTACATACCCCCTTTTTTAAAAAAATCACGGCAACAAAATTTTTTGGAATTTTTTTCTTTTCACAACTAATTTTAGAAGTGAAAGCTACAATTAATTGCGTTTTAAAATTTTGGAATATCTTAATTTTTATGCCTGGACTCATAGTGTCAAGTTAGCACTACATACCCCCTTTTTTAAAAAAATCACGGCAACAAAATTTTTTGGAATTTTTTTCTTTTCACAACTAATTTTAGAAGTGAAAGCTACAATTAATTGCGTTTTAAAATTTTGGAATATCTTAATTTTTATGCCTGGACTCATAGTGTCAAGTTAGCACTACATACCCCCTTTTTTAAAAAAATCACGGCAACAAAATTTTTTGGAATTTTTTTCTTTTCACAACTAATTTTAGAAGTGAAAGCTACAATTAATTGCGTTTTAAAATTTTGGAATATCTTAATTTTTATGCCTGGACTCATAGTGTCAAGTTAGCACTACATACCCCCTTTTTTAAAAAAATCACGGCAACAAAATTTTTTGGAATTTTTTTCTTTTCACAACTAATTTTAGAAGTGAAAGCTACAATTAATTGCGTTTTAAAATTTTGGAATATCTTAATTTTTATGCCTGGACTCATAGTGTCAAGTTAGCACTACATACCCCCTTTTTTAAAAAAATCACGGCAACAAAATTTTTTGGAATTTTTTTCTTTTCACAACTAATTTTAGAAGTGAAAGCTACAATTAATTGCGTTTTAAAATTTTGGAATATCTTAATTTTT
This sequence comes from Scaeva pyrastri, assembly GCA_905146935.1. Lineage (NCBI taxonomy): Eukaryota > Metazoa > Arthropoda > Insecta > Diptera > Syrphidae > Scaeva > Scaeva pyrastri. Next base: position 34,095,007 of record LR989929.1, read on the forward strand.
ATGCCTGGACTCATAGTGTCAAGTTAGCACTACATACCCCCTTTTTTAAAAAAATCACGGCAACAAAATTTTTTGGAATTTTTTTCTTTTCACAACTAATTTTAGAAGTGAAAGCTACAATTAATTGCGTTTTAAAATTTTGGAATATCTTAATTTTTATGCCTGGACTCATAGTGTCAAGTTAGCACTACATACCCCCTTTTTTAAAAAAATCACGGCAACAAAATTTTTTGGAATTTTTTTCTTTTCACAACTAATTTTAGAAGTGAAAGCTACAATTAATTGCGTTTTAAAATTTTGGAATATCTTAATTTTTATGCCTGGACTCATAGTGTCAAGTTAGCACTACATACCCCCTTTTTTAAAAAAATCACGGCAACAAAATTTTTTGGAATTTTTTTCTTTTCACAACTAATTTTAGAAGTGAAAGCTACAATTAATTGCGTTTTAAAATTTTGGAATATCTTAATTTTTATGCCTGGACTCATAGTGTCAAGTTAGCACTACATACCCCCTTTTTTAAAAAAATCACGGCAACAAAATTTTTTGGAATTTTTTTCTTTTCACAACTAATTTTAGAAGTGAAAGCTACAATTAATTGCGTTTTAAAATTTTGGAATATCTTAATTTTTATGCCTGGACTCATAGTGTCAAGTTAGCACTACATACCCCCTTTTTTAAAAAAATCACGGCAACAAAATTTTTTGGAATTTTTTTCTTTTCACAACTAATTTTAGAAGTGAAAGCTACAATTAATTGCGTTTTAAAATTTTGGAATATCTTAATTTTTATGCCTGGACTCATAGTGTCAAGTTAGCACTACATACCCCCTTTTTTAAAAAAATCACGGCAACAAAATTTTTTGGAATTTTTTTCTTTTCACAACTAATTTTAGAAGTGAAAGCTACAATTAATTGCGTTTTAAAATTTTGGAATATCTTAATTTTTATGCCTGGACTCATAGTGTCAAGTTAGCACTACATACCCCCTTTTTTAAAAAAATCACGGCAACAAAATTTTTTGGAATTTTTTTCTTTTCACAACTAATTTTAGAAGTGAAAGCTACAATTAATTGCGTTTTAAAATTTTGGAATATCTTAATTTTTATGCCTGGACTCATAGTGTCAAGTTAGCACTACATACCCCCTTTTTTAAAAAAATCACGGCAACAAAATTTTTTGGAATTTTTTTCTTTTCACAACTAATTTTAGAAGTGAAAGCTACAATTAATTGCGTTTTAAAATTTTGGAATATCTTAATTTTTATGCCTGGACTCATAGTGTCAAGTTAGCACTACATACCCCCTTTTTTAAAAAAATCACGGCAACAAAATTTTTTGGAATTTTTTTCTTTTCACAACTAATTTTAGAAGTGAAAGCTACAATTAATTGCGTTTTAAAATTTTGGAATATCTAAATTTTTATGCCTGGACTCATAGTGTCAAGTTAGCACTACATACCCCTACAAAAAAAATTTAAAAAAACGGGTAAAATTTTTTTTTGGAATTTTTATTTTTTCACAACAAATTTACAACAAAATAGCTTTAACTAACTGCATACTTAGATTTGTGAAATTCAGAAAGTGTAGTGCTAACTTGATATCAACCTAGCACTACATACCCGTATTTTTTAAAATCGTCGAGCTACAAATTTTTTTTTTCCACAACTAATTTACAACAAAAACACTACAATTAACTGTATACTTAGTTTTTTTAATTTCGAAAAGTGTAGTGCTAACTTGACGTACGTCTATTTGTACTAAGCCGTTATATGTTAAGTAATTTTTTTATTGCGTAAACTTAATCTTACAAATCATAGAAAGACAACTTTCCGTACTGCAACAAACAATTGACTCTTTAAGAACATTGTTTTATTATTCGAGTGTCATTGTCTAGTAAAATAAAAAAAAAACATGCAAAAGTTTGTTCAAAAAAAAAAAATCCTTCAGGACCATTGAACAATGAAATGTCTTTCAATATATGTACATACTCGTATTTCCAACGTCTCAAACAAAAAAAAAAACCACTTGTCCGTCCAACTTTACGCCCAAAAGAACTCACAATACACAAATAGGTTAGGTATATCTTTATATTAACTATTTCCTTAAGAGGAGACAAGCTGTACACCAAATTTCTTCCCGAAGGACATTTTGTAGGAATGCCCGAAGAAATGGCGAAAAACATAAAACATGAAAATAAAAGAAAAGAAAAAAAACTTCTTTTGAAAAACTACTATTGTCCAGATATTCTTAGGACGCTACTTTGAGATGCCAGCATCAGCATCAGCATATTGCAGGAAACTGCAATAATACAAAAAAAAAAAACGACAACAAAATGGGAAAAACCAGTGAAATAGAAACTATTGCAGTAAAGGATTTCTTTTGCATTGGGTGTGCTATCCTTCTTTCACCTCGTTTTGTTCGTGGAACATCAGTATATGTACAAGTAGGATCTAATGGAAGCGTTCAGGGACAAATTTTTATAATGAAAGGCCCTTAAACTTTCGGCCCTTCTGTGGGGCTGATAAAGGGTGTTTCTTTAAGCGATTCCTATAGTTAAATTCGAATAAAACAAAATGTGTGTTCAGATTCATAAAAAATTTTGTATTCGTTTGGTAGGAATATCGATGTAATTTTGAGGTGCATCCGAATTTTTATTTAAATCTTCACGGTTTGTGATTTGGACTCCTGATTTGAAAAAGCCTCGTTATCAAAAGTCCAAGGGCGTCAAATTGCACGTTCTTGTTGACCAAATTACATGTGAGTTGGCCATTGCCATGAATCACCCTTGAAAACCGCAGCCGTCCTGATTGAACCACGCTAAACATCAGTGACTTTTTTCGGGATGCATTCGACGTTTTCGGATCACATGTGGATTTTCTTTTTTAACGTATCCATTGGAATCAGCACTGAAAATAATTTCCCAATGATGATAACAAGGGTCAGTGTCCAACTGCTCCAAAACTCATTTAGCGTCGTTTCATAGTTAACCTTTTGCTTCTGGGTCAGTTGAATTTTGTACGGGTGCAGGTTCAGGCTCTTTAGATACTCTACCGGTGCTGTTCGTAGTTCGAAGATGAGATCAGGAAAGTTTTCTATTCATTGGACAGTTTTTTTGATTATTTTTTTGTATTTAAAACTGTCGTAAGTAACACGGGGATTTGAAGTGTGATGGCAAAAAATAAAGTAAGCGCTTCTCACTTTCCAAAAAAACATTCGAAATCTCACATTACATATCATGAACCGGTCCTTCACCTCGTGTTAAATCTGTGACCCTTGCTTCTGGTCTACGTTTCCATTTCACTACATCTACATACATAAGTATAGAAAAAAAAATAAGAAGATAAATCCGTTTGTGGATGCGGCGACATGTTTATTTATTGCAGTGGAAGCACCAAATTGAATAAGACTTGGTGAATAGAAATAATGACGTCAAATCGAGTCCATAATAAAGGGGTTAGTGTAGTTTTGCTTTTTCTATATTATTTATATCTTATAAAAGGAGAAATAAGAATGACTGAAATAATGAGATATCATAAATATGTACTTGTGTAGGTATATGGATATGGATGCATGCAGATTAGAGGGACGACTGGAGGCTATAAGATGAAGAATCTAGGTCGCTGCTGATGCTGTTTAATTTTTGGAATAAAAAAGGGAGAAATTTAAATACACCAGGGGATGTACAATTGTACAATGTACATGTATGTTTAAAATTCACACCAGTTCTATGTATGTATGTTCTCCTTTGCTTTGAAGTTGCTTCCAAATATTACGAAGGTTTGGTTTTGAAAGTAGGACATAAGCGTAAGTTTGAAAATAAATAATGCGTTCCCTGTTTTGTGTTGTTAGTTTGTTGCGTGTTGGAAATGAAGATCCTTGAACCATTTGTGTCGGTTTGGCACGTGTATAAAGATTTGAATTCTTCCTGTTAGTTAAGTTTAGCATAAAAAGGACTTAAAGTCATTGGAATTAAAATTTGAATTTTAATTTAACTTTTCTTTGTTGGAATGTTTGAGTTTGGATTATACCAGAAGACCCCTGAATGATGTTAGTTTACATTTTGTTCCTCCTTTGGTATTTCTCACGGTAAGAGGCTTGATATAATCTTCTTCTTGATCTTCAAGGATAAAAACAAAGGTTTCTGTCTAAATTAAATTTGGTCAGATGAAAACTCTTATTACTATTTTTATGTTTAAAAATATTGGTCTTCTTGAAGTTATAAAAAAAAGCCAAACTTATAAAAGAATTGAGAATAGCGATAAGGAATGATTTGAATTCAAAAATGTAATGTTTGGATTTGAACCTTGGAAATACATGAACTGACAGCTTCTCAAATTCAACCAGTAGCGCCCAAAAGCTTAAAAAAGTCCTTTTATAACGCAAAAGATTGTACGAAATAGTGCATTCCACTTGAACGGTTTTCAGTTCCATACGTTACACCCACATACAGTGATGGTCAAAAAAATAAGACCACTAGATAAACATTAATACCTGTCTCTCTCTTTTGAAAATAAAGACAAAAGTAATGCTCTTATTTGTTTTTTTTCTCATCGTTAATAAGGGCACTTTCTGGCAAGCAAAGAATATTATGATTATAGAGATTGTAAAATAAGAAAAATGAAACAAACTTCGAGAAGCTCTCATTAAGCGTGGACAAAATAATAGGAATAAAATATTTATAAAAAATAAACAATTAATAAAATTAAATTAAATACTTAAATAAAAATATATAACAAATTATAAAATAAAAATAACTCAATATGTGTCACGAAGTGCATTGTTCGCTAACCATAAGGAAATTGATCCAAAAACTTACACAGGAAGGAAAATCTTAGCGGTAGGTGTCCAGAATTATTGGTAGGTCAAAAACATTTGTGTTTAATGCCTTACCGCCCCCAAAAGCCTAAGCAAAAAAAGTTCGACCACGAAAAACATCTCCGAGAGATGACATCTAAATTAAAAGCCTGTCCAAGAAAGACCCATTCATGCCAGCTTCTGACATTAAACTGGATTTTGACTTGCCCGTTTGTGCTAGAACAGTCCGAACACGACTCGAGGTACAACATCTCTTGGGAAGAAGTTCCAGAGAGGTACCACTCCTTACCAAAAGACATGGGAAAAATCGTATTCAATTCGCAAAGGAACATTTTACATGGATAGGCCTCAAAAATGAAAAAAAAAAAAAAATGGCGCAAAATTCTGTGGTCCGACGAAAGTAAGTTGAATTTGGTTGGATCATCAGATGGTAAAAGATGGGTCAAGTGTTCAGAGAATGTACACCAGTAAAACTGCAAAGCACGGAGATGGAAGCATTATGGTTTGGAGATATGTATTTTTCGTGGTATGGAGTGGGTCCAATATTTTGGATAAAAGAAAACATGGACCAACATTTGTATGCCAAAATAATGGAGGAGCTCATGCTTCCATATGCCTAGTGGGAAATGCCTCTAAGGTGGCAGTTCATGCACGATAACGACCCAAAGCACACTGGCCAAAAAGTTAACACGTTATTGCAAGATCATGGGACTGATGTCTTTCAGTGGCCCGCTCAATCTCCAGACCTTAATCCTTTGCAGAACTTATGTTCTATGGAAAAACGTCACTGGGTGGCGAAAAATCCAAAAACAAAGAAGAATAGTGAAGTGAAATTGAAGAAGCATGGTACGCGATACCAACAAGCACTTGCCGTAAATTAGTGGAATCAATGCCAAGAAGAGTTCGTGCAGTGATACAAAAATAAAGGCTACACCACAAAATATTAAAAATATTGCCATAAATTTGTACTTAAATAATAAACTACCATAATTTTACTACCGGTTCTATTGTTTAGTCCCTTTAAAAACTTAAAATATTTCTTTTTTGTTAATTTTTATTTTAAGTTTTCTTTTTTTTTATTTGTTAATGAAATATTTTACTTTTCCTGTATATTAAAAAATAATATTGAAAAAATATAAAATTACGATCAAAATGGTCCTATGGTTTTGTCCGTAACTACATACATATATATGTAAATAGTTATAAGCTTTTGTGGATATCTTAGACAATAATAAGGTTTTTGAGATATTTGAGTGTTTTAAAGAGCTATTCAGTATTCAATGGGCAACTTCTATGTTTTTCTTAAAATTTTTCGATATTACTAAGGAAGGATTTATTGATTTAAGAGTTGTTAACGTTTCTTTAAATTAAAATACGAAATAAATAAAACCGAATCGATTGTTTTTTGAACTATACCATCTTTTCTCTTGTATTTTGACTCTGAAACATCTGTTGTTTCTATTTTCACAGCGAAGGGTCACGAAATTAAAAAAAAAAAAAAAACTAAAGTATAATTATATGTACTATGTACTTGTAAAACCCCTTTGAGTCTTTGATCATCAATATTCTGAAAACATAACTTTAGTTCTAAATATTTTCAAAAACCAATCTGACAGTTTTGAGTAACCATAATTTTATTTGCCATCCCAGACTATCACAATCAGTGGCATATTGAATGATTACAGTGGATCTGATTGTGTGCACAAAATGATAAATATGTTAACTTTGTTTTTATAATTAATTTTTGAATGTATAATTTTATGTGTACATAAAATACGTTTTAAAAACGTGTAAAGATAAATGAGGATATTTTTATTGAACCAGCTGTATTCAATTGATTTGTATTTGTATTGCCAAAATCGATTGCAACAAAACTGTATCTTACGTTTTAAATTAAACAATCATTATGTTTGACTTTCTATTGAAAGAGATTGTAATTGATTGGATTTGTTGAAGAGTATTGCAAGAATTAGTCGCCATAAAGATTACATACATATAATTATATATATTTTTTTATAGATACAGGAAAAACTTAAAAAAAAACAATATTTAAAAAATGACATTTGATAACTTATAGAATGAAAATATTTTTTAAAGAAATTCTACTGAAAATTGGATTTTCACTCGAATATTTCAAATATACGAAATGATATTGATTTTAAATTTATTTATTATTTTATATTTTGTGTACCTTATAAAATTGTTAAGAAATAATACAATTTTGAAATACATATTTTGAATTGATGGTTCTTTACCAAAAAATAAAAAAAGTGGTAAAAATATTTTTCGAAATTTCAGTTTATTTTATTTAATTTAATATTTTAAACAAAGTTCTTATTAATGTATAAAAACAAAAATTTATTATTTTTTTTTTTACAAAAAATAAATATTTTCCAAAAATTTCCAAATTTAGTTTACTATACTGAAAATGAACGCTTGATAACTTCTTTGATTGACGAATTTATTATAACACAAAACATTCAACAAATTTCAAGTCTTAAAAAGTGCAAACGGGAAGTTGTCAGTATTGTTTGCGCCCAGCTTCTTTTTTTTTTCTTCAAAAAAGACTGAATAATTTTTAAATTACTATGTATTTAAATTTATTTCTTCTATAGCACTTTTTTAAAAAAATGCATCCATTTATGTTAAATAAAAAAAAAACTATAGCGTAGAACTAACTTTTGTTACACGATTTAACAAAGACCCTTTCAACATGCAACAAAAACAAAAAAAAAACATTTTCACTCTAGCCATCATAACTCCACCAAAAATTGTTTCCATTTGCCAAAATTCCATACATGATACATACATACATAAATACATACATAAAAGTAAAATGTGTCTGTATAACAATTATTCCTCCATCCCATTTATCATTACACAACCGTAAATTTCCCTTCCTTTTTCAAAATACTCGCTGCACTAAATTTTCACTGTATGCATCTAGCAAACGATATGAGATTATCACATCCGCAACGAGTTAGTCATGGGAAATGGAAAAATTTCCCTCATTCCAGAATTTGAAAATATATAAAAAAAAGTGAGCCATTATAAATTAAATGCACCAATTGTGTCATACGTTCTTGCTCATATCGTTGTTCCGTTTATTGTGAATCAGTTTTTGAAAGGCTTATCGAAAGAAAAATCTTTTTTTTAAATTTAATTTAATGCAACGATTACAAACAATATCAAACAAATTGATAAGCTTCAGGCGAAAACTTTAATACTAAAATTGGAGTCCCTCAAGACTCCACTCGTAGACCAATCTTTTTCCTGATTTATAATATAACTCAGTATTTAACATATGTATATGTACTTAGCTCTTGTATATGCGAGCTCTCAGGTTTAAATTTGGTATCTATGATGTTAATCACGACCTAGGTTTCATGGACTTTGACATTGCCTGGAACTTATAAAAAACTAGAGGGTGCGGCACACTTTAATTTAACAATTTAATGCAGAAATTCAAGGTATGGAAAAATATTGTTGTTGCTTATTCGATTTTCCATGCAATATTTATCATAGTTTCTAGATGACCGGGTGTAGTTCGGAAGCTTATTAAAAAGTGGATCGAGCAGCAGGGCAACCGAAGTCATGTCCTAGTTGTTGTTTTAGCTATCTGTTCGTTGTGCTGAATGTAAAGCAATAACCGCAGAGTGTTTCAATTTTTGTGTAAAACGTGGTCAATGCTTATTCCAAAAAAGAGGCTGGGTGCGACCCACACTGATAACTTCCCATTTTGAATTTATTGTACAAAACTGTCAATTTAATATTCGTCAATATTTTACCTTTTTTAGGTATTAACAAATGCATTATGTTGAAAATAAAATACATTTGAAGTCAATTGCTTGTTGTGATGATAAAAACGTTTTTTGTCACTTTTCTGTAAATTCGGTTTTAGTTTTTTATTTTTCGTAAAAAAATATCAATTCGATATTTGTCAAAATTGTAGCATATATTAATAATTGTATTTTGTATAAACTTGTATAAGTCTAAACACACTTTTTACCAACTTTTCTTAGAAATTTTTGTACATTTTTATTTTTTGTAAAAAAGTGTCAATTGAATTTTTTCGAAAAGTTTACCAGATGTTAAGGACAGTTTTTTCTGTAGTAAAATTTATTTTTAAGATTATAACATTTTTCCTTCTTTGTATATTTGCGCTCCAATTTTTTTTTACTTTTTTAAAAAATAACGGTATGTTGAACTATTTCCAAATTTATACCAAACCTGTATTACATTATTATCTACACAATAAAATTTATTTGAAGTCAATAGCATCATCCGTTCCTGAGATATTTGCAAGAAACTAAAATTTTCTTTTTTTTTTAAACTGCTATGGTGAAAAAACCGCTCGAAAAATTTTTATAAAAGTCCTTTCAGCTTCTTTTGAAGTTATAACCTATCGAATAAAATTTAATTGGAATCGATATCTCTACTGGTTCTTGAGATATCGTGGACGAAAAAGGGTATCTCGTACGTACGCACGTACGAACGTACGAACGGACGTACACACACACAGACATCTCTCTACAAATGACGAATTTAGATTCTAGGAACCATAAAACGTCCAGATTTGTCAAAAATTTTAATTTGACAAATCGGACCGATTACAATAACTCACTGTGGGAAGTTAATAAATTTTACCGGGATAAAAAGCAGCCCATAGACTATTCTCTCAATCTCTGTGCCAAATTTCAGCCAAACCGGTTTAGCCGTTCTTGAGTTATAAATAGTGTAACTAACACGACTTATATATACATAGGTAAGGTATACTTGGAAAGCTGATACTTTGTTTTAGAAAAAATAGTTAAATTTTTCATTGTTTCCTCGAAAAATTACAAATTATGGATTGGTGCAATCAAAGTTTCAACATGCTTCAATTTCTTGGATTGATCATTTCTAAAGAGAATATTCTAAGAACTGTTTAGAGAATAAGAATAAAATTTCTAAGATTCAATATTAATGCTAAAAAAGAGTATGGATGCGACCTTACTAGTTACATACCACAAACATCATTTTACATTATATGTATAAATTTGTCCTTCTAAAAATGATTGATTTAGATTATATGTATCTTGAAACGTCCAGATTGTCAAAATTTTCGTTTCAACCAATCGGAACCGATTTAATTCCAAATGAATTGATTATTAGAAAGGATTTAAGTAACTATTTTACAAATGGGTATTAAAACATCTTTTCCGTCAATTTAAAATTAACTAACAATTATGCGAAGTAACTGGAGGAAAACTTAGCCAGAAAATATTTGTTAATAAAATAAAATAAATTAAATAAATTACATAGGTGGCGCTACAGCTCGTAGAGAGCCAGGGCCTAGCGACTTAAAACTCTCCACTCATTCCTGTGTGCGAGTAATGTCAGGGATGGAATCGACCTACCGTTTCTTTGCCGAATCCGAACGGCCAAATTTTTTAAGAAAGTACTTTTCATGACAAGAATAATTACTCTTGGAGGATTAATCAATTCCTCGCAAAAACTTTCAGATTGATCAAACCCATACCTTTGGCATGACAGTCCTACGCACTAACCATCACTCCACGGGTACTTAATAATATACTCGTACAATATTGAAACAAGGATTTTAAAACTTCGAGCTCCCATAATGTTGTATCTGCATAAACTTCTCACAAAGCACAATTTTTTAGATTTGGACCAAAATCGACGATGTGTTGAGACTTAAAAGAATTTGAAATAAAATTCAAATTAATTCACCAATTTTATTAAAAAGAAAAAAACGTCATCATCGTTCTTAATTATCTTTAATTGAAGTTTTGAATTTTTTTTCTCGAACACAAAACTTGACCTTAAAGTTTGTAGGTTTAGATACTTATTCGTCAGTAAAAATCGATAACAGACTTACTAGCGACTAGCGACCACCGACGACCGAAGTACTTTCATCCCTTGTTCCAAGCTTGTTGGCCTATCCTATCCTTATACATATCCTCCCTTCTTCAGCCTCCCTCCCCTTCTGAATGGAAAATTAAACTCACGTGCTTGCTCTATGCCACAGCGTGTTAGGTCAATCTTGCTAATTATGTATGAGGTTTATGTATGTGCATATGTATAAATTCTGTGCAAACTTATGTACATAGCGTAGGACAAGACCGCCGTCGTCGCCGCCGCTCCCGCCCATTCGCCATACAAGCCGCATCCTGGGAATAAAGAGGGTTAATATTTTCAAAGTGAAAATAAAAGAAAAACGAACAAAAACCTTCTTCTGCCATTGCCATTGCAAAGCGATGGCGAAAGCGAAGGCGAAGGCAAGTGGTACCGCTAAAAATGTCAATGCTGTTTTTTGTTGTTGTTGTTTTGGACGGACCTGAGAAGCCCCCTTTTAAAGTCAAAACAAAAAAATGCATTTGACATTCGATTAAAGAATGCAACACACCATACAGCAGCAGCAGGAATTATGTATACTTATATTTATGGAAGTTCCACTTCCAATTCTGAAAGCTACCCTTGGGGTTTGTTTTCAATTTTTTTTTTTTGTTTTTTTTTTTAACATCAGGGTTTAATGGAACAATAAACAAGATGAATGCATTTGATCAAAAATTTATGAAATTTTATATGAGGTTGAATTGTTTTTTTTTTTTTTTTTTTTTGTTTATTTGTTTGAGTGTTTTTTGTGTCTCTGAAGTCCTTTAACTACCGGCCGATCGGGTGGGTGGTGGTGTGAAAAGGAAATGTTGAAAGTAAAAATAAAGGAAATTATATACAGAGCACTTGTCTCCTGTGGGATTTGACGTACATATACATACATACATACCTTACGTATATATTGTATCCTTATACTAATGAAGTTACGGTAGAGTCACTGATACCAACGAAAAGGACCCCCGCTTTATTTCTATTTCTTAATTTGTCGCGGTAAAAGTCATTCATGCATTCAATTATTGTTGATTGTTTTGAAAATTTCACGAAATGACTTCATTGGGGAGTTCCTTCCTTATTTCTTTTTCTTTAAGCTACAAATGAATGTGTGTAGGCATATCTGTGTCTATGAATTGTGGTAGTCCTGAGGGGCGTGTATAGAGCAATTGAAAAAACGAAATGACAATGACAGGCATTTGACGTGAAATTAATTCTTCGATTAAAAGAAAAAAACAACATCATTGCCAGACTATATCAAGTGAAAGGTTTGACAACCTCTGTGATTTTTTGACGTAAAAACGTAAAACACATTATGTGTGTGACATATGTTCAGGCTTTAAGTTCAACTGTCAATATTTTTTAAAGTATATTTTCAGGTGGTTTTGCTAAATGTAAATTGGAATCTTAGGAGCAGGTGCTTAGGTTGCGAAAATATTCCTCCAAAAAAGAAGATATAGCGAGAAAAACAAGACACCCATCAGTCAAAATCAAAAAGAAAGGATGTGTAAACGACATAACAATAACATTAAGTGCACACAATTTTTTGTATTCTTTTTGTCATTATGACGAAAGGTCATTGACAGTTGTTGTTGTTGAGTTGAAATCAACTGCTAACTGATTCATAATATTGTAATGAATCATTACAAAGTGTGTTAAGATTTCCGTTTAAGAAATCAGCAAAGTATTTTTAAACAAATGTACATTCGTAACACCAAATCATTGTTAGAAAGTAGGTACGCGAAAATAAGAGGTCAACCAGTAGCTACATATCTAGATTATGACAGTTGGGTATAGTAGTGAACTTGAATTGGGTGTGTGACTTTTCTTTTGTTAAAGCAAAAAGTTTAAATTTGACGAAATAAGAGGTAGGTTAAGTTTCAACAAACAAAAGTGACACAATTGATTTGTGTATGAATATATAGTTAAGAGATTATATTTGAGATCGTTTGTCAAGTTATTTCTTTGGTAAATCAAAATAATAAATGTCCTTACAAAAAGAAACTCATTTGACATACAAATTATTTAATTCGACGTCAGTTAATGGTTTAATTTATTCCTTATCTCTGTCTGTTCATATGTAGCTGAGATTACTTCAAATTATATCGAGGTAAAATGAAGGAACAACTCAAAATGATACAGTTAGATATACCAACTTTAATTTTGAAATAAGAGATTAGATATTTTGTACAATCACATAGTTTTTGATGTCATTGAATATTACAGTTCGAAATAGGTGATAAAAATAAAAAAAAATTCCGACAAATTTATAAACAAAAAAGAGGCTGGGGGCGACCCACACTGATAACTTCCCATTACCCAGAATTTGAAACGTTCCTGATATTAACTTGATAACAATTTTAATAACAAAAAAATTATCAGAGATATTGAAGCAGAAAAACAATATTTCCAAATTTTTCTTAGAACTTTTTCTAGTTTTGTATTTATTGTAAAAAAAAATTTAATTTGATATTCGTCAATGTTTTTTTCATTTTTTCATTTTTTAGGTATTGACAAATGCATTATGTTAAAAATAAAATACATTCAAAGTCAATGGCATTGCTTGCTGTGATGTTATATGAGCTGAAAAACATTTTTTGACACTTTTCGGTAATTTTTTTTTTTATATTTCGTAAAAAAAACTGTCAATTCGATATACGTAAAAAAATTACCATATGTTAAAAATTCTACTATGCAAAAAATAAAATGATTGACCACTCTGGACATTATTCAAGTCAAGAAACTACTTTTGACATTTTTTTGTAAATTTTTGATTCAGTTTTTTATTTTTTGTAAAATAACTGCTAATTCGATATTTGTCAAAATTGTAGCATATATTATTAATTGTATTTTGTATAAACATAAATAAGTTTGAAGTCAATATCGGTGCTCATTCTCGAGACATTCAAGTCAGAATTTTAGATAGATAGAATTTTTTGCACTTTTTTATTTTTTGTAAAAAAAAACTGTCAATTGAATTTCGACAATTTTTTATCATTTATTCATTTTAAAAATAAAATACATTTGAAGTCAATAGCATTGCTTGTTGTGATGTATAAGACAATTTTTGAAACCTTTCGGTAAATTTCAGTTTTGGTTTTTATTTTTCGTAAAAAATATATCAATTCGATATTTGTCAAAAAAGTACCATATGTTCAAAATTCTACTATTCAAAGAATAAAATAAATTCAAAGTTAAAATTATTGACCACTCTCGACACTTTCGAGTCAAAAAACAAACTTTTGGCTTTTTTTACTTAAGTTTTGTTTTAGTTTTCTTTTTTTTTTGTAAAAGAACTGACAATTCGATATTTGTCAAAATTTTACCATATATGTTGACAGTTGTATATTGTATTAAAAAAATAAATTTAAAGTCAATATCGTTTCCCATTCTTGAGATATTCGAGTCAAAAAACATTTTTTACCAATTTTTGGTAGAATTTTTTGCACTTTTTTATTTTTTGTAAAAAAACTATCAATTGATTTTTTTCAAACTTTCACCAGGTGTCAAAACCATCATTTCACATAGTAGAAAATAGTTTTAAATATAATATCATTTTTCCTTCATTGTATATTTGAGCGTCAAAAACTGTTTTTAGTTTTTCTATTTTTAAAAAAATAACGGCAAGTTGGAAATTTTCCAAATTTATACCAAATCTGCATCACATTGCAATGTATATAATATAATTTATTTGAAGTCAAAACCAAATTTTTCACTTTTTTAAAGTGAAAAAACCGGTCACTAAATTTGTATGAAAGTCCTTTCAGAATCTTTCGAAGTTGTAGCCTATCGAACAAAATTTAATTGAAGTCGATATCTCTACTCGTTCTTCGGATACTGTGTACGAAGAAGTGTATCTCGAACTAACGAACGTACGCACGCACAGACATCTCTCTAAAAATGACGGATCTAGATTCTAGGGACCTTGAAACGTCCAGATTACAAAAACTCCACATGGGAAGTTAACAATTCATTTAAAAGCCTTTAATTTTGCGAAATTTTTCTTTTCGACAAAATTCTTAGGACTTCTACGTTGAAAAAAATTTAAAGATAATAAAACCTAATTCGATTTCATATTGTAGTCGTTTAAGCAAAATTCTCAAGGAAAAAATTGAAGTTTTAAAAAGTTTCTCATTTAATGCCCAAAAACATGAGTTTAACATTCTTCAATGTCCTAAAAAATGTCAAAAAAACCTTTACCTTAAATTAAAAGTTAAACCATGAAAAGTCACCAAATTTTGTATTAATAAAAAAATGTTAAGCCAAAAACTGGTTATCCTTGAACTTCACACTACTTCCATTGACAAACTCAAAAAGCTTGAGATTTTACCAAATTCTTTTCGTCTTTTTTACGTTACTCTGGTTTTTCATTACTAAAATTTTTTTCAGTCACTTGAAGCATCCAATGTGTAATTTTTGGTGCAATCTTCGTCTGACCATAGTATTTGAAGTTATTAAACCATTACCCAAGAATTAAGATCTAAGCATGCAGAGGCTGACGTCAAACTTCCTTTCATGAAAGTAAAAGGTCTGAGTCAAGAATAGCTTCTGTAAAAAAAAAATCATAACAGCTACATTGAATTTGGTGACGATCTTCTTAAACACGAATCCTAAATTCCACTTGGAGTAATGAACGTTGAAACATCTCAACTAGGAATGTCCTCGTGGCGTGAAGACTTCTAGTTGCAAACTGATATTACTAGCATTTCTTCAGCCCGTTGTTTCTTTTGACTTCTGGTAAAAAACTCTACAAAAAAAAAAATGTCTTTCGAAACAATACACTTTCCATTTGTCCATCATTCAATATTCAAGAACAAATCAATCCAAACAACAACAATTAAATTTTTCAACTTTTTATTACAAATCTAAAAGTATCTTATCCTAGATCCTTAAATTTCTATTTTCAGTACATTTTCATTTCCATAAAATGATGATAAATATAAAAAAAACATTTTACATTTTCATATTCTTATAACCCCTAACTCAATATTTACATTTATATTCGAATTCCGAATTTTCCATAACACTCACTCACTCATTTCATTCACTCAAACTTAAAATCTATTTTTTAAAAAAAATCTTTGTTCATGGAATAAAACCATGATCCTGTTTAATCATATCGGCTGCCTTCTCAGCAATCATAAACACTGGTCCATTGGGATGTCCTGAAATAATTTCTGGCATAATACCAGCATCAGCTACACGAAGGTTCTTAATGCCGTAGACTCGCAGACGAGGATCCACCACCGCTGAACGATCGGTCTTTGGTCCCATCTTGGTGGTGCCGGAGTAATGGTAGATGGTGAAGGTGAAGTGCTTGACATAGCACTCCCAGTATTCGTATGTCTTATAGCGATATTGTGAGCAAGTTGGAATTTTCCTCTCCCACAGTTTGGCGTTGATTGCCTTGAATGCTGATCGATCCATCAAACTGATGGACTTTAGGAGACCTCGCACTGAAATATCGACGTCGTAGGGGTGATGCATGTAGTTGGAGTAGATGAGCGGATATTTGGTGGGGTCGGTGTTCTTGAGCATGATTCGGCCACGAGATTTCGGTCGCAGGATCATGGGGAATATCATGAAGGCGTCGAGGTTCTTTTGTTCGATCTCTCGAAACACGGCGTCGTAGACAATGTCCTTCAAGCCGAAAGCTCTGGAAATGGCTGGATTAGCCGACATCGAACCGCCGACCATGAAAAGCTCTATGTCTGGCCAACCGTCTTCTAGTTCCTGGTGATCAAGATCCCAGAAGGCAATCGTCTCACATCCTCCCGGTGATCCGTATGGTCCTCCCTGTCGATTGAATTCGTTCAAAAGCAACGGATTGGCGAAGTCCTCGAAATGCAACGACGACACATTGGTAGTGAATGTCACAGCAGGGGCTGTGTGATCCTGAAGATTGTATCCCACGGCGAGATCGGCCAACGGTTTGATTCCCACTTCACGCAAATGTTTTGCGGGTCCGACTCCTGACAACATGAGAAGCTGTGGAGAATTGATGGCTCCAGCAGTCACGATCACTTCCTTGCGTGCCAACACTTTGTGGTAATGTCCGTCGGTCTTCACCACCACACCATAGGCGGCCTTAGTTTCGGGATTGATGAGGATCTTGGTGACCAGAGCGCGTTTCTTGACGTGCAAATTTGGACGCTTTCCCTTGATGGGGTAGAGATATGACCGATTGGAACTCCAGCGTGTGGCGTTTCTGGTAGTCGTGTGCAGGTATGAGACTCCCGTCTGAACTCGTCCGTTGTAATCGACGTACCTGAGACCGTCCTCTTGGGCTGCTTCGACGAAGGCTGTTGCGATTTTTGACTTCCAGTCGACATACGATACTTTGACGGGTCCGTCGCGGCCCACATATTCTTCTTCGGCGTTGGGAACACTGCTGCCTTCGTATTTCTTGAAATATGGCAGAACGTCCTTGTAGCTCCATCCCTCGTTTCCAAGCGCAGCCCATCGATCGTAGTCCCGGCGATTGCCCCTAGTGTACATCATGTAATTGAGCACACTGGATCCACCCATCACCTTGCCTCTGGGCCAGTTGCAGCGATTGTTGTTCATCGCCAGACAAGCACGATCACTGGGCTGGGTGCGATATTTCCAGTTCATCTCACCGAGTTGCAGAAAGTGCGCCACAATCGGGACGTCCATGATGAGACTCTCCGGTCCACCAGCCTCCAGCAGAAGCACCTTCCAGGCGGGGTTCTCCGACAGACGAGCGGCCATAGTGCAACCAGCAGTCCCCGCGCCAACTACAATAAAATCGTACTCCCCGTCCATGGGCTTGTTGTCCAAGTTCTCAAGGCGATTGTCCTCACCTCCACGACGCAGAAAATCCAACGTTTCGAGGAGGACATTCTGGGATCTAATCACTACGGCACTCAACACCACAATCGTAACCACCGCGAAAAGTCTGCTAATCGAATTTTTGAACATTTTGTTTCGATTTCTGTTTCTTAAATTCTCTATCTAACTTTTATTTTTATTTTTTCCGAACAAATGGCAAGATCAGAAGTCGAAGATCATTCTACAGATATTTTCAAGAGTTAGATATTTTTATTGTGTGTGTTTTTTTTTTTTAATTTCTGACACTTTAAACGGTTTGCGCGATCGATCTTAACTTAACAGTTACAATGCCGCGAATGAATATAGCATGAGATTTGTGGCGAACTTAATATTGAATTCTTCTTCTTCTTTTTTTGTATGAAGTTGAAAAAAAAAAAACGAAAAAAAAAACATCTCCGAAGCTAAGGGGGCTGCAAAAGCTCTCGTTGCTGCTCTCTCACATCGTTCCAGCGCAAACCAACACCACCAGTTCACCAACACCATAACACCATCACCAAATCGTGCAGTTGTTTCGCCAAGCAGTGTTGTTCATGATTTGAATCTCTTGTGTGCCTGGTCGTTCGTGTGTCCTTAACAAACGTTATTCTTGTTTGCCGGTAAAAAAGATACATTTTTAAACCTGTATCTTGAGTATGGCAGATTGTCAAGCTTCGGCTGGCAGTTGGCAGTGGGCATAGTTGGCATTTGGGCCTAGGTACCTTTACCGTGCTTTTTCCCTCGCACACTCACACACACAAACGCAGACAGGTATCTTGGAGATACAAAAGTATATCGAAAGTGAATTTCAATGTCAATGTCATTACTGCTTGAGATTCATCTTTTTTTTTCTGATGTTGTTGGAAGTCTTGTTTTCTTATTCCGTTTTGGTTTATAGGAAGCAAAATGAGTCGTTTTTTTCAGCTTCTTGCTCTTGGGCTTCTCTCTTATGGGTTAACTTTGCCGTTTTGAGATTAGATACGTGCGGAATGTCATTATTTTTAATAACATAAAGTTATGTATGTATTGTTTGTCAAATTCTCTTCAAAAATGAAAAAAAAAAAAAAAAATTCTATCAAAGTTTAATCTATGCAGCCGTTGGATCCGTTGGCGTAGTTGATTGAACAACCTTGACTTGCTTCTCTATAAAACCGTCATAGATACTTACTACTATTTGCTTAGAATAGTTGTATCTTTTTTGCTATTTCAATTTTTCGTTTTTTTTTTTTTTTTTTTGTGCATTAAGTTTGAAATGTATGTGCTAATGGTTTTGGTATCTTTCGAAGTAAATTGTTTTCAGTGAGTCTTACAAGTTAGGTATGAAGTTTTTGCATTAAATATTGAGGCTATTAAACTTTAAACGAATGTCACTGGGGTGCAGTGAGCTTGAAGTCAGCAAAGTTAAAGTTGTTTTATTGGTTTAGATATAGACATGTGTGAGGTAATGCTTATTTGATTTTGTTTACAGTTTAAATAATCCTCTAAGCACAAGAATGTAACACACATGGTGTTCTAGTTAAAAACGAATTTGGCGGCAGAAAATTGACGATTTTTTGTTAGAAGTCAGATTTATGAGAATGTTTTTTTTTTAACAAAAATTCGAAAAAATACATCTACTGAGCTTTTGGGTATCAATTTTGTATGGTTCTGACAAAAAAATAGTAACGCAAGTTTAACGTTGTGTTGTTTATAGAAAGTGTTGTCAAAATTGTTTGTCACCAAAAATGCTAGGAGGGGTTCAAACTAATCAACACTCAGGTCATCATAATAAATTCCAAAAAAAATATTTTTAATTTTTAAAGTCATTATCAAACAATATTTAAAAAATATGTAGCTTTTGAAAAAATGGCAAGTTTTTAAGTTTTTGTCGAAGAGCCGGCAGCAGATCTTGGGAGTGGTGTGTTAACCAAATTCGTTCACTTCACATGAATGTGTAGGTGTAGGTATATGCAACATTATAGGTTTCTTTTATAGCCGGGGCGGTAGTGAATGTAATGTAATTTTAATTTTTCCGATTTTGAGGTCGAAGTGATAAGTGAAGAGGTACTGATGACAAAAAAAATGTGTCCAAGACGTTTTACTTTCTGCTTTACCCTTATCAGATGGGGGCGAAAATCAACTTTTTGGGTTGAAATGATAACCACATGAGTGATACATCAAAAAATCTGAAAAATTCTTCTGATTCCAAAAAGTGGGTCCCAGCAGTGGTGCACCACTTCCAAAATCTACTGTCGGCTGTTGGTCTATTTGGTATCAAATAATATTTATGACAATTTGTAAATACATATTTTAAAAATCACTTATTAAAACTTTTTGAGCTTTAGGTTAATAACAAAAATACATTTTCAATTTCTTGTAACTTCGGATTCCTCGATTACACCTCCAAAATTGATTGGATAAATGGACATTTCTTTGCTCATGAGAATTATCACAGAATCTATGTCATTGAAAAATTAATTTTGTATAGTGTTAGAAAAAAGTGACTACTAAATTTGAAATTTAGAAGATCTCAATTCTTCAAGCAAACACTTAATGAATTTAACAAAAAAAAAAAAAAAAAAAAACACATTTTGGTAACCGAGATATTTTTTCTTTATTATTACTAAAGAATATTTAATATTTTGTTAAAAAATACTGTTATTTTTCAAAACTTCATCCACTCGTTTTGGAATAGAGTCTACCAACTTTTGGAACTTTTCTTGTGCAATGGAATGCCAAATTTCTTGGACAATTTTCCATAATTCCTTTTTGTTGCAAATCACATTTTTCCACTGCCATTTGGCTTGAAGTGGTTCGTCGAACAGTTCTTGAGCTGACTGGCGTCGTTATTTCTAGTTGCAAAATATGTATTTTAAAAACCTTTTAATACTTACAAGATTATGCATGGAATTGATTAACAGTTAAAATAATATAGAAATATGTTAACAACTTTGGATAGTTAAAATGCAAGATACAGTATTACTTTAAAGTAAGGAGCGTTTATTTTGGCCATAGGTGTATTTATGTTATTTCATGTATGTAAGTATGTCAATATCGTTGTCATTTGTTAATATACCTTCACAACAAAAATTTTGAATAATGTTTTACTCCATTAAATTGTACATACATAATTTGTTGACAGTCATCTTTAGTTTTTAGTTTTTATAGAATTTTCAAAAGTTATTGTAGTGGAGGCGTGCTTTTTGCATTAAACGATCAATTACATATAACGGATATTTTTAAAATGCAAAATAAATACTTATTTTCGCACTCGTATACTTTTCCATAATGTGTATAATTATAGAATTTTTGAAATAATTTTGTAATCGGCTAGTCAAACTTGTCATTCGCAAATCGTTTCAAAATTGAACATGCTTCATTTTTATCATCTAATATATATCGAAATATTTAGTACGTTTTTTAAAAGTTTACTCTGCTCTCTCAGGAGCCAATACGCTGTAGTACAGAAGCACAGACCAAAGGATTTGTTAAAAATCATTGAAAAAAGTACGTATACGCCCGAGTGTCATTGTTATATGAACACTGTTTTATCCACACTTTTACACTGAATTAAGTTTACCATAGTTGGTATACATATTTATAATGTATGACTAAGTTTTTATTTTAATATTACATGCAGTGTAAACAAGGTCACGGTTTTTGAAAGTCTTAAGTAAAATTAAAACAAATTCTGCCTTATTCATTAATAAAATGTTTCTTAAAAAAATTATAAATGTGTACATGTAAGATCGAAAGTATAGTTAAGGTTCATTGAGATATTGAGGTCAAAATATGATTTTTGTTTTTGTGTCTAGCCAAATTTGTTACTCCTAAACAAAACAAATTGCGTCATCTTTGATATTTTCCAATTTTAATTCTATATATACATACTTATATCTATCTTCTTATTAACTAATTAATTCTATCAAAAATTCAGAAAAACAGAACTGAAGGTAAGACCACCTCCAATTTTTTGCTCGGCTGCCCCCAAAATCAATATGTATCTACCAAAAAAAAAAAAAAAACTATTAGAACACTGATACAACCATAAAAGATGACTGAATAAAAAGTCATCACATAAAATTTCGGTCAATGACAACTGCTTCTAAGTTTAAAAGTATCTACACGCACGCTTGAACGCCGCCGTAGTCGTCGTCGCCATAGCCGTCGCCATCGCCGCCGCAGATACAGTTTTATGGCTTTTATGTTGTTTTATTCTTATTTTTTTGTTCTCGTATAAAATGCAAAAAGCTCACAAATCAAATCACCCAGAGCTAAAAGATAACTGTTACTGTAGTATTTTAACCAAGTAGATGTCTTCACACAGAAGAAAAATCTGATTTTCCCTCTCGCTAGAGTGGGCTCCGATCTGCAGCGGGCTTTAGCTATAGCAAACGAGCAGAGTCAAGGGTTATTAGCCTCACTAGCTTGTAGCTTAGCTAGCCCATGACAGAAGACAGAAGACAGAATGTATCTTTACAAAGAATGCATCTATACAAAGATTATTATATGTTTGGTGGCTTAATGCCAAATGAATTAATTTTTTGTATATAGTTTTTTAATAATTAGGTAGAAGATACGAATACGAGTTTATATGTAAGTTGAATGAAGTTGCCTTTTAGTTGGTCTTTTGCACGAATGAATTCTGTGTTAATTTTTAGGTCTTTGGCTTGTCCTTGAAATTTAATATTTCTTGTATAAGCTACACAGTGGGACATAATTGGCGAATTAATATGGAATTATAAATAATGGTCAGAGAAGTTTAATAAATTTAAGTGGGGTCGTGTTTTATGTATATGCATCATCGGATTATTATTATGTATCTGTTTCTTATTTTGTCCTGATAAGCTTCGTTTCTCTTGTTATGACCAAACTGGTTTCTAAAAAACGGACTCAGAAGAAAATGGATGGAAATTTAAAAAAAAAGAGGCTGGGTGCGACCCACACTGATAACTTCCCAATCTGCATACTTTGAAAACTTGGCATTTCTGATATTAATTTATTTACTTTTGATGTTGATTTTTAAAAATTTTATTAACAAAAAATTGTAAGACTTAAAAAAACTTCTCCAGATATTATAGTAGAAAAACAATACGTACCAATATTTTTTTTACAACATTTTGTAGTTTTTGTATTTATTGTAAAAAAATGTCCATTTGATATTTCTCAACATTTTATCATTGACAAAAATGTGTTGTGTTGAAAATAAAATATCATTGCTTTTTGTGAAGATATTTGAGTTGAAAACAATTTTTGACACTTTTGTGTGAATTTTTGTTTTACATTTTTGTTAAAAAAAAACTGTCAATTCGATATTTGTCAAAATTATACCATATGTTAACAGTTGCATATTGTATTTAAAAAAAATAAATTTGAAGTCACTATCGTTTCCCGCTCTTGAGATATTCGAGTCAAAAAACATTTTTTACCAATTTTTGGTAGAATTTTTTGCACTTTTTTATTTTTTGTAAAAAAAAAACTGTCAATTGAATTTTTTTCAAACTTTCACCAGATGCCAAATCCATCATTTCACATAGTAGAAAATAGATTAGAATATAATATAATTTTTCCTTCATTGTATATTTGAGCGCCAAAACCGTTTCTTTTTTTAGTTTTTCTATTTTTGAAAAAATAACGGCAAGTTGGAAATTTTCCAAATTTATACCAAATCTGTATCACATTGCAGTGTATATTATAAAATTTATTTGAAGTAAATGGCACTATCCATTCCTGAGATATTTGCTACCAACCAAAATATTTTTTAAACTGCTATAGTAAAAAAAACCGCTCACTAAATTTGTATGAAAGTCCATTCTGCATCTTTCGAAGTTATAACCTATTAAATAAAAATTTAACTGAAGTCGATATCTCTACTCGTTCTTGAGATACCGTGTACGAAAAAGGTTATCTCGAACGTACCAACGCACGTACGAACGTAAAAGGGCACGAACGTGCACACACACATACATCTCTCTATAAATGACGGATCTAGATTCTAGGGACTTTGAAGTTGACGAATCGAATCGATTACAATAACTCCTTACTATGGGAAGTTCAAAAAAAAAAAAAAAAAATTGCCAAGTGGAATTCAAAAAACTAATGGGTACACTTGGGCGTATACGCATTTTTTTTTTAAATTTTAACTCTACTATTATTCTTTGCATATGCTTTAAAATGGGTCGGTTGAATATTTTAGTAATTTCATGTACATATGTATATAAATATTTGTTTTTGCAATCAGTCAAGTGATGAAAACCCTTTGACGTATGTATTTGAAATTGAAAATTCGTTTTTGTATCAAATCCCAGGTACATAGTTGGTTAAGGATTAAACGACTTAACACGATTACTGATTTTTTTTTTTTGAAAGTTTCAATTAAAGCACATATACAGACACAGAGCTGTTACAAATAATAGTGGAATAAAAAGAACAACCAAATCGCACGTCTTTTATTAAATTATTAAACCGAATGCCAATTGTTTAGCATTCAATTCTTGAAACATGCAGTTTCCGATGTGCAGTTTTAAACTTCTTTTTTTAAACTAAAAATGTTTATGTCATTGGAGTGTTCAAAATAATAGGGAAAACTATAGAAATCAGAAAGAAAACCCTCGATTTTTTAATACTAAATTTTATTTGTTTTGTTTAATAGCCAGAATTACCTCGTTTATTTTTTTCATTAGCTCTATGCGAGTTAGTTATTGGAATTGAGTTCCATTCCTTTGGTTATAATAAGGCTTTTTCAAATTCGCCTACAAATTTTAAATCGGGTTACGATCTTAGGACTAAGAGGGCCAGAGTACAACGGATATTCTATTTCGAAGTCAAAAATTCACCTACATAGTTTGAAGTATGCTTAATACCATGATAATTATCATGTTTAAAATGCCATGTAATTGGCATGTTTGTTCTCTGCATAAATGGAAGCTTAACAACGCTTAAAATATTCCTATTGGTTTCTTTATTCATTATATCCTAGGAGGGATTCTGACCCATACAAATTACTTTTAGTTACACCATTCCAAAAAATGTTGCCAAACATATCTTTAGCTTTAAGAAAACCTTGTATAAATAAGTTCAAAATAATTAATTAATCCTTTAAAACATACATTCTAGAATTATTTTAAACTGTCTGGCTGTAATGACAATGAGCAAATTTTGCTGTTGGTTCCGTTTTTAAGAAACCAACAGCAACAAAAATAGAGTTGATTCATTTCAATTCAAAATATGTTTCTCGATTATACGAAGAAATTTTGAAAACCAGTATAATAGTGTTTCCTAAAGCTAAAAATCATTATACATAAGTAAAAGTGGCAGTGGTCGAGTTTTTAAATGCGATTTTTCGTTCTAACTGAAAAAAGTGTCAAAACCTCTGCAATCCATTTTAACTCTCAAAAAATGCAATTCAACGACTATTTTGCCATTTCCAAAATAACTATGTACTGAAAGTACTCAATTTTTCCATATAGTCATCTCAATCTTACAGAATGGTTTTCTAGAAGAAAGGATAAATAAAAAGAATAAGAGACTATTGAACATTATAGTTTTTAAATATACGAAGAGTTTTCTTCGCAATTTGTAAGATTCTATCACTTGAATCCTGGAGTTTATTGAGCACCGATTTATTCCCAGAATTAATAAGTTCTGGTTTTAATCCTGCCTTTTTTAGCCTAAGGACTGAGAAATGATATAAACAGACAGTTTAAAATAGAAGTTTCCAAATTTGTAAAAAAACTATTTCAAAAAGAAAGAAATAATAGGCGTGGTAAAAAGTTTTTCGTAAACCAATAAATTCTTAAAATTTTATCAGAATCCTAACAGTCATTTCTGAGATAACACAAAAAAAAATACATCAAACCTCCTAATGCAACCTACCATCACTCTACCTGTAGCCTATTCAGTTTTACCCCAACTTTGAATGCAATCTGCTCCACTGTCATCTCTTTTCTTTCGCATTTTATTTATTTGCTTAAAAAAAACTGCTTTGATATAAAAAAGTAAAAAAAAAAACTAAGTCGTGTTCTTTAGAGATGATGCATGATGGTGTATTTTTTTCTTACCTCGAAAAAAATCTTTGCTTCTAAAAACCTGATCAGAATTAATGTTGTTTTTATTGCGTGGAAAAAAGTTTATATCAGCGTTATACCGCACTTAAATGTAATATAACAGTTTTATTTATTCTTTCCACGTTTGTTTTTTATAAAAGTGGTTTCATTGCCGTCGAAAAGATACACAATCCTTATACTTATAGTTTATTTGTATCAAATCATAGTAACAGGATATTTATGCGGGGTTGTCTGGGATTTTTCCAAGATACAAAAGAACTTGTTTGTGGCTTACAAAATTATGATGAATAATACATTTCGAAGAAGAATGGTACATGATCTACAAAAAGGAATAGTCATACTGTCAAATTAAAACCATGATCATACACAAACTCTATTATGAGATTGTTTTTAATTGATAAATAATTGTTTTTTATATATTTGAATATAGCTTCAGGCCGGATTATGATTTTTTTGGTTTGAATTTGAAGGATACATAAATTGCCAATTAGATACTAATAAAAATGACAAAATGTGGGCTATAAACTTGATGTGCGATTAATGTCAAAGTTTGATCACAAATCAGAGATCAAAGTCTATAGTTTAGGTGTTTTTGGCCTTCGGACTAAATTTGCGAATTGTCTCAAAATGAAATTCTGCATTTCTGTTTTACTTTTTTGTATTTCAAACGAGAAATCAATGCCATTGAAAAGTTTCTAAAAAAAAAACTTAAGAGAACTTTCAAAATCATAGTCCGAATTTATCTTCCTCTATCTTCTCCACCAAATACAAATGTATCGAAGAAACATTAAAATATTTAAGATAGGTATTCTTGAGGATCTTTTTGCGGATCTCTTGGATAGGGCAAGATATCTTAAGGTCAGATTAGATCAAAACCAAAACAAACCGGTATTCTAAAGTTATTAATTCATTCATTTGTCCAAATTAATTTAAGAATTTTTTCTCCAATTTTTTTTTTTCGTTTTAAACAAAAAAAATATGTACTGTTTCGTATTGTGGTGAAATTCTGTTTGAGAATCTAAAAATTTCCATTCTAAAAATATATTAAAATAGAGTTTTACACTCCGCGTCAATTGATTAACGTTGGCTTGACTATGAATTACATTGTCAGTACCAAAGGTTTGTATTTAATTCGTTAAATATACGAAGTAGAGGCATTAATCCTTAGCGGATTAGGCTATCAGATGCTGCAATGCAAGACTTATTGTAGGACAGGTGGGACAGTGAAGAATGAAGAACGAACAAACACTTTCACTGATTCTTGATTCCGGTGATAGATGGAACTTATAACGTCTCTGATGACTAGATCGTTTCGAAGTGATCCTCTTTTTCATTCGCAAATAAAATAAAGTCTTCAGCGACATGTCAACACTTCTGACTGAACGTTAAGTTTAAATAATAATTGAATAATTTTAGTGTTTATTTATTTTTTTTTTAAAACCAGTCTGTGTAGTGTATGGCATCATCCTTTTATAATTTGCATAAATTCATTTATTTGTTTTTTATAATAAACGTTTATTTTTTAAGGGTTAAATATTTCCTGCTGTGCACAACTCAATAAATTGTTACGTAATTTAAACACGTGTCAGGTGCAGTTTAAGTGGCAAAAAATATTTGCGATAAATATCTACTTTTTCCATAGCTCATTCATTAAAAATAAGAAACAAATTCAAGTCGCCTCTGACTTTATTTCTTGCATCAGTTAAATTTTGTACGCTTTTAGGCTAAGATTCTTATACTAACAAGTTGTCGAATACGACAAGCCAAGTTGATGAGAACGACGACGAATCAATTCAAAATGGTCTTCGAGTACACTTTTAACTACAGTTGCTATGGTTTCTTCATTACTTGATGGATGTAATTTAACCATTCGTGTCAAAAGATAAAGCAAACTTATTAGCTTTAAATTTTTCAAAAAATCACGAGTTAACAGACCATTTTAGTGATCATATTACTTCCACTGGTGTATCAAATACAATTATTTTAGTTTCGCAATCAAATGTCGATCAAACAGGATTAAATTTAGTAAATCCTAGTAAAGTAAAAAATTTTAATTAAAAACGTAAAAACTAAAAAAATGTCCTGGCTTTGACGGTATAAGCAACAAACTTTTGAAATATGTACCTCTCTCAGGCTTACGATATCTTACTGCAATTTTCAATAGTTGTCTCAAATTAAGTTACTTTCCAGATTGTTGGAAAACTGCTATGGTGATGCCAATTTCAAAGCCTGGTAAACCAAAAGACGATGTCTGCAGCTATAGGCCTATAAGCTTAACGAGCTCTATAAGCCAGCTACTAGAAAAAATAATCAAGGAACATCTTGACAATCACAATGATAAGATAACAATATTTTGCCTGATCATCAATTTGGATTCAGACGATTCCATAACACAAACCAACAAATTCTGAGGATTAAAAACCATGTGAAAAATAAATTTAATTCCAGAGAGTCGACTGCCTTAGTACTTTTGGATTTTGAAAAGGCTTTCGACACGGTCTGGCACGACGCATTAATCCACAAGCTTATTCAATTTAACTTTCCTATCGCAACAGTAAAAATTATTCAAAACTTTTTAAGTAGGAGAAAATGTTTAGTTAAAGCCCAAAGCGACACATCCACTGTCCATAATATTCCTTATGAAATTCCTGAAGGTACAATACTTGGTCCCACCCTCTTTAATGTTTTTGTCTCTGATTTACCAAATCTTGGAAGCAATGTAAATATTGCAATGTTTGCTGATGATACGGCTATTTTTACATCGGGCACTTATTTTCTGGACGTCTATCATACATTGCAAATGAGTCTATCTTCAATAGAAAAATAAAAAAAATGGAAGATTTAAAAATTTTATGTAAATTGTTCTTTCTCTGAAAATGAATAAATTAAAAGTTTATCTCCACCATAAATTTGTATTATAACGGGTGATTTTTTAGGTGGTTTGGTTTTGGCAACACTGGTTTTGACAGCTGACGTGTGTTTAGTACATTGTGTCACTGTCAAACAGCTTCAGTTTGGTTTGCAATTTAACCATGGATCGTCTTACAAATGAACAACGCTTGCAAATTATTGAATTTTACTATCAAAATTCGTGCTCGGTTCAAAATGTTCATCGCGCGCTGCTTCCATTTTATGGTCGGTATTCTCGACCTTCTGAGCAGTCTATTCGGAAGATTGTGACCAAATTTCGCACCAAATTTACTTTGTTGGACATTAAACCACCAACACGTTTACGTACTGTGCGTAGTGAAGAAAATATTGCGGCCGTATCAGCTAGTGTGACAGAAGACCGCCAAATGTCGATTCGGCGCCGTTCCCAGCAGTTAGGCCTTTGTTACAGCACTACGTGGAAAATTTTGCGGAAGGATTTGGGCGTAAAGCCTTTTAAGATACAGCTGGTGCAAGAACTAAAGCCAGCCGACCTACCACAACGCCGAATTTTTGGTGAATGGGATCTTGGAAAGCTGGCCGAGGATCCGCTTTTTTATCGAAAAATTGTGTTCAGCGATGAGGCTCATTTTTGGTTGAATGGGTACGTAAATAAGCAAAATTGCCGCATTTGGAGTGAAGATCAGCCAGAAACATTGCAACAGCTACCAATGCATCCCGAAAAAGCCACTGTTTGGTGCGGTTTATGGGCCGGCGGCATTATTGGGCCATATTTCTTCAAAGATGATGCGAATCGCAGCGTTACTGTCAATGGTGAACGCTACCGAGCGATGATAACAAACTTTTTTTTGCCCGAATGGAAGTTCTTGACTTGCATGATATGTGGTTTCAACAAGACGGTGCCACATGCCACACAGCACGCGAAACAATGGCGCAACTGGAAGCCAACATCCATGCATTCATTCGTGAGATACCGGCCGATATGTGTGAAAGAGTATGCCAAAATTGGACTCAGCGGATGGGCTACCTGAGACGCAGCCGCGGTCAACATTTGCATGAAATTATCTTTAAACATTAAATTGCAAGGTTCAAACTATCGATTCAAATAAATATGTCATTAATTTTTTCGAATTTTTTGTGTTTTTTTTTTTTAAGTTCTAAACCTTTTAAAAAATCACCCATTATAATACAATGCAATGATTTTGTTAGAAGCTTTGAATTTGGGATGAAGCAATTTGTCAAGCGGATTTGTTTTGTCTAATAAATCCTTTTGACAGTTTTTGCTTTTTTTTTCCTGTCTATCCTAAATCTCTAAAAATATAATAGCAATTGTAAAAGAAATAATTTATCTTGCTACTTAAATAAATAAATCAAAAATAAAATAACCATTCGAGTATCATTCAAAAATATAAAGTGGGACTCAATGAATGGTATTGTTAAAAGTGGTTTCTATA
The DNA here is from genome assembly GCA_905146935.1 of Scaeva pyrastri. Lineage (NCBI taxonomy): Eukaryota > Metazoa > Arthropoda > Insecta > Diptera > Syrphidae > Scaeva > Scaeva pyrastri. The sequence goes on from LR989929.1 coordinate 34,124,927, forward strand.
GCACGATTATTAAGTTTCTTAAATCGCACAAAAAACATTTTTCAAACGCTGTTTGTGGTGTAAGTCTTTTCATGATGACTTCCCAAACGATACTGAACAAAAATTACTGAGCAGTTTGATAGAAGTCATACATAATCTGTCAAAAAGATAAACGGTATTGAAAAAGGCAAAAAAATAGGCACTGACAGAAAAAAAAGGCAAAATAAAGTATGTATCGGGTTTTTCAATAAAAGCACTACAAAAGTTTAAAAAACAAAAAACGGTTTTGGATATCAATAAAATTCTTTATTCCTGTGAAAGTACTTTCGATGCCATTATGTATGGAACTCGATTTCTTTTGCATGGCCACCACGGACACACTTGCAGAAGTCCAGATGCTGAACTCAATTTTCGACGGTTTTAAAGCATAAATCGGTTCGATACTGCTGCAATTTCACGTTCGATATTCGTACGAAGTTCATCAATAGTCGCTGGCTTGTTGGCATAGACCATAGACTTGACGTAGCCTCACAGGGAATAGTCTAACGGCGTCAAATCGCACGACTGAGGCGGCCAAGCGACTGGAACATTTCGTGAGATGACACATTCTCCAAACTTGGTTTCCAATAAATTGATTGTAACATTCGCTGTGTGGCTTGTGGCGCCGTCCTGTTGGAACCACATGTCCTCCAAGTCCATATCATCCAATTGGGGCCCATGCACATCAGTAACGTGCCGGTCTTGATCATCACGGAAGAAGTACTGCCCAATGACGCCGCCGCCGCGCCGCCGCGCCGGCCCATAAACCACACCAAACCGTAATTTTTTCGGGATGCAATGATGACTCATGGAGCACGTGTGGATTGCTGCCTGACCAATACCGCATATTTTGTTTATTGACGAAGCCATTCAGCCAGAAATGAGCCTCATCGCTGAAGATGATTTTTCGCTCTTAACGTTGAGGCCACTGACTTTGAATTTCGGTAGTAAATTTTAATAATTTCGACTCTTTGTTGGCTCGTATATCTTTCCATCATGAAATGGCAAACCTTACTGAAGAGAAATGTCAAAAGAGCAGCAAGAAATATGGAGTCGTTTGATGTCCCTGTCGCTCTACTTTTGTAGCGTCCCTATTGAAAAACCTTTCACATATATTTGGCACTAGCGGAACTTCAAACGTGTTTATTTTAAGTCTGAAGTGTCTTAAAGTGTCGCAATAAAAAATAGAAAAATTCCACAAAATACTATCCCTTGTTATTAGAAAGCAGTTTTAAAAAATACAGAAAATTTGAAAAGCATCGTCTCTTCAATTAATGCATTTTGGTAAACAAAATTCAACAAGTGTTGAAAAGTTGTACAGCTTTGACACATCTAGTTCCGGACTTAATACACTTCTGGGAAGCTAAAAGGTTTTTTTTTGTGAAGTTTTGACTATGGTGAGATTTCTTAAATTTATTAAACAAATGCCTTTGGTCTTTGATAAACCAAAACATATTCGCACTTTTAAACTTCGCAAAGTCTCGATTAACTTACGACTTTAATCCAAAACCGCAAGACAATAATATTATAAACCCAAAAAGCGTTAAAATTTCTGCTATGAATGATATAATGACATTAAAGTGCAAATGTTGGTTAAAATAAAATAAATATGTATCTCACCACCTACATACATACATACATAATTATGTATACCCTAAGAACCTTCATTAATCGAAAATATAATCAATTATTCAGCCTTAATCATTCATCTTAAGGCATCACCCAAATCAACTTAAGCCAATCGGAATTCAAATAAAACGCTTCGTCTAATTCCGGAAACAAAATAAAAATCTTGATGATATTCATATTCGACTCCGACGACCGACGTGTTCCAAGGTTTGATTTAAGAGGTCTTTAATCTTGCTTCGGGTGTTGTTTTTGTCTTTTGGAGTGTGTTGTTTTTTTTTGTCGAGTCATCTTGATTTAACTAAACATTAATAATTGCATAACAACTTCTAGATGAATATTAAAAACTGAACTCAAATAAATTATAATTTATCGCTCAAAAAAAAAATAAATCTTTAAAATTATTACGAGTATATTCTTGAAGAACACAATCAAGAGCCTAATTTATACATACCTACTTTTCAGTGGGTTAATGACTCGTCGAATTTATTCTTTTCCATCATCCACTAGGCCAAGGTGTCGAAAGTTGAGGCTAAATGCTCGTATACAAATTGACAGTATAGTGATTGCGTATGAATGGTTGGTTTCTTTGTCGAAAAGTTTGCGTCGATCAGACTGCGAACGTCTAAAACCAACAACTAAGTGACTATACTGATTATATGAATGAAATAGTGTGAACCGAAGCGTTGCATTTTGATAATAGAATAATTATGCACAATCGATATTTACATAAGTAGAAAAAATATATTTACCACCATTGATAGTAGAAATGGCGATTTTGACTGAGCAGTTTTGTTGCATGAATGATAAAATTTGGAGTGAAGTACACGAGGAACAAAAATATAGATGAAATACATAACTATCGTTAACATTTTTGAAAACTATTTTTGAAAGTTCCAAAATTTATAATTAAAGAATTTCAAAGCATTCAAATTTTTGAGTGAGATTTGTTTGATTTGGTAAAATAACCGAGTCTACCAACACTATTTCCAAGACTATACTTGTCTTACCAAAGCCTTTTTGAACATTGTTTGATAATAATTTTCATCTCTAATAACATGAATTGGATTTTAATAACTCACGATTACTTTATAATCACAGAGATAAGTAACCAAATTAATAAAAGAAGAAAAAAAAAAAATGGTGGATATCTATTTACGGTTGAGTTCGTGCTTTTTGACTTTTTGTTGACATTGACTTATGGATATAATACGTCAAACAATTGTCATATAATTTTGTTTGATGGCATTTTTAAATGCGAATTTATACCAAATCAAGTTTTCTAAATTAAAAATAATATAAATTCATTTTTGGTGGTCATTGAACTGGTAGATAGATGAAGCCCTTGAAATATTTATAAATCGATAAAATAATGATTTAATTAGCAAAAAAAAAAAAAAACTTTGAGATGACAAAATTTAATTTATTATTTCAATGAAGTGTACAAGTTTTATGGTGCGAACTTGTAATTACTCACTTTTAACACGAATGTATTAATTGTTTGAATGCAAATTGTGAGGTATAGGTAAATTGGGTGGTTCAGCTAAACTTGCTTTTGAATCTCTGAATTTAAAAATTATAAATATGAAATTAAAAAGTAAAAAGATCCATCATCTTTTAAAAAACGATCTGTGAAAATGAAAAAAACAAAAAAACAGTAATTGTATGTATTGATTTATTGATTAGTAAAAATTTGATCAAATTTCGCTGTTCTTTTAAATTACCACTTTCTCTGACGTTAAATGTATTTCCAGTACTGCGATAAATTAAAAATCAATGAACATGAAATGACGATTAAACTTTGTCCAATTTTCTTAAAAAAAAAACAATACAATTGTAGTAAAAAGAATTCGAACCCTCAGCTTACATGAGCAATGCTTAAAATCTTAGAAATACTATAACTTCTATCGGTAACGATACGTTATCAGGTAAAAATTTCTTCATTTATCATATAACTGCTCTGCAGTGGCGGATTTCCCCAAGAGTCTAATAAGGCTTGAGCCTAGGGCGGCATATTTTTTGGGGCGGCAAATTTGTGACCGATTTTGTTCTTCATGAAAATCAAAATAGATTTCTGAAGGTGTTCTGTTTTCTGATGATTTACAGACATCGCACCATCCACAAATTGAAAAGATTAGGGTGTTTGAAAGGCAGTGTCTTGGACTTTTTCGAACACCGGAATCAGAGTACAAACATTATTATTCCAACCTGCATGGGTGGCACAAAAAAAAAAAAAAAAAAAAAAAAAACTGCTGTGGCTGTTCTAGTTTTAAGTTTTATGTATTTATTTATTTATTTAGTTCGTTAAAATCTAACGTTAACAATGTTAAAAATAGTTCTTATAATCTAATATAATCTAATATAATCTAAAATCTTAACTTACATTTATGATTAAACATTGTTGAAAAACATAAGTTTAAAATTTTTATATTATTATTTACAGAGTCAAAACAAAAATGAAATTCGTTATAAATTGTAATTAATTGATTGAATGGGCTACATACACCATAGTTTGATCTGCTAAATATTTGAGTAATAGATTGCTGTCGCCTTAAACTTGAACGACTAAAACTGAAATTTAATTTACTTAGAACTGATGGTAATGATATCGAACCATTAATAATCCCAACAATAAAACAAAATTGTAATATACTCCCTGTGGTTAGTCAAAGAAGGGAGGCTGATCAAAGCTAGTCTTTGAGAATAAGGCGGAAGTAGATTTTCCCATGTTCATGGAAGAGACCGAAGACAGAAACGCAGAAACCTTTTTTGGATCGCTTCAATTCTTGTAACATGTGTTGAGTAATAAGGTGACCATACCACACAGCCGTATTCTAGAATTGGTCTCACAAATGAAATAAATAGAAGTTTAAGAACATAAGGGTCCCGAAAATCACGACCGAATCTTTTAATGAATCCAAGAACCCTATTGGCTTTTTTAATTATGTAACTTAAATGACCATTAAATGATAATTTGGGATCTAGAATAATACCTAAGTCAGAAAACATAGAAACCTTACATAACGGACAAGAATCAAACGTATAGTTGTACAAAAACGGACATTTTTTACGGGTAAAACTCATAGTTTTACATTTGTCAACATTTAAAACAAGTCGGTTTTTATTGCACCATTCCCTAAATATTGTTAAGTCTTCTTGTAATAATAAACAGTCAGAGGAGGATTTTATACTTTTGAAAAGCTTAATGTCATCAGCATACACAAGGACAGACGAGTTTTTTAAGTTTGAGACCAAGTCGTTAATAAATAAAACAAATAAAATAGGACCTAAGTGGCTGCCCTGAGGGACGCCAGAATTGACAACAATTGAATTGAAGTTATTACTAAGTGTTGATTGATAAGTAGGCTAATTTTTTTCATGAATTTTTGTCTAACTGTAAGATAATATTAAGATGAATTAAAAAGGAAAAATGACTCCTCCCACTTGACTTTTATCATTGTACGTTCCGTGAATCCGTTTAGCAATCTTCCATGTTCTATAGCAAAATAGCTAATTCGACGGCCCAATTAGTCATCGGTTGCTGCGCCCTCTGCACTTACTGAGTGGAAAGATCGCAATTATAGAAAATGTATATAATTACGTTCAATTTAAACGAAATTGTTGAACTGTTAAAATAATCTAGGAGATGGCATTTCGTCGCCTTAGAGCGACAATAACGTAACTACATTTTTAACGTTTCTTAACTGGATATTAGAGCTCTTGATACACGGGTACACGTGCAATGTATTTGGTACCTGGTATCAAATACCTGGGTACTCGGGCTATAAACTATATTCTATACGCAGTTATTGCGGGTATTTCCCGGTCAAAATCCGGAGCTATACTAAGTATGCCACTTTTTCAAAGCACAAAGGAGACGAATTGTGAATGCAGGGAGGAGAAAAAACTATAGCGTATATTTTGAAAATTTGTAAATCCCCCACTGGAGTAAGCTTTGTTCATAAATTATGTAAACATTGTATAGTTTCAAGAAATACCTTAAATTTCCTTAAAAGTAATACATAATTGAGATTTTCTTTGCTTAAAATAATGTTTTTTCATAATTATTTGCTGTGAAAATAATCAACGATTTGAAAAGGAACCTTAGTTCTAAAGTCATAAACAGGGAATTTTTGGGCAATTGTGAACTAAGGTATCGAATTTAAGTGGTAGTAGAGGCGGTAAATCTGTAAATCTACCACTGATTCTGGCTTTTAACAAACTACTGGACTCCAAATTATAGTATGTGGTTAGGAATCTTGACCTTATTTTAACTACAGTATACATATGTACATACTTATTATGTATTAACTTATTAGTGTCACTTTGTTCTTATACCTTATCAACTACCGACATGTGCCATCTTCATCTCACTTTCGACGAATGCAGGCCCTTATTAAGAGTGTTGACAAATTTTCGTTTTGGGGTTATGTATCTCAATCGACAAAGATAATTGTTACTGTGAATAAATCCTATATTTTGACAATTGAGTTAATGGTTTTGTGAAATTTGTAAACGAAATGTAAACTGCAAATAATTTACTAAGTATCTAACTTCTTCTTCTAAAAAATGCATACTTAAAATTATCTAAACCTCAAATTTTTGAATCTATCTTGTTAGAATGGCGTTTTTTAAGGATCCCACTTACATACATATGTAGATCTTCCTCTTTTTATTCTAACTATAAAGGAAATTAATTTCAACTCAGCACATTGCTTGGTTATATAGAAAAAGATGTTCGTTCAGCGGAATTTTCGAACCCATATCTTACCCGAAAAGCCCAAGTGGCACAGCTAGTAGCAATCGAATCATAGCGACTCTCTTGTGACTGATTGAATATAAACAAATGATAACAAATAAGTCACAATGACTGCTTTGTTACCAAAAAAAAAAAAACGAGAAAAACCTCCAGTTTTGTTACTAAATTTTTGTTACAAAGTAGTAACAATACTGTAAAATTGTTACTAAAAATATTGACAACACGTTCACGCAACTAATTTTTTGTTGCCAAATTGAAACAAAAATTTAAAAAAAATATTATTTTTTTATTGTCACAAAAGAATAATAAAACTTGTAATGGAAACTTTTTCATAAAGTAATCAATACTGTGAGTAATTTTTTGGATTGGAATGATTATTACTATTTTCATATTTCGAATTCCGATCACGTGTAAACTTTATTTTCAAAACATATTATTAATATGTTTTGTTTTGCTTTGCTCTAAAATACTTTATATGTTACATGATAGTTACTATTTTGTTACTTAAAATCATGGTTCAAACTTAAGAGTGCATTTTTCGAACCCTGCTTGAAATTATTACAAAAATGAAGGTGGTTTCAATTCAGTAACATAAGATAAATGTCAAAATTTATAACAATGAAACTAGTGTGTTACTTCCTTGTTACTTAAGTTCTGACTTATGAAATGAAATGGGAGAATTTGTGACTGAGTTGCTATACTAATTTGTTACTTTGTTATATGAAACGTCAAAAATGGAAGTAACAAAGTAGTTGCAATTGAGTAAAGTAAGTGCTAAAATCAGTAACAGTGAAACTGGAATCTTACTTCTTTGTTATATTCTGCCTTATCACAAATAAATATTCCCCCGAGTTTTTTCTCATTTTGGGAACTTTGATATCGTAAACAACTGTTTCCAGGGAACTTTCTCCTTATTTGTATACAAATATTTCCGTAACTAAGTTGTGAGAGAAAAAATTCCCAGGGAAAAAGTTCCCATAAAATTGGCGATAGGGCAGATTAACATTTTTAGCAGCAAAACATTTGTGTTTAAATCTATATGTTACTAATATTTTAGATTTTTTCACCAAAATAGTCTTTAAGAACTATAGTGTTACCTTTTAGTACAATTTTAGTCACAAAACTCAAATCGGTGCCACTCGTTCAAGTATAATCCGAATCCCCTTATCAATGTATGCATATTTCAAGAAACGAAACCGATTTGTCCTAGAAGGTCTTCTTTCACGATCAATGAATTCTGCCTCCCTGTCAAAAACATCACCATACCATACGCAAATGAAACTATTACTCGCATGCTACGAAATGTTTAAAGAGAAGCTTCAAAACTTTCCCCTTCGATCAACCTCATCTTGTGCTTTAAGTTGCATAAATAATGAATTTTAAAATAGGTGTGAAGTTATGTAAATTAAGTTTTCAAATTTTGAGGTGCAGTTTTGTCATTGAAATAGGAAATTTATTTTCTGATTACAATTCAACACAAATAACATCTTTTAATTTACAATCATCCTTCGTCACATATTCTCATGTACATGTGTAAGTAATCAAATAACAAATAGGCACCTTTGTTTCATCTAATTGACGGTAATTTATCTACACATCTACATGATTAACTTGGGTTTCAATTTAAATGTTCTTCAAATTCCCTATACCTACCTGATAATTTTAATAATTTGTATTTTCAACACATCAACACGCAGTCACAATAAAATCAACCAATAATTTACACATACTCGTACTTACGTACAAACTATAACTACTCATCTCCATAATCCTTATCAAGCATTTATCTGTGGTTATTATTTTATTATTTTTTTTTATTGAATTATAAAAAAATCCACTTCTATTTAAGAGGAGTGGTATTGTAAAATTATATTACCGACTACTGACAATGTCTATAATTAAAAGTGAATCGAACTGACAACGTCAAGTGGCTCAATAAAAATGCAATCACCATATCTTATTTATTTCTTTTCCAATAAATCAATGCAATTAACTATTGATCATCATAATTTTCATGCAAAATAAATATTTTTTAAGGGGAAAAAAATGTGTGTAATAAAAATTATAGGCAATAAAAATCTTTAGTAAAACAATTACATATATTTATCATGGATAACATTTTGATAAAGATAAATTGATTTCATACAGGATTTATAATAAAATTTGCATTTAACTTTTGTTGTTTCTTTAAAAAAATTAAAAGGTATGAGCCTCAACTAACGTCATGTCAGATAATATTAAATATACTTGTTAAAAATATTTGTAATTGTTTAAGTAAGGCTTACTTAGACTTCCGAGGCTCTATATTTTTGGTAAGGACCTGAGTGATATACTATGTATGTGACTAGTTAATATTGACAAAAAAATGTGGAGAAAGCTGAAACATTAAAACAAAGCTTTTATCTCAAGAATTTTCAAAAAAAAAAATCAAATACAAAACTTTTTGTCTAATATAATTTTGTCGTATATAATTTTGATTCTAGTTTTATTAGACATACAGCTGTGAACACGAAAATAGCAATAGTTTTATGAAAATTAAACAATACACTTAGCGAAATATTATATGGAAGGATGAATCCAAAATTCTTCTGTATGGTGGCACCGGCTCCCAGTAGTTTGTAAGACGTCCCCCGAACCGTAATACACAACGAAAACCGTCAAACACGAAGGTTCATCGCTCAAGGTATGGGGATGAGGATGGGGATAGGCCCAATACACAAAATCGATGGGATTATTGACCAAAATGTTTATGTCGATATCTTGGAAAATGTCATGTTACAACACTCAAAAGAAGAAATGCCTCTAAAATGGGTCTTCCAGCAAGATAATGACCCGAAATACACTAATCGGAAGGCAAAAAGAGTAGTTTCGTGTCAATGGAGTTCATGTTATGAAATGGACGGTCCAGTCTCCTGAATTGAATCCCATTGATAATCTTTGAAGGGACCTTAAAAAACATTAAGTTAGGTAAAAGCTCTGCAGCTGAATTTAGTTTTTTGAAATATGTCTTTTTTAAATAGTATTCTTTTAGAACAGTTTTGTTTTTTAAATAAATAGGTATTTTAAAGTTTGTTTCAATATTTCTTTAATTTTCTACCTACTGCTATTTCCGTGTTCACAACTGTACAAACATGAGTTGCGTAAATTTATTTTTATGTTAGACAAAGAATTTAAAAAAATGCCCAAAAATCATGTGTCAAATGTTAATATTCTACCAACATAAATAATTTAACAAGATCAACTTGTGTATCTCCCCCAGTTTCACTGTCACTAAAAATACGTTTATTCAAAACTAGCTGTTACCCGGTGTACTTCGCTACACCTAAATCGAATAAGACTTAAGGATTTTTACTTTGTGTCTTATTTATTGGTGTAAAAGGCATTTGACAGGACTGCTGACCTGCCAAACTTCGTCTCGCCGCTTGGCCGTCTTCTTGGAACCAAAGGTTGTCCACATCAAAATCCTCTAATTTAGACACGAAAAAGTCATTATTCATGGCTCTATGATGTCTATAGAGTTCCCCATTGACTGTAACATATTTGAAGAAATATGGACCAATCATTCCCTTTTGCCCATAGATTTGGGGATGTATCACAACAATGTCTCCAAATACCACAATTTTGCTTATTAAAATAAAAATGAGCTTTATCGTTGAACAAAATTTTCTTGTGTAAATCGGGATCGGTGGCCATCTCGTTTTTGTCCCAATAACTATTATTTTGGTAGTAAATTTACACGATTTTCAAATGTTGTTCAGGAGTAAGTCTGTTCATTATGAAATGGCAAACCAAACTTAGCATAAATCAAGTGACAACTGTCAAAAAGACCAACTCCGCAAAAAATATTGTCAGTTTGAAAACCACACGTCTTAAAAAAAACACCCTTTATAATTTTTTTATTTTTTTTTTATATTTTGTTATGAAAATAATAAAACTAAATATACATAAAATTAGTCCTCAGGTTAACTCTTAAGCATAGGTTTAAATTTATTTATGAATAGCTTAAACTTCAGGTTTGTTGGTTCACAACTTAGTATCAGTTTAAAAGTTGTCAATGATTGTGTCCATTTCTGTTTAATTCGTTCTTATCACAGAATAACATAGAATTCCTGAAATACACGTTTTTGACAGTTTTGCGAATTTAATTACATTTCAAATGTTGCCTCGTAATTTCTAAAATTTGTACACGGATTTATTTAAATGGGTATTAAACTCTGGTCTAACTGACAACTGACTATAGTATTACGTCTATTCCAACAGTACAGCTCTACATCATGGATTCAAGGATACGAACTTCTTTTTCATTCTGACACTAAGTCTCCCTTATATGCTAAATGCAGAAAAGTCTAAAGTGCGAATAAAACTTCTTCATATAAATTAATCAAATCCTAGTTGAAGGACGGACTTATTGGGTTGGGTAGTAACAACTTATGTTGCCCCATCCGAATTCCAATATTATTCAAAATATCGCACGCTGGGAACAACAATGGCGTTAAACAAAAATGTTCTGATAACTCCTCTAGTTTCCGCAGGAAGTCGCTAGTGTTAGTGAGTTTGACGTATATCACTCAAACGTTAGTAGATAAAATGACACTTTTTCCATAATGCCAATTAAATTTTAAGCTAAGAGTTGTTATTATAGATTAAAGTTAATTTATAAATGTCATTTTGTGCTTGGTGTCGGTTTTCTCCTCAAAATAAAGGTGATTTTATGTTCAGTGGAAGTAATTAAGAGGCACATTTGGTTTAAAGTCATTTTTCAATACTTAATAAAACCAAAATTGGCACTATTCCAAACTTTTTCAAAAAACCCTTTCTAAAATACTCTTTAATATTTTTATAATCCTAAAAAGTCAATTTATAAAAAGAAAGTGAAACTGTATTTTGGCAAAGTAACACAAGATTTCAATATTTTTTCAAAGAGTTATTTAAACGGCTGTATTCAAAAACAAGGTTTTTTGTTCTCAGCGTGCGATATCATTATGAGTAAATCGATAAATTTTTTCGAGCGGGTTTGAATGAAAAACAACGAAAAAAAAAACACACATTTTAAAATTTATTAGTTACTATTATTCTAACTTTTCTTCAATCGAAATATTTCAAATAGAAATTTTATTATTATCTACGTCATTGTAATTATTATATATTTTTTTAAAACTTATTCTACTCTTAAACATAAACAAGAATCAAAGAAGGAATAAGAAAAATAAATAATTTTTTTTTTCTAAAACTATTCAACAAAAATATAAAAATATGACTTTTTTTTTCATTCATTCTTTAAAAAACAAAACAAAAATTAAAAATTGAAATCATTCATTCGGTGTAATGGAGGAACATATTCCAGCGCCACCGGTATTATTTTTTTTTTATCAATGGCACATAATTCCATACATCAGTGTGTGTGTGGCCTTCACTAGCTCTGATAGGCGTCAGCGTTTTTGTATTCTGGATTGGTAAGCCAATCCTCCTTGATGAGATCGGCACCTTTTTCGGCGATCATGATGGTTGGAGCGTTTGTATTGCCACTACTGATTGTCGGCATTATGCTAGCGTCGATAACGCGGAGGCCTCTTACGCCGTAGACTCGCAGTCGGGGATCGACCACAGCATCTTGGTCCCACGCCGGACCCATCTTGGCTGTTCCGCAGGGATGGTAGATTGTCATGGAGATCGTTCGAATCTGACACTCGAGGTACGCGTCCGAGAGGAATTCGAAGTGTTTGCAATTGGGAAGGGGTGTCTGGTGGAGTCGCGAACCGAACTGTTTGAAGACCTTGGCTTCGGAGACTCTGATTGCAATCTTTGCCCCTTCGACGAGGGTTTTGACGTCGAATTGATCCGCGAAGTAGTTGGCGTTGATGAGGGGGTAGTGATCGGGGTTGCTCGATCGCAAACGAACCCATCCGCGAGATCGGGGCCGCAGGAGAAGTGGCATAATTGTCCAGGTGTCTTTGTTGGCAATTGGCCGATAGACTTCATCGTACAGTGAGTCCTTGAGACCCAGGACTTTCCTCACCCGGGCTCCGTTATCGGAATTGATCGATGCCGGTGCCATGTGGAACTGGATATCTGGCCAGTCAATCGATCGATTGGAGTAAATTGTGTGCACAAATGCCAAACCCTCGACACCGCCCAGGGTCGTCATTGGGCCTCGCTCTCGGAGAACATACTGAAGGGTTATCGATGTTGGGTTGAAGCGGTCCTGAATGATGGCAACTGGTTTGTCGACCAAGAACGACATACCCCCCATTCCGACGTGATCTTGTAGGTTATCACCAACCGGCAAGTCTTTTAGAACCGGGATCCCCATGTCTTCGAGATGGTCCTTCGGTCCAATCCCGGAAAGCATTAGAATCTGGGGACTGTTGATTGCGCCAGCTGAGAGAATTATGTCCTTCTTCGCCCGAATGCGGTAGAGTTTACCATTCTTCACAAACTCCACCGTCGAAGCTCTCATGGTTTCTGGGTCAATGTGAATCTTATTCACTTGGGAATTGAGTGACACGTGCAGGTTCTTCCGCAGTCTGATGGGTCGAAGGAAGGCTTTAGCTGTGCTGCACCTACTTCCCCTTCGAATGGTCCCTTGGGCGATCATGAAACCAGTCTGCTGTTCGCCGTTTATGTCTCGGTTCTCATAGCCAATCTCGTTGCCAGCTTCGACGAATGCCGCAACCAAAGGCGAATGCCATGGCGATTCTTGCACTGTCAACAAACCTCCTTTCCCATGGTAGGGATTGTTAGCCAGGTACGGGTTTCGGTTGTCTTCCGATTTTTTGAAGTACTTCAAAACGTCGTTGTAGCCCCAGCCAGGGTTTCCCAACTCCTCCCAGTGATCGTAGTCATATCGGTTGCCTCGGACGTAGAGCATGTAATTCAAGACACTCGACCCGCCAAGCACTTTCCCCCGAGGCCAGTTGCAGCGGTTGTTTACCATGCCCAGACACGCCTTCTTGGTCGGCTCCGTCTTGTACTGCCAGTCGAGCCTGCTGAGCTGCAGGTAGGCCGAGAGTGATGGCACATCAGAGATCTCGTTCTCATCGGGACCGGCCTCCAGAAGCAGGATGTTCCACGACGAAATTTCCGACAATCTGTTGGCAAGCACTGCTCCCGCCGATCCGCCTCCGATGATTATAAAGTCGTACTCCATATAAAGCCGGCTCTGGTCGATGGGACGTGACTCAGGATCTATACTGTCATAGCGATAAAAGGTAATGGCTGCTAGCATCAGCGGAATAAGCCATAGCCCTGTCGTCACCACGCCAAACGTGGACTTAATCACAGTGGTAATTAAAAGGAGGTTCAGAACCATTTTAGAGCCTCTCTCAATTCGTTGGATGATTCTATCTGATGGTGTGTGTTATTGTTCTAGATGCGTTAAACAAACAGCTAGGTGCGTCAGTGGTTTAATATTCTTGAACCCTTTAATCTTTGGAGATCTTTCCGATGACACATTATAAGTTGTTTCTAGAAAATTGTGTGCGCATTCGTTTTTAGGTTATGTTATGTTATTCGTGTAGAAAGCGGAACCTGAAATTAAATGCAAAACAAAACTAAATTATTTGTTTGTTTCGTAACTGGAAATTAATATTTTTTTTGTATTTTTTTTTTTTTTCAGGTATGTAATTTAAATTAAACAACTGTAATAAATAAATGAACATGATGGATATGCATATACGTTTATAATGAGGTAGTTTGGATGAAAAATCGTTACAACTTGTTATCGAGGGTAGGTATGGGCAAATTAAAGTGAACCTTATTAATTGATGAGCGGAAAGGTATGTCATGGCGGGATAGCGCGCATGTAAATGTAAATTATGGCGCACGAGATACGGAATATTAATTTAGTCTTGGTAAGATAGATGTGTGTTGTTAAAAAGTACAAATAATTTAGTATTATTAAGGAGTGTGGTAAAGGGGAAGAGTGATGGAATGCATCCAGATCCAGGTATAAGTGAACTTGGGATGAATCCAAAAAAATGGAATCGTTCACTCAAAAAACAAGCTGTCAAAATTTAATACCTACAAAATGAGGCAACAAAAATGGTGTAATCATCACCTAAAAAGTATTATCGATATCAAACTAAAATCGAAAATCGATAATTTAATGCAATATGGAGATTATATTTATTTTAACTTACTTTTTTGTCGTTGTTTAAAAGACAAGAACGATTTGTTTGCAATACTTTTAGTATTAGAATTATCTTATCAGCTCGATTAGTAGTTTTTGGAAATTCTAAGCTTCCCCATGTGGACTTTGCTCTCATTAATAAATGTTAAGGTATTTCAAAATTTAATTCTGTGAATGATTTGTTGAAATATGAATTCGTTTGTTCGTTTGAAATAATCGCCAAAACAATTCCAAAATCACATTGTTTTTTAAGGTTTATGTTTACGTCCGAATCTTAGTATTTTTCGTTAAGTATTATATTTTATTATATTATATTATATTTTTGTAACTAAAACTAACATTAATTACATCCAAAAGTGACACAGAGTTTCAATAACTGCACATAGGATCAAGCTAAACGCAAAAAGAACGATCTGGGTTAAATGAACTTTAAGGACACATGTAGCTTGAACTTAGTTAGAGAGAACTTTGAAAAATCCAACAAGAAATAGTCATAACTCGTTCTTGTCAAGTTACTGTCACCAGAGACTTCACTCTAGAGTAGCGATTATTCTGGAAAAAGTAACGATTACACAGAACTAGTAACTGGGAACTAGACCAGAACTACATTAATAATTTCAAAATGACATATTGTGATTCATTGGTCTTTTAACTTGATTTGAATTTTTATTGAAAGATTATATTTAATTTTAACACAGCTGAATTATTAGCAAATGTTGCTAAATTTTTTAGAGATAAAAATAAAGTTTTCTGTAACTTTAATCAAATACCTATTCTAATTAAATCCATTTTTGGTAAAGAATTTTTAAAGTTCAAATCAATTGTTCTAGCGGTTTTGTAACAAAACTTACAACTGTCATTTGATTTTATAGATAAATATTTGCATATTTAATTTTAATTTTAAGAAAACCAGTTTGTGAATTTATAAAAAAATATGGAATTCTATTTCTTGACCTCGAACTAACGTTGATGTTAACAATTTCAAAAATAAAATTACATAATATTGTTGTGAAATTCTTAAAACCATACTAACGAGCATATTTGCACGACTTTGTCGTACTCTTTTTATCTGCAAGTCTTTTCATTCTCAAAAACTATGTCAGGAAATTAATTTCGCTCCAAAAATTAACCTTTGAAGCCGGTCAACTCTATACGCCTTGACCACGTTCTACTAAATCTAAACAAATTATTTTACTCTTATTTCTTGTTTAGCAGAAACATACACCGATTAAGAATGTGGGTGAAGGTAGGTTCTTCTAGTCTTAACGTTTAACAAGTCTTAAATTTGAATTTAAACTTCAACGAATCTGAGTCATCTTCGAACAATGTTTAAATAAAAATAAACTCACTTCGAAGTAGAGCAATACTACAATATTCAAAAACGTTTTGAGGTTAGAATTTCACAGAATGAATCCTAATTATTCACTTATACCAAAAAAACCAGAAACAAAAAAAAACTCATGATCAAAACGATAAATATCTGCCACTCTTATTTCTAACAGTTATACAAAAAAAAAAAAGAAACCAACTTCCTCTTCCGTTTGATTCAACTTTTGTTGCCTTCCGATCGCAAGGTCAGATCGACAAAAAATAAATTTTATACACAGACATCATCGAATTTTGCGTTTATTGGCACCGAAAAAAAAAACAAGAAATTATTCATTGAAGCCCCTCTCCTGGTTACTGCATTGCAATGACATTGACATTGACCAACAGCAGCGTTAAGTTATTCAAGCTTTTAAATTTATTCAACAATTATTTAAAGAAAAAAATAAATCAATCTTCGTACTTTGTGTGGAAGGAATAATGTTAATAATTTAATTGTGATGCTCAGACGTAAAACTTTGACATTCATTATTTTTGTCAAAAATTTGAGAATGAATTCGTCAAAATTTACTTTTAAACTTAAGAAGCATTTGACCTTTGGTGGAGTTTTTTTTCCGATTGTCTATAATAGGATTGAAAAGAGAAGAGAATTTTGATAGTCTCGTCTCATTCTGCTCAAAATTGAAAAATGTCAGTATCTTCTCGGTCTCGGTCTCGTATAACAGAGTCTCGTCTCGGTGTCGTGTTTGTTTTTTGCATGAAGTTTTTTATGTCTCCAGTTTGCACCTAATATTCGTTTTCAAATCTCTCTTCCAAAGTCTAAGACTGATCAGATCATGAAGTCTAGTTTGTCAGTCAGAGTTGTAGCTTTTAATATTTTGAAAAAAAATCATTTCCGAGTTAAAAGTTCCCTAAATTTAGTCATTTTTGAGATTTAGACAAAATTCACAATTTTTTAGACGATTTGTCAAATAAACGAGGATGGTCTGAAAAGTTCCCGACCTCAACGTGAAGACAGCAGCACCCATCAATAAAAGTCAGGGAATGTATAGTTGTGCATCTTTTGACAGCAACATGTCAAAGTTTCAGCCATTTTGGACCCCCATTTTTTAATTGACAGTCGTTTGAGTGAGTCGATCAAGTATTTTTGTGAAAATAGAGAAAATCGAGTATCGAATTCAAATTCTGTGTAGGCCTCGAGACTGGTGTGTGTCTCGAAAAATGTCGGTTAAAAAATATTAAGTCTCGTCTCGATGTCTTTTAGATAATATCGGTTTCATTAGACGACGACGTTATTTAAATATAACGGTAACCCCCGGTCTTCTTTCTTATTGTTTAAACATTTAATTTTTATATAGTGTCGGGCTAATTACTGTTTTTGGTTTTAATTCAAAGAGTAATTGATTTTTGCATAAGTGTTGCATTTAATGGAGCAATTATTATTTTCTTTTTCGACTTAAAAAATAAATTAAAAACTTTTTAAATCCGCTAAATTGTTTTAAATGCAAAAAGATCATAATATACTAAATTTTATTCCCAAACAGAAAATGACAGTAATAATTCTGATTCTCTATTTAATCGTTTGAATCTTCTTTTTATTCAGGCTAATTTAAAAAAAAAAGTACTTTGATATATAAAAAACAATCTTGCTTCAAAATGTACTTTCAATTTAGAAACGTGTAGCAGTAATTATACTTTTTGCAATTAAAATTAAAGTAATGTTACTGAAATATTGTTGTTAAATTGTGTCGAGCTTCTTAAGTTCAAGGGAAAGCAATAATTTAGTTTATTGTTAAATTTATAAATGTAGTACATTCGTGTACTCGTATCTCTCTCTCGTAGAATGTGAGTTGAATTTAATATATTTTTTTTTCTTGTTTACTATTTTCAATGACAAAATAAGGTTAACAAACTTTGAAAACATATTCATCTTTTTTGTTTTTTTTTTTTTAAAGAATTTCAAAGATACAAAATTACAAGTCATTTGTTTACATTTACAACTGAGTAGTTTTGGGAATTTTATTTTATAATCTGAAACTAATCATAATCTGACTTGTTAACTTGTTATGGTAATTTGTTTTCACGATCACGATCATAACAATTAAATAACATTTTAAAAGTTATTGGATTCGGATAAAATTATAGGGCTTCAATGATTAAACTTTAAAAAAAAAAACTAATTTAAATTTTAGTAACAGCTCGTGAAGAGCATTAAGTGGTATTAATTTGCAAACTTAAAAATAGATTTAAATTATTTAATTATATAAAAACTGAATTTCGTAATTACTTATAATTTTTTTACTAAAATCATTTATTTATGTTTTTTTTTCAGATTCATACTTTAAAAATTTTGTACATAAATAAGATTTTTTAAATGACACTTATAAATGTCAAAAATCACAAAATGATGTTCGTATGACACTAAAAAATAAAGTTGTCATATTGTAATTTTAACTTGTAATTAAAAAAAATGACACTCATCATTGAACATTTTGGTTGAGAAGTTAAGAGTAAAAAAACAATATTTAATAGTTTAACAATAAAGTTAAGATCTCTAAAGAGCATTTTAATAATGTTCGTATTTAATTTTAAATATTGTGTGACAATTCTTTTGTTAGAACAACTTAGTCATTAGAATTTGTTTGTCAACAAAAGAATAACATATTTTATTTTTCAAGTACCTCAAATTACCAATTTAAATTTTCAATGACAGATTGACAGATATAACAGGTGCTTTAAGAAGGTAGCACGATGATAAAGTAGCTTTAAATTCATAACATTATATTGTGTCAACTTCGTTGGGAGCCATTTTATGATAACAAGAGATGCCACTTCCTTATTTTAAGTGGTAGTGTACCTTACGTCAAACAAATCCATAGAAGCAGATGCTGGTTTAAATGAATCAAATAAAATAAAACAATCAGAAGTCAAATTTTATGCCTGTTTTTGTAAAGAGTGGGCTTATTAATTCTTTATTATCCGAAAGAAGTTTTCCTCTTCTACTTTTCATAGGCAATTTAATCAACCTTATCTAATCCGATAATAATAATTTATACACATAAGTGAGTCATAACTATTTTCGATTTCTATTAATATTTCTCAATTAGCTTGAGTGTCAAGTCAACCAAAGGTAATATATTATTTAATTTGCATTCATGTAATTTATTATTAGCATATCTAATGTCAATATTATCTATTAATTCAAATCAATAAAATTATCAATGTTTTCTTTTGTTATCAAATCATAATAAAGAAAAAAAATAAATAATAAATTAATTCCTCTGAGTATAAGCTCATTATAATGAATGTAAATAAAATTAACGGTTTTGTTATGTTTCCCTTTTCAAATCCATCCAAATAATGAAAACGTCTAATGCCCCGCCAAAAAGTAGACAAAGTTTTTGTGTATTTAGATTTCGGAGTAAATTTCGGAAAGTGAGTGAGACAGTAGGAATAGTAGCATACTTTTGGGCTGTGTGGAAATTGTATCTCAGTAAATTGAAAGTCATGGAAATGAGTTGAAAAGTTGTAAGGATTTCTTTTGTTGATACAGATGTCCAATTTCTATCCGTCCAGTCTTCTACAGGAGGAATTTTTATGTAGGAAAATCACTCAGCAAAAATGTCATAACATTTGACTTTCTATTTTTTGGATTAAATAATTAAAGCCGTGTTTTATTGGTATTCGAAAGTACTAGCTAGTAAAATTTTACATGGAAAATAACAACACTTACAATAACAACAAAGTATTTTAGTGAAGATAGAGTTTCATCTAGTTAAATGTAGGAGGCAGTCAAGAAGTGCAAGAAATATACAAATTTTGGCAAACCTCTGGGTGTGTTCGTTAATAAATAGACTTCTTTTACACTTCTTCGCCTGCATTTTCTTGTGTTGAAATTATCAAAACAAAATCAATTCTTCACAAAATTGATAAGACTTTTAGGATCAATTGGGATTAGTGTAATTAATCATAACATATTATGGAAACATTATTGAGATATGCTTGTTCTCATTACAAAGCTGACAAAGGGTGTTTCTTAATAATTTTATGTTGAATTTTGTCTTCTAATATCCTAATTATTGAAAAGAATAAAAGAATGTTTACTACCCAAATAAATGGTCTGTATAATAAATTCTATAATAATTTAACGAAAATAGTGAACCACGATTATTTAACTGGTCTTTAAAGTTGCCGGAAACTTATTTCCATAGTTTTCGCTCTTTTATATAAACCAATGAAATTGAACAGGGAGTTGCTGGATGGTCAACTTTAAGCTGTTGGCTGTAAATCTATAACAACAAAATCAATATATTTTCAAAGTTTTACTGCAAATATAAGTAACAAACATTCTAAACGAACTCGGTGTGCATTTCCATGCAAACTTCAACTCAACTAGCATTTTCATGCTTTTTCGAACTCGACCCAACAATTTACATAATTACACATTCTTCGAACACACCCCATGTAGAACAGCAGTTGTTGTTTTTTTTTGTTTTTTAAACTCAAATTAAATAATTAACTAAAATGTAAAGAAGTTAGCCAGAAATTTCTTTAACAATTGAGTTTGTATATTTACAACTTTTGTGTTCATTCAATTTTTTCTATTTTCAATTGCACATTTGCCTTTTATATTTTATCCGTGACAGAAGATTTAGAAATCTTGACATCAATAATTTAACAAATAATGTAGAGACACCAACTTTAAGAAGACAAATTAAAAGTGAATATAGCGTTGTATTGGTACTCGTATACTATGTTAGGGATAGATTACCAATAAAACACGACTTAAGTAAACTTAGTGGCACATCAGCTCATAAGGAACCAAGGGATATAGTGACAAAAAGATTTAGAGAGTCAAATCGTGCATAAAATTTCCACTGTGGTGCGAAAAATAGCAAGGTCCTGTTGAAACCACTTATCTTTTGTGTCAAAATTCGATTGACATCGATCAATAGCACTCACCGTTTGTGGTTGGCGATAATATGACCTGGGTAGAGCCAGTCCCAAATCTCCATCAAACAGAAAATTTTTCAATATCTATTGGACGCTCTTGAATCTCTTTTGTCTCAAATTAGAAAATCATGTATAATCTGTAATGATTTTTTCATGGAAAACTAGGATCAATTTCGAATTGTTCCAAAACCTATTCAGCAAAAGCACTTCGTTGTCTATCGTCGTTGTTAAACTAACCTAATTGTTTTAATTGTACGTGGACTCTAGTATCTTACCTTACCATGGTAAATTGACAAAACAAACTGACTAATTCGACTAATTAAGCTCCATCAATATGGCCGCTATCAAATATCAACATTCGGAAGTTCTTAGTGGAGAATTATTCAGTTCTAATTAAGTAAACTTAGTCAAGACTTAACTTTTGAAGAATTCAGGGTTAAGTAGTGCAATAGCTTGTATATAAGTGGCGTTATCACAAACAGTAATTTGGTATATATTAAATTTAGTGCCACTTAGCCACATTATAGCCTTGAACTCCAAAAAGAATTTTTAAATCGTTTTTCATTCTTAGCCATTTATTATGTCGATCTTTGGCAGAAATGAAAAGTCCCAAAATTGAAGGCTAAGGACTTAAGCATTGATTCATTGGCACAAACGAAAAACCTTTTAACCCGGAACGGAAAACTAAAAATAAGTACATCGTTTGTTTTTGTATTGATGATGGCCACAATCCGACAAACTGCCAAAGACTTCGACGACGACGACGACGACGACGACGTAAAGCATTGAATGTTAGCACAGTTTTTTCTATCAGGAATTTCCCCGCTCTTATTTATGGCACATTCCACATCAATAATAACTCTGTCTGACAAATTCCAGTTTCATAAACCTGCTGAAAATATATCAACCGGCAAATCGTCTATTTTTGGAAAACTAATGGCCATCTGGTTTGCCAAGAGTTGCTACGAGAATGCAATTTACTTTCATCGCCGCCGATGGAACAGTCTTAAATTGTCCATCACAGATTAACCTACTTATTTTTTTTTCTTCTTTTTTTTAGTTTCAATGTTTCTTATATATATTCATTTTTATTTCCGAGATATTTTTGTTTTCTTTTTGGCAAGGAAATAAAAAAAAATTTTAAAATAAAATGCTCGAGGAAATTTATGTTCCCAGATGACGATGACGGCGACAGTAATATGGACTTCTTTCAACTGCAGGAAAAAAGGATCTAAAAAACAACAATGACGATGACGACGTTAGGCAAAGCAAACACAATGAAGTGTAAGAAAAGGAGCAGACCTGGAGGCACGCTACATATTTAAGCAGGCATAATTACTACGGAATATAATACACGCACTCGCACACAGAATGCAGATGCAGAAGTTTCTTGAACTTTTTCCAAGGAAATGCAAGTGACATAAGGCATTTTAGTATTTCTTTTAGTTAGTTTGAA
The DNA here is from genome assembly GCA_905146935.1 of Scaeva pyrastri. Lineage (NCBI taxonomy): Eukaryota > Metazoa > Arthropoda > Insecta > Diptera > Syrphidae > Scaeva > Scaeva pyrastri. The sequence continues at coordinate 34,147,193 of LR989929.1, forward strand.
CTTTGAACTTTCGAATCCCTTACTGAATTTTCTTTTTGCAGTTTTTAACGCTGGTATCTATTTGCTTAAGTAAGTCATTTTAATTTCTATAATTTTTGAATGAAACTATTGCTCATTATACGTGTTGAAGACAGTTGATTGATTTTCTAGAGCCCTCAACAATCAACACACGCCTTCTTAACCTTTCTAATCGATTTGAACTTTGATTTAAAAAAAAAGAGGAATAAAGTCACTGACCAACCTTTATAGACGTCTTTAACTTTTGGTTTCACCTTGATGGCTTCATTATAACATATGACTAAGCAATTACTTTTATTCGTCAATATAAAGATACTTTGAGTATAGTTTCAATTGAGATACAGATACTTAAATAATTGCAACAAGGCGAGACGTATTTTACCAAATTTTTTTTTCTTTTTTGAGTATGTGCTCGCAAGTAGGTACAACTTTAATTGAAGGTGAATCAGAAGACTTGTTACTTTGAAGAGTCACGGACAAGGTGATATTTAATTTTATGTAATTTTCTGCTTCTTTTTTTTTAAATTTGTTTCGGGAAGTTGAATTACATCATTATATTCGTGGTTATGATGTGTTCTCACTGCGATTATAGTTAGATAATGGTTTGTCTAGCAATAGAACCAAAGACGTAAAGTAATAGAATTAAAAGACACTTTAAACTTCATTAAGTTACAAAAATAGCTTTATATAATAAAAATGGCTTTAAGACCCCTCAAAAACGTCTAGTACTCGTATTTTTTCGAGTACAAGTAAAATTGTATTATTTTTGAAAATTAAATTTTCTAATTGTTAAATAAATATCATAAGTTATAATTTGCTGAATTATTGTTTAAAAATAAAATCCAATAGGTATTCAAAATGATTTTTGAAACTAAGTATGAAAAGTGAAGTCTTTCAAAAAGCTATTTAATTTATTTGTGCAATATGAAGTCTTTTAAAAACTCAAAGGCAATTGAAGTACTTTTGGAATTAAAAAAAAAATGGAATTTAAGTACGAATGTGCCGTACATGATACTCTTTAATACAAGAACACAGCATTGAATTCAAGTACCATTTCCTTGCAGGATTTATTTTGCTTTAATCAGATGGTTACCGTTCTTCACTCATTTACTTGAAATTATTTCAAACAGTCCTTTTCGGATTGAGTTGCTGAGATGAATATTTCGAGTTCTAGTGTTAACTGAACTTTATATTGCTTAAGAACCAAGGGTTTATGCCAAATATGGCGTAAAATGACGTTTGTGGAATGCCCAATTTCAAAGAATGACGAGGAATGGACAAACCTGGGTACAGCAGCAATATTCTCAGTTCTTGAGCGACGCGCACGGGTTTTATTCCTCACATCACTAACTTGTCCCAAGGCTTTTTTGAAGCGAGCGTGTGTTGTTCCATTTTTATAAATTGCGTAGCGCGTAGATTTTACTTGTCAAATGTCAAAAAACTACAGCTCCAAAAGTGACATCCAACGAAATAGTGGGCTATTTAAAATAACATCTCTTATTGGAAGACCCTTTACTTGGCTTTACTGTAAGCTTATTTCGCCCGCCGCCGCGCCGTTCAACACGACTTCATAATCAGAAGGTCAATTACAACAAATCTTGATTAGGTTTATGTAATATCCGCTGATTTTAGCAAGACTTTCGAAAAAATCCTCACAAAAATATTTTCTTCAAATTTAAAACCTCGACTTTCCCACTCACTTCATTTCATGAACTGACTCCAATTTAACTAATAGAAGTACATTGTCCGTTTTTAATCATCCCTTTTTTCTCTTGTTTAGTCATCTAGGCCCAATAATAATTATTTTACCTGGAACTAAGCGTTGAATCAAATATAAATTGTTTGTATTTATAAAAAGTGCGTATACGCCTAGGTGTACCACTGATAAATATATTGCAGTTTGTGAACACAAAAGGATAACTGCTTTTTGTTTTGTCTTTTGTACGGATAACAGTAAAAATGTGAATTCAAATAGTCAAATAGTTGTGTTTCCATTTCTATTTAAAGAATCTGAAAAATATACTGATACGTATTTTTTGGAGCGAATTCTTCTTAGACTGTCGTATAAGTGTCTTCGATTTCGTCAGTCTTTATGTTGTTATACACAAAATAGCTTTTAGTTTTAATTTATTATTCCAATTACTTAACGTTGGAACGTCAAAATTCAAATATTTACATCTCGTCTCGTGCAAAGCCATATGACTTCTTCGGTGCTTTTCGAAGACCTGTCAAAAGTGTGGATGAAGATGGTACATATTTTTTTGAATCCTAATCTTCAGATAAGCAGCGTCTCTTGTAACAGAGAGTTTGTAATGAAATGAGTTAATTGGTTTATCGACATTTCGTCCAGCATAATATTTATGACTATACTAGAAAGAAGTTAAACTAAATCTAGTAATTGAGAAAATTGATAGAGATATCGAAAGACGTCTGATAGAAAGCTTAAACGTCAAATAATATATCATTTATGTCTAGAGACTGGTTTTGTATAAAAAAAAACATTGTGATGTTCCATTTCGAACTTGAACTGAATGCATACATCCATAAATAATTATTGTGAATATTATTTACACTCTGGTTCATTTAAATAAAGACAATACACACATTTTACTCAGCATTTCGATTCACATTTATAAAATTGTTAATCTTTAACAAGGTTTCAGAATTTCCGAAAAACTTTATACACTTAGGAAATTGTATTTTAATTTTTGAGCAAGGAAATTATTTAAAATTTTGAGAAGCTAGTCTAAGAATGAACCAATAAAGTCAGATCAATATCTGTCAATCCCAGTCATAAATATTCAGCCTTATTACGGTTGTCAAAGATCAATTAATTGACAATTGAAATATTTTGTCAATCAATTGATACATCGGTATTATGAACCCGAGTTGATCATTTTTTGATCCATTGTGAACAAAGATCAAAAATCTATTGTGAATAGTGCCTATTTACTTTTGACGTTTCAATTTCATTTATAATTTTATAACGAACTGCTTTCGTTTATTTATTATTTATTTTGGTCGATTTGGATTAAAAATGTAAGTAGTTTGTAATAAATTAATGGTGCTATTCAATTTTAAAGTGTTTTCTTTACGTAGGATTAAAATTGTAAGCAACAAAAATCAGCTCGCAGATTGGTAGAACGGATGGTAGAGAATCCAGACTTCGCCAAGGGTGTTAATTCAAAGCCGCTCATGAGTAAGAAGTGGGGAGAGATTGTGGTGGAATTAAACAGCTTAGGGCTGATTTTATTTTACACACAGTGTTTTTCGGTTTGAAAATTTTGAGAACAAATAATGATATCGAGACCAAGCTTATTTTATTCTGCCACATAGAAGTTGTTTTTAAAGAAAAAAAGCAATACAAACAATTATTCAAATATATATATTTTTGTTTCGCAAGCATACAGATCTTTTGTCTTCACTTGATTACACATATTGAACACTTGATAATGTGCTCAGGTTTCCGTAAAATATTTTATCAACAAGGAATTTGTGATTGACTGAAAATTTGATAATCAACAAACATTTTGACAACCATAATACCAAGACTGTCAATTTAAATCATTCACAATAGATCTAATTTCTGAAGAGCGTTCACAGTTTATCAAAAATTTTGATTTTTGACAACGATAATACCGATTTATTAATTTTATTGATAAATATTAAATATCGTTTTGATCTTTGACAACCGTAATAAGGGCGATTGTTCATCATTGCTCAGTAGCGCAATCCATTCACTGTAACAGTTCCACCAGTCTCATTTTCAAATAACTAAGGTCCAATCACAATACCAATTCAAAAACCGCACCAAATACTGACACGCTGAAGATGGAAAGGCTTTTCAATAATCATTTCTACATTTTCGAAGTGAGAATGGGCTTCATCACTGAAGATGGTTTTTCCATGAAAATCAGGATTTTTTTTGATGCAATAAACTTTGAAAGCGTTAAGACCTTAATTTTTATGTCCAAGATATACGGTGGAATGTTGTTTGTGGTATGTGTCTAATTCCAAAGTTATTCTCCGTTGTTCCTGAGCTACGCACATGGTTTAGATTTGTACACCTGTTCCAAAAAGTGCTTGAGTTTCAATGTGTTGTTTAAGAGTGTATCGTTCCATTTCTAGTAATGGCATAGTTTTAACTTGTCAAATGTTAAAAGATAACATCTTCAAAAGTCACAGCTGGCAAAAATCTGGGCTATTCAAAACGAAACTTCTAATTGTTTTCATATGAAGGTGTGGTGTATATTATTAAGTAATTGTCAAAAAATTACGTTACTCTTTGCCATTGCAATGTTTTGGCCTTAATAACCTCTTAACTGCTGATAGAAGTTAACTTTTCTCCAATTTTGGTCAGAATTAATGTTTTGTATCTTGTTTCTCAGGGTTTTCGCATGAAAAATTAGTTTATGCAATTAAATTCTAAACTGGCCTAATTCAACGGAACCAGAGTGTATTTATTTCGAGTATACTGCTCCCAATTTATATGAATTTCATCTCTTTTCACTTTCATATGTAACAGTTGAGAAAAAAATGGCCCAACCACTGACCTTGTACCGAGATGATGGCATATAGGTTCGAGTGTCCATTATGTGGTAATATATAGACACTGACATGATCTCAGATCTCGACATCATAACGCTTGCACTGCACGACTTTGTGCGTCGTTCGCTTTTATTTAAATTAAATTAACATAAAGGTCGCTCTATTAACAACCTGATGAAAGTTGTTAATTAAGAGTTCATTGGATTTGGATTGGATTGTAAAGTGGGTCAACAAGCCGGCTGCTTATTTGGAAATACATTCAAGCCCTTCAACTCGATAAAATAACTTTTTAATCTTAAAGGTTTATGCAGGTATGCGTAAAATGCATCTTGGCAAGATGGAGTCGATGACGTAGAATGTGGTATGATGGGATTTTAAGCATCACCTGGTTTATTGCAACAAGGTGTCGTCATGGTAGTTAGACACAAATTAATCTGCGGTCTATCTTTGATTGAATGCACTTTCAAACATTGTTTTTTTTTTTTAATTATTTAACTCACTTTTTATTCGTGTGTTGTTGTTGTTAGTTTTTCCCATGATGAATACGTAACATGCTTTGATTACAAGTCCCATGCAATACACTTTTAAAGAGACCAAGGAACAGCTCTGTGGGTATAACGAGAGTTGGTATTTTGAGGCACACGCAAGCTCATAGTTAGTCAGACTTACGAGTGTATCTCGAGTTACAAAAGTATGCGCCCGGTTCCATTTGGGCGGATTGAGTAACATATAGGATAACAAATTGCTGGTACGCATTTACAATGGGATGCAATCTGTCATAGTCTCGATTCCCAGTCGAATGCGAAAATCTGGGAACCGGCATTTATTTTTTTATTGTTTGACCGACGACCGACGACGACGTGACATGCAGAAGATAAGCTTTTTAAATGGCGCCAAAATGTGTGTTTTTGTTGCTGGTTTGAAATTAATTATGCATACCTACGATATAATGGCCTACTTATTTCTTCACATTGATTATTATCGAGTGGAAAATGTTGCAAACTTAAGTTTTGAGTTTGGTTTTTTTTTTTTTTCGTTTTTTTGTTTGATTATTTAACATCATCGAGTGAGAGTTATGATTTATGAATAATGAATTATGATTATCAAGTTTAATGGAGGAAAACAAAAGTGAGTGTACATTATTTGAAACCGGCTTGGTTTATATTTCTTTAAGGAAGTTTATTATTATTAAAAACTATTTGTTAAATGTTTTTTTTTTTTCGCACACTAAGTTGATGCTTTAACTGTAGATTATGTCAATTTTACTATAGTTGTCTTGACAGTGAAGACAGTCTATTAAGCTTTAAAAACGCAATTGGAACATTTTGTTCATTCATCTTGAATTTATCAAAAATTTTCTTTCTTATTTAAATAATTTAGCAACATCTTGGAACTAGATAACAGTTGTAAAATTTTTGGTCATCAAATGGCTAATTCTTGTCTGATTTTTGAGTAGGTACTAATTTTAACAATTTACAATTTAGACTTGGGAAATTTTTGAAAAAAATAAAAAAATCAACTGAGAACAGCTGAGCCGATTTGGCTTAAATTCTTTTCAGAAGAATTTATTATTATTTATTTATTTATAATTGAAGAAGGTTTATACGAAATACAATTTTGGAAAACCCTTTCAAGAATGTCGGTAAATTTTGGAAAAAACAAAATAGAACAAAATCTAAATTATTCACGAAATTTTGTATTCATCGCATGTTTTTTTTTTATAAAATTTTAGATGATGTAAAGCTGGAAAATTGGTTGTGAAGTTTGAAACATTTCAGATAATTGTTAAATTCATTATGATGATAGACACTTTGGATGCAATTTGGGTGGAGAAATTAATAAAATAAATAATAGATGGCGCTGTGCTGCGATTAATGTCAAAACTTGAAAGATGGCGTTATACGTTGACTTATAGGTTATGTGCAAATTGACAGGTGTTCATTTCACATTGTAATTGATTCGAATTTTGTGCATTGTTACGCTTAATTCGGAAAGGCGTATAGGTGAGCATTGCCATCATTGCATATTATTACAAAAACCTCGAATGGATAAGTGAACTAGCAATATTAGCAGCAAAAAAATTTGTATGTCAATAGCTTAAATTTTATTTTTTAAAGTCAAGTCACTGAAGAACTGCACTGACTAGTAAAAAGCGGCAAGCGAAATATTTGAACTTAAACATTTTACAGCTGAAGGTGGGATCGATCATAATCATATTGAGGAATTTGAAGAGCCATCCGAAACTGTGTAGTCCGGAAACTGTTTAACAACGTGATTCAAGTGGCAATCATCAACGAATTCCGATTATATCTTCCAATTCAATTAAAGTGGATTCAGTTCTCCGTTCGATTGGCTTTTGCAATGACAATCAATTTAAGGCATGGCCAAAAGCCGGATTAATCTCGAATTTGCATTCGAATGTATCACAATGAAATTTGAATTATCTGGGATTTTTATTGATGTGAAAAAAAAATAATTTTTCGAAATTTTCATTGAAAAATTTTCCAAAAGCAAAGTAGCCATGTTGGTAATTTTTTTGAATTTTTCACTGATAACTCAAAAACGTTGTTAAACAAAATGTTTAAAACTATTATGTATATATATGTATGTGCATATATATTTTATAAATCTCTTAAATATTATATGTACTTAATGTGTCGACTATATATATTATGATTAAACATGACTTGGTACTTAAATCATGTCAATAATTGATTAATTTGTCTATAAGCAATATGCCAATAATTGGATCATTTAATTTTTTTTTAATTTCATTATGTGCCAAAAAAACACAAATGATAATTTTGACTATGAGTAAAAAATAGTGGAGTGTCTTCGTACTTGTTCTAACCTTAAGACAAGGTTCTTAAAGACGAATTAATTTTTTTACTGGCAATGATTAAGTTTTCTTAATATAGTTCTATATTAAAAGAAGGTTTATAGTTTCTTGAAACTATGACTTTCAAAATAAAATTAAGGATGATATATGAATATTTTAACATTTTAAACAAATCTAAAAAAAATTTAGGTTTGTCTATGAAAATACCTCAGCTTAAATGCATAGTTGCCAAAATAACCAAATTACTGGTTCAAAAAGCAGGTTTTAAAAACATGAACCAAGTACTTAAGGTTGTATGTTTGTTGTGTTTTTTTCTACATAATTTTTGTAAAATAGAAGAAGTAACTTGTTTTGTAAACATATAAATATTTCAAAGAAATTGACAGTCGTTTCCATAATGAATTAATTTGTGAAAGATTTTTTTATGATTCAAATCAGCTTTCAATAAATTGTTCCTTTTCAATTCTTGAGAAATACATTCAGCCAAATGACCCTGTGGATCAATCTTTTCATTCAATTTTCATACACTCATTACAAGATAACCTAAACCACATCAGTTACTATTTAGTTTATCATTAAAACTTATACTAATTGTTACAGTTGTTAGTATCAAAACGTTTGTGGTGTTGGCTTGAAATTTATGATATTGATTTGATTATTTGAAATTGATCTCGAACCAACATCAGTTACCTCAAAAATTCCAACTTATAAATGAATGCCCAAGTTCAAATCATAGTGACCAAAAGATTCTGTAGACTGGAAGATAGATAACAAAAAACTCAAACTTATTCATTCTAGTTTAAGAAGAAGGGTAGCCAAAATATTGGAAGTACATGATGTTAACCTTTGAGTAAATCTGCATTCTGCAAAATTCTGAAAAATCGTACCACTAACAACGATTGAATTATTTTGGAAACTCATGAATTTAGCTTCTTCGAGAGTAGTGGGCCAAGCATGGTTACCAGCGAGATTCTGCACCTCATTCAGCTCATTGTCAAAACGATCAGATTCGATACTGATCAAGACTATCTATATAGCTTTCATTATAAAGAGGTATTTAAAAGTTTTTATAGAGATTCTATTTCCGTCTAGCTTGAGCATCAGATAAGACAAAAATGTTTTGCACGGAGAAAACTGTCAAAAGACAAGTAGGGCTTAACAACAGTTTATTGGTAATCTGATGTACTGCACCTAAAATTGACATGACAGATGTTCAATAGCTTAAGAATTTTCTTTAAGAAGAGAAAAAATGTCAAAGACCGCTTATAAATAATAATCTATAGGGCAATAAATACGAGTGTTCCGTTATTTTTTAAATAACAAGTATTTTATCACTATTTTCGAAATACCACTAATTTTAAATTCATTGTAACACACTGGCATTATCACATTTGCACTTTGTGACCCAGTTTTGGAAATTGCAAAAACCCAACATAATATTATATTCGCAATCATAAATTAATCGTGCAATTTTTCGATTGTCAAACTCACTGCCAAATACCATATTATAACTTGCAAAATTTTGCCCAGATATGACCAAAATCAATTAAAAACGTGCCCGGCACACGGCATTAGCGTTCATGAGCTGCATACTTCAAATACCATCCCTAATTATTGAGTAATAAGTCCACAACGAGAGTCTGCTACCCATCCCGCATAGAGCTTGCCAATTGCATAAAATGTATTTTTTTTTGCTCAAGACATTTGTACGTACTTCGTTGTAGTAGATGTGTCATCGTTTATCAATCAATAAATTGTCGTTTTCACAATTTTCTTTAAGCCTACATACTCGACTCGTACTTCCGTCTGACCCACAAACCTATCTTACGCATCTGCGACAAACCTAACTCGTTTTTCAACCTGATGGAAATGGAAATTCCAAGAGGAAAACATCTCTTGAAAGCTGTGGGATGGAAATCTTTTACACAATTTATTTGTTGGCTTACATTTTCATATGAAAAACATGCGATTTGATTGAAATCCTTCCTCCAAGTACTCCTTTGATGGAACGCTGCTTTATCTCAGGATAGATTCCTTCTGCTAAGACACAAGATAAGATAAAATCGGTTATCACTTGTATTTCATCACTCAATTTGCCATTCACTCGGCGTTATCTCACAATGAAATTATACCTTCAAGTATTTTCAATGCAAATTTATCCAAGACAAAAAAAAAAAATTCACAAAATTCGATTAGATAACAGAATTAATATCAAAGATACACAAATAAAAACACTATTATTTTTTAGATACAATTTTTGCACTTCATTGATCTCAGAGAAGAGACTTAAGTTCACCGCCACCGCCGCCGCGTCGTGTTCGATTCAAACTGAACTAAACGCCAACAGATGATAAAGTTGCATGCAGCTAAAGTTGTAAAACCTTACCACCGATCGACCGACCGCTTACCATTACCACAGATACATTCAAACAAATTTCATTTTGTTTTCATCACAAACTTTGTTACGTGTTGAGCCAAGACCTCGCTACTGAGGGCTGGAGCTGCTCGTGCCGAGTATCTTTGGCGTCTTGAAATGCTCGAAGAAAAAAAAAAATGGTATGCTAAATTTTTGTGTCGTCATAGTTATACGAAAAAGTAAACATAGTTTTTGTTTGAGAGTGTTGGTTTGTGTCATTATAGTGTCCCAGGTTAGTTAAGATATTATTTTGTTCGTTGTAAGACAGCTGAATGGGCTTTAGGTGCGACAAAACTGTCTTCAGATAGTCACATGCGCCGCGCATTCAGCTGGCACATAGTAGTCCAGTCCAGCGCCAGCGCAGTGGTTTGCGCAAATTCGTTTACCAAACACACACAAAGTAGGTATCGAAGAACTACTGAAAGATACGGATACATATTTCTATATTAATTTCTGTTTCAACATGTCGTCATGGGTTTTATGCAATTTTTCGCATTCGGATTTGAATTTGAATTCGAATTGATGATTTGGTTTTGGTTTTGGATCTGGATTGGGTTAGGTCGAGTTCGGTGAATTTGGTTTGTTTGTCTGTTGGGTGTATCTTCTTATTTTGGGGAATACGAAGTCGTGTTGTATTTCACGTATGAAGATGGAAGTATTTAAGCAAATACCATCCGACGACGACGGATGTAAGTCGGTATTGGTTGATAATTATTGTTTAAAATTGCTTAACTTATTGCCCGTTGTTTGCTGAAAGGTTCACAGTTTGGTGTTAATTATTGTAATGATTGGATAATGTCGTAAACCTTCACTTTGTTCAAGACTTTTTGGTAGATGTGTGAATATACAATTTTCACATGCTTGAGGAAGTTAAATTTTTGTTTTTTTTTTTTGGTTTAAGTGCGTAACTTCTGAACGAAATCAGAAAACAAGGAAAATCAATGGAGAAATTTAAAAAGTCAAACATTTAATTGACGAACAAGGAAAATTATCTGAAGTTACAAGAATTAAAATAGGAAAATCAAATGATGAACTTAAGTATGTACAGCTGCGAGCAAAAAAATAGCAGTGCTTAACATTTTAGCTAAAAAAAACGGAAGTTTAAATACAATTTAATACTATTTTCATTGTAAAAACTTAATTTTGTCGCATGACCTTCGTTTTTAATTACAGCTTCACAACGACGCTGTATAGAATTTATTAGCACCTCACATCTTTGTAGTGGTATTGAATTCCAGGCTTGCTGAACTACCGCCCAAAGTTCATTATTATTTTTCGGTTTCGGTCTGCCCAAAGATTTTCAATGGGGGGTTTAGGTCGGGAGACTGAGCAGGCCACTCCATAACCTCAATATTGTTGCTCAAAAACCATTTTGTTGCTGTTCTGCTGTTGTGCTTTGGCTCATTATCCAGCTGGAAGACCCATTTCAGAGGCATTTCGACGTTTTTTAATATTTCTACATAAGAATGCTGGTCCATAATATTTTTAATCCAATATATTGGACCAACTCCATAGTAGGAAAAACATCCCCATACCATGATGCTCGAACCTATATGTTTGATAGTTTTCGTCGTATACCTAGGATTGAATTCGGTATTTGGAGGTCGTCGAACATACACCCGAGACCCTTTAGCACCATTAGCCCAACCTTACTCTCGTCAGTCCAAAGAATATTTCTCCACTTTTCAGGAACCCATTCTAAATGCTCTCGCGCAAATTTCAATCGTTTATCTATGTGTATTTTTTTCAGAAGCGGGACTTTACGTGGACTATGAGCATTCAAATTTTGATCTCTCAATAGTCTTCTCACGATATGAACGGTATGAACCACACGCTAAATCCATTTCGCTTACTATTTCCGTAGCTGCTGCGAGAGGATTTATCTTCGAAATTGGATAGCTCATTTTGTTTTCGTCCTCGAGTTTCAGGTTTTTTCTTTGAACTGAAGGGCATTTCTTATTATTTTTGCAGAACAGCCAACAAGAAAAAAATTAAACAAAAAATAGAGAATTAACCGTTAGATTCTGCTCCAAACGGTTCCTTTACAAGCCATGAGTAAACCTTACAAAAGTGGGAATTAAAAAAAGCCACATATAGTAATAATAAAAACTTAAACTTAATTGTTTTTAGTTTCACTGCTATTATTTTGCTTGCCACTGTATGTACTGTACATGTATCAACGAACAAAAAAGTCAATAGGTTATTTAGACAAATAACTGATAAATGATTCCATCTTCTATAAAGAAATAAACTTATGAACTAAGAAGAACAACATATGTTAACTAGCAGAATAAAAACAATCGACAAATTGGTTGTCGAATAAGGAAAACAACCAGACGAACTAAACTGATCAAAGGTAGAATCCTAAAAACTACATCATCTTACTCAACTGACGAATCGTGCTACACAACTTAATGATTCTAAAAAATCTAAAAAAAATATTCCACAAATTGACGAACAAATTCGGCAATCTAACACTGAGGGTGTTAAAAATAAAACCAGTATAAAATTTAAGTGAGGTTTTAGTAAATAACCAAAGAATCAATCAAATGAAATTTCGAAACAAGCCAACAAACTGACGAATCGACCAATTTACGAATCATTTGACAAACCAAAACAGAAATAAAAAAAATTAAAACAAAAAAGAAATCGACAGTGACAAAGAACCAGACCAATTATTATTGGCAAATGCACTTGTAAGAGAACCATTTCAAATCAAGGTTATGAACATGTGAAACGTTTCAGTAAAAATGAATTTAAGTAACTTACAATAGAATGGTGTCAAATTAATGATAAAAAAGAGGCTGAGTGCGACCCACACTGATAACTTCCCATTATCCATAATTTGAAAATTGATTTCCTTTTGATGCTGATTGTTAACAATTTTACTAACAAAAAAATTGTCAGAGATGTTGAAGCGGAAAAACAATATTTACAAATTTTTCTTTACTTTTTGTAGTTTTGTATTTGTTGTAAAAAAATGTCAATTTGATATTCGTCAATATTTTATCATTTTTCAGGTATTGACAAATGCATTATGTTAAAAATAAAATACATTTGAAGTTAATAGCATTGCTTGTTGGGGTGATATTTAAGCAGAAAAACAATTTTTGACACTTTTCGGTAAATTTTAGATTTGTTTTTTTTTTTTTTATTTTTCGTAAAAAAAAACTGCCAATTCGATATTTTTCAAAAAAGTACCATATTTTCAAAATTCTATTATGCAAAAAATAAAATAGATTCAAAGTTAAAATGATTGACCGCTGTGGACATATTCAAGTCAAGAAACTACTTTTGACATTTTTTGGTACATTTTTGATTAAGTTTTTTATTTTTTGTAAGAAGACTGTCATTTCGATATTTGTCAAAATTGTAGCATATATTAATAATTGTATTTTGTATCAACATAAATAAGTTTGAAGTCAATATCGTTGCTCATTCTCGAGATATTCAAATCAAAAAATACTTTTTACCAACTTTTGGTAGAATTTTTTGTACTTTTTTATTTTTTTGTAAAAAAAAACTGTCAATTGAATTTTTTTCAAACTTTTACCAGATGTAAAAAACATCGTTTCACATAATAGAAAATAGTTTTGAAGATAATATAATTTTTCCTTCATTGTTTATTTTCGCGCCAAAATTTTTTTTTTAGTTTTTCAATTTAAAAAAAAATAACGGTACCTAAGTTGAAATTTTCAAAATTTATATCAAATCTGTATCACATTACAATGTTTACAATAAAATTTATTTGAAGTCAATGGCACTACCATTCCTGAGATATTTGCTACCAACCAAAATTTTCACTTTTTTTTTTAAACTGCTATAGTGAAAAAACCGCTTGATCAATTTTTATAAATGTCCTTTCTGCATCTTTCGAAGTTATAACCTGTCAAACAAAATTTAATTGGAGTCGATATCTCTACTCGTTCTTGAGATACCGTGCACGAAAAATGGTATCTCGAACGTACGAACGTACGTACACACTCACACACAGACATCTTTCTACAAATGACGGATCTAGATTCTAGGAACCTTTAAACGTCTAGATTTGTCAAAAATTTCAATTTGATTACAATAACTCCCTATGGGAAGTTAATAAGGAAAATATATTAATTAACTAAATATCTAAGTCAACTGTTTGGTGGATGCAAGTTCAATACCAAATGGGTTAAGTTTGGTAGAAGCAGTTGGAGGGAAGCTTGAAAAACAACGTCTTAGACCAATTTTTTGTCAATTGTAGAGTATCACGAAATATCTGCAACTTTTTACAACATTAGCAGTAAAGCGAAATGGAGAAATCTATGTTGGACAAATTCAATTCTAGTTGAGTGGGTTATTTGATAAGGAGACCAAACTGGACTAGCGTACTCCGGAAAAGGTCTAACAAAGGTGGTATACAATGACTTGACTTGGTGACATAAGAGTGTGAAAATTCTTTAGACCATCGCTTAATGAATCCTAAGGAGGAATTTGCTTTTGCTGTTAATAAAAGGGGCCCTAGATGACTACCTTGAGGAACACCTGAGTTAGAAAAGAAGGAATTGGAATAGATAGAGATTTCATTCTTATTGCCCTTTTTCTGAATTGGGAATATAAAATAATTTTTCCATAAATTAGGGAATACTGCTTGCGAAAGAGAATGTTTAAACAGGATACTAATTTTTGCGCAATTTTTGAGCAAAATTGTCGGAATCAGGATCTGGACCTGGAGAAAAGTCATCTTTAAGCAGGCTTAGTTTTTTTTCTGACCGATGATAGAGAAATATCAAGGGAAACAAGCGAAGTTTTCGAATTGCTTGACGAATACTCGAAGGAATAAGAGTCATTGATTCAGGATAACAAAATTTCAAAAAAGAAAAATCACAAAATTTCACTAATCAGGCAAACCTGTTCAAAAACTAGGGCAGACAACACACGAATTAGGTAAATCAAATCAAGAATTCGACAGATCAATTGACCAATAATACAAACTGCTACTCGTAACAGAAACCAAGAAAATCAACAATAAAAACGTAAATCTTTTGCGATGAATGAGAGGAATTCAATCGAATCAAAGTACTATTTAATTAGTGTACAATATTTACAGTACCGATTACCGATTAAAATCCATCCTCAAACTTGTTTATTTTTCAATTAACACTAAAAAATTCGATTCGTTTCGTCAAATCCGCACAATACTTCTCGCTTGAAGTAAATTAAAGGTACTTTCACGTATATTTCCTTTTTCAAACCTGCAAGGTATTGTATCAAAACTAAATCTTATAATTGAGGTTAGGTGGTGGCAATGGTGGTTGGAAATTCGAATAACAAAAGCAATTTTCCCTGAATGTATCTATGAGAGGAGGTATAAGGTAAGGTAAGACCTTGTTGCACGTGGGATTTAATGATGGTTTCTCGGTGATGTACATCCTGTTTTAAGCACAAAATCGGAATATGATGCACACAAAACCACACAAATTTAACTCGCAGTCATTATTATGAGGGTGCAGCAATACAGCAACCAGCAACTAGCAACAAGGAAGTCATAAGGAAGTTCATTGTTTTGGATGTTGTATAGTGATAATAATTGCAAAATTGAGATCTTGTAGGTTGTCTTGTAATTTCGACAAAATCGAGTTAGATGTGGAAGGAAATAAAACGTAATACAATTGTTCAAAGAAAAGATATTTGAATTTTTAAAGCATTAATCTTTTTGTGAAATAAATCTTAAATTATAATTAAGCTCAATTATTTGCAGTATTTTGCATTGTGTCTTTAAAACTGAGCCTTTAATTTGCTATCAAAGTAAAAAAAAATTAAGTTATTGAGTCTTAAATAACTAGTCTAATACAGTAGAGGAAATTGCCATAAAAACACTATAACTTTCCATAACTCATTGCAACGACTGCAAATTTGGCAGCACTTTTTATTTTTAGATTCTCAATGATCTGTCAAACTAATATGAAGGCAACCGTTATTTTTCAACCTTTTTTTATCACTTTGGAACATTTAAATGAAATCTAAAAAGTGAAATTTAAAGACGGAAATTCGTATAAAGTCCAATTAAAAGTGGTTATTTCCTAAAGTTGTTTGAATTTTTGATTGAAAGTGGTACGATATCATTTTGTGTACCTTTAAAATTGTTTAAGCTGCGTGGAAGAATTTTAAGTGCGGAAGAAAGCTTCACAAATTAAGTCCAAACTTGATTTGTCTGTTTCAAACCGAAGTGTAAGACAAATTTAAAAATACAAATAAAGTTGGTTCTAGAAACCACCTTTAGATGCAGCTCATAAGTAAACAAGGCTACACATTTTGCTGAAAGTCAAATAAACTGGACCGAAGAGTGCAGGAAAGTTGAATGGTCCAGATGGATTTCAGTCATATTGGCATGAAAAACGTCTTCAAACTGAAGTGAGAATGAGTCGAAACTTCGGTGGCGGCGCGTAATGATTTGGTAATTTAACAGAGTTCAAAAGCTTCGAGACGTAATAATTTAACAATAAGGGATGCGATTACAACCGCGGAACTGAAAACGCTTGTAGAATCAATGACGAGGCGAATGATATCGGTCGTAAGAGCTCTACAAAATATTGATTCAATAAATTACAAATAAAAAGCATGTGTTTTTATGGGAATTTAAATCACTGTATCTTTGTTAGTTAGAAATTTCAAATCTTATCTTATATCTTATATATATATAAAACAAAGACGGGTTTGTTACAACACTTATAACTCGAGATCTGAACCAATTTTCATGGTTATTGATTCGTTGGATTTGTCTCCACCCAGAATAGCAGAATACATCTTAAAAACAATGAGAATTAACACAGTATGGCTCATTTTTGTCTCTGCACTATTGAACACTGTACTATGCCAAATAATATATTAAAAAAATGTTTTTTCCTTCAATATTTTAAATAAAATTGCTAACGAAATTAAAAGTCTTACAAGTCTTATTTCGACGCATATTTTAAACCGCCTCCGTGTCAGTTGACAGTTGACATTAAACATCAATATTTATTATTATCGATAAGAAAATACAAAAAGTTTCCTCCTGGAAGTATGATCAAGACAAACGGTTGCCACTTTTCAAATCTGAATTTCTTTATTGAAATAATTTAGATTTGCCAAATAGCACTGTTTACAAAACAGTCATAACATTGAAGATTGAAGTTTAGAATTGTCGAATTGAATTTTTGACAAAACGGCCACAGTACCTAAATCCATCGTTTCTCGAAAGAGTTGGTAACATTTTTAAGACTGTATTAGGTAATCTCTAGATCTACTGAACCGATTTTTAAAATTCTCTTACCAATAGAAAGCTTGCTATATAATTGTGATAAATGGGATATGGAAAGAAGCAGATAATAGTGCCTCAAGATTGTGTTTAAGAGAAATACAAGGGAAACATAGTGAACAAAATATAAGGTCCATTTATAGGTTCTTATGCTGGATTGGAGCTAGTATTTCCATGCCATCTATTCTGAAAAGGCTTTTTGAATCTTAAAATCTATAATCATATAAGTTGCTATTGTTCATGGTCCTGTGATGTGGTCCTGTATGTGAAGATCTAGGAGACGCTTTTATTTTGCAAACAAAAAATTAATGGCGTTTCCAGAATTTCAAAAGTCATTAATTGAATTGAGATTAAAAATTGCTCTCATTGGTTAAGTTATGAATGCCAAAACTTTATTAGAACCTGGATATGAAGATTTAAAGCAATTTCTTTCACACAATTTGAAAAACAGGGCAGAACAACGTCTGCGGGGTCAGCTAGTTACCTTTAAAATTGTTTAAGCTGCGTGGAAGAATTTTAAGTGCGGAAGAAAGCTTCACAAATTAAGTCCAAACTTGATTTGTCTGTTTCAAACCGAAGTGTAAGACAAATTTAAAAATACAAATAAAGTTGGTTCTAGAAACCACCTTTAGATGCAGCTCATAAGTAAACAAGGCTACACATTTTGCTGAAAGTCAAATAAACTGGACCGAAGAGTGCAGGAAAGTTGAATGGTCCAGATGGATTTCAGTCATATTGGCATGAAAAACGTCTTCAAACTGAAGTGAGAATGAGTCGAAACTTCGGTGGCGGCGCGTAATGATTTGGTAATTTAACAGAGTTCAAAAGCTTCGAGACGTAATAATTTAACAATAAGGGATGCGATTACAACCGCGGAACTGAAAACGCTTGTAGAATCAATGACGAGGCGAATGATATCGGTCGTAAGAGCTCTACAAAATATTGATTCAATAAATTACAAATAAAAAGCATGTGTTTTTATGGGAATTTAAATCACTGTATCTTTGTTAGTTAGAAATTTCAAATCTTATCTTATATCTTATATATATATAAAACAAAGACGGGTTTGTTACAACACTTATAACTCGAGATCTGAACCAATTTTCATGGTTATTGATTCGTTGGATTTGTCTCCACCCAGAATAGCAGAATACATCTTAAAAACAATGAGAATTAACACAGTATGGCTCATTTTTGTCTCTGCACTATTGAACACTGTACTATGCCAAATAATATATTAAAAAAATGTTTTTTCCTTCAATATTTTAAATAAAATTGCTAACGAAATTAAAAGTCTTATAAGTCTTATTTCGACGCATATTTTAAACCGCCTCCGTGTCAGTTGACAGTTGACATTAAACATCAATATTTATTATTATCGATAAGAAAATACAAAAAGTTTCCTCCTGGAAGTATGATCAAGACAAACGGTTGCCACTTTTCAAATCTGAATTTCTTTATTGAAATAATTTAGATTTGCCAAATAGCACTGTTTACAAAACAGTCATAACATTGAAGATTGAAGTTTAGAATTGTCGAATTGAATTTTTGACAAAACGGCCACAGTACCTAAATCCATCGTTTCTCGAAAGAGTTGGTAACATTTTTAAGACTGTATTAGGTAATCTCTAGATCTACTGAACCGATTTTTAAAATTCTTTTACCAATAGAAAGCTAGCTATATATTTGTGATAAATGAGATATGGAAAGAATAGTGCCTCAAGATTGCGTTTAAGAGAAATACAAGGGAAACATAGTGAACAAAATATAAGGTCCATTTATAGGTTTTTATGCTGGATTGGAGCTGGCATTTTCATGCCATCTATTCTGTAAAGGCTTTGTGAATCTTAAAATCGATAATCATATAAGTTGCTATTGTTCATGGTCCTATGATGTGGTCCTGTATGTGAAAAAAAAAGATCTAGGAGACGCTTTTATTTTGCAAACAAAAAATTAATGACGTTTCAAGAATTTCAAAAGTCATTAATCGAATTGAGATTAAAAATTCCTCTCATTGGTTAAGTTATGAATGCCAAAACTTTATTAGAACCTGGAAATGAAAAATTAAGAGCCAAAGAGAAGAAGAAATGTCTGGCTGAACTTGTTAGCACATCGGAAACCGCACCAAATGTCACAGTTGACGTTTTATGTGTCAAATTTATCGGCACATCTAAGCTTGTCATTAAAACATCACAAATGACACTTTAAAGGAAAATTAAATTAAAGAAATAGCCAAAGGCCCTGGTAACTTAGCTGGTGGTAAATCCTACAAATATTGATATTTAATTGTATTATGTTCCAATAAAGTTTAATAATAATAATAATAAATTAAAACATTTTGACAATCTTGAGAATTAGTGCCCGTGCACACCTTTAGATTCGACCAACGATCAAAATTAAAAATGAACATTTCGGGACGCAATCAAAGACGTCCAATTTGCATATGACCTTAGAAATTTTATGTTATCTGGTAATTTATGGAAATATTTTCTGAAGATTTCAGCAATAACTTCAGAGTTTTATTATTATTAAATGCTCGTAATATAATTTATTCATTGAAATTGATCAATATAACGGCACAGCTATAAATTTCCAAATAAAACGTTTAATTTTTCGTCGTTAACTTCGCGTAATAAAATCAATTACACCATTAAAGCAAAAGTAAAAATCAAAAACAAAACAAAAACATCAAAATTGTGAACAATAAATTCTTCAAAAATCAAATTAATATTCAAAACATTCGCACCCAATTTACTTGAGAAAAAAAAAAGTAAACCTTTTTGATTCGCGGCGTATCATTTTCACATTAAATTAGCAACATGATCGATAAGTAGCTTTATACACCTTACAATGTAACCATATCATTACCCTCATCATATCGGAGCTTTATGCAAATCTTATAGACGCCAAAGACCCCTACAACATGTTTCGCTATTCTTCTTGGCCATTGGACCGATTGAGAGCCAAACTTCATTGTTATGACGCAATAATTCCGTCAACAAAAACAAAACAAAACAAAAAAAAAACCGTAAAGAAGTTATAATTGAGGTGCCAAGCAGCATTCGTCTCGCGTTTTGTTGGCTAACTTACGCAACGGTATTATGTTTATTGTTTTCGACCAGAAAGACCGGTAATTTGGCCCGGGATAAGTAGGTCACCTTACAGCTGCGGTAAATTATATGTATGCTCTGCATCTCTTAGTAGTTCAGTGCTCCCTTCCGCATTTTATGGGAGTTACTTTCGATTCCAGCGCCATCCAGTGTGAGCTTTGGGAGGGTGTGACATGACAGGTGTATAGTGTTGGGAATATACATGACTTGAAGTGATGCACTTCAGGAGCGGTTTGCATATGTCCATTCGGCACAATGAGTTATATGTAAATGTTTAATAATAATTGCCAAACCACGTCACTTGGGACGTGTACAGAGTGAGAGCGTGCCAGTGTAATTCCAGAAGTGAACCAATACCCTCAAGTTGACCAAAGCATCTGTCTGCATACGAGAGTCTGGTAGATTATGGACATTGGACATGGTTAAAATTCTTGCAAAACGTCATGCTGTTGTGATGGTCGAATGCTTGCGGACTTTGTCTGCACTTTCAATGACTTTGTTAAAGCGCAGTCTTCTCTTGGGTAGCTTTAGTGGTTTACCTTGTTCGAAGACATTTTCATTTTTTTCCCCTCTTTCTTTGGAACGTCATTTTATGGCGGCCATATGCGGACGTGATAAATATGGTGTCTTAACCAATATTGAAATTTCATGGCCATTTAGGTGATTTGCAGTTGCAGTTCCTTTTAAGGAAAAAGTAGTTCTCTTGAAGGCCACCATGAAATGACGTTGCGGATAAAATGAGAGGAAGGAATTTTTGTTCAATGACGACGCAGATGATTTTTTGTTTAGCTTTACATTCAAGATGTGTACTATATGAGTACGGTCACCATTTTTTTGTTCATTCAAAATTGTTGCACATAAAATAACATTCTAAAAAAAAATCAATATCTTAAGTATATGATAAAATATCAGGAATAATAACTTCAATTATTGAAACCAGTGGTGCCCTCTTTTTATGTTTAAGTGATTTAGTAATGAACAAAGTACTTTATCGGTTCTCCCTCGTAGAAAAAGAGGACGGATAGCCACCGTAACTATGAGTAAATCAGAGATTTAGACGTGCAAAGTTGCATATGTTTTGTTTTTAGTTTGACAGCTAATATGACAAAGCTGAAGAGATGTGTACATGTTCCTGTTTATTTGGATTGTCAAAATGGGCATGGAATTTCAATACCATGAATATTTTCCCACAATTTTTTTTTGATTATTTTAAAATCATTTTGGAAATCCGTTGTTGTATGTTTCTTTTCTTTGAAATCAAAAACATTGAAGAAGAAATCTTGATCTCGTTAAGGTCCCGTTCTCAGTCTTTAATCGGCATTGTTCCGTTGAATTGACACATTTTTAGAATTAATGCGAATATAGTAGTTTTTGTTGACTTTCAAAATATAAATGTCCATAAGTGGTAAGTTTTAAGATTACATTAAAACTTAAGACAAACCGAGACTTCAAATTTTACTATTTACGAGACAAAACACAAGATCAAGGCGAGACTCAGTGTATTAGACCGATACCGAGGAGACCGTTATGAGGCCAGAAAAAGTGGGCAGCCGTAATTTGATAGTTCACATATTCATCACCAAACATCAACTTTTTAGCATTGGGTTAATGGGTTCTGAAAATCAAAAATATTCTTACCTTTTTTTAAATAATATCTAGCGTTTTACTTTTGACTGTGAAACTTGGCATAGCAGTCTAGATTCCAAATCATTTTTAGAAAATCAAATTTAAATTGGTAACTTGGGTCAACGAGTCATATGTAATTCTTTAAAGTTTCGTATGATATTTTCGATACATAACATTTCTTTTAAGAAACTTCTTTTTTTGTTGGTTTTTTTCAATGTTACTATAATAAATGCCTGATTTGAATTCATTGAATTAATGGCCCAATACAAATCCAAGACCATTTTATTCCAATTGAAAATATGTATGCACATATTTTACATGATTCGATAAATCGATAAGCTTTCAAAAGATATCTGCATTTTTGCATTTTTTTACAAAAAGGATACGTATGCAATACTTCATCAAATAAAAACTTTCTATTTCTGCATTAATCAATTACACATTCAAAACTCAGCACATGAGGGTATATCGGAAATTACCCTATGATGCCCTTACTTCTCGGCATAGATTAAAAATGACTTCCTCAACTGAGTGCTCTTTGCCCCTCTTAGTATTCAAACCACACAAGATTGCAGTAAGCACACCACCGCCGCGCCGTCAACATCCACCTACAATAGAATGCCAATATGTAATATCTCGTGAGTGATTGCAGGGTTGTTATATAATGTAAGTACATCTACTATAACTTAAGTGTGTTTTTTTTTTTTGTTAAAAAGACGAATAAGTGCAAAATTTGAAAACGCACTTTTATCTCAAAAATGTTTTCGGTTTTTGTTTTAAACTTCTGACGACTCGACTACTTTTCTAAGGCAATTATTAAGTATATCAAATTATTTTCTATAGTTTTCAGTTTGTATATACTTGCTCACATATAACAACCCTGGGTTATCATTTTCATAGGTTCAAACCGCTGTTTTTTGTTTTGTTCACAGATTAATTCCATTCAAAAGCGTTGCACTTTCAATCTTGTTCACATTCTCAGACTCATGCCACTTTTCGATTCCTAAGTAGGAATAGGATCATTTGAAAATGTGATCCGTTCAAATGCAGATTAATCTCTGGAAGGAAATTTGAGAAAACATCAAAAGTTACGAAACTAAATTCAACTTCCTCAAACGGTTTGATTCAACCAAAACGACCGACAGATGGCGACGGCGAAGGCAGTCGACCTGACAGCCAACGACCGACACCACAAAGCACAAACATATTTGCATCTCTGTCACAATGAATGGTAGCAGTTCAATAAATCAGTGCGCTACAAGTTAGTGTTGTGTTTTTATTTTTTGTTGTTATCGTCTTGGGACATTAAGTGCCAACTCTAGTACTAAAGACTTGTCACGGCGGCGGTTTTTTTTTTTCGATTTTACTGAAAGCTAATAAGCCTTGACAATGCATTGTGCTGTAAGGAAGTTTCAAAGTGCTGTAAAAAGTTGTAGGTATACAAAGTGTCGTACGAGTATATATACCAGAGCCAGCAAGACAAGCGGTAAAGAGGCAAAGTTATGGCGCTGGGAGCTATATAATCATAGACTGGATGGAGACATTTATTTCAATAATGGTGACAGATTGACATATGTTAGTTGTTCAGATACACACATAGTGAAGTTGTTATAAATTGAGCGAAATAAATATGTAAATCTTTGATAAGTGTTACGCTATACATTTGAAGCTGGCTGAAGGCGGAATAATTCGATTTTTTATATGACGCACATTTAGATTGAGGCTTTAGCTATCGCGTGAGTTCGTACAACTCGATTGTTCTTACATATGTATATTGAACATCTGGAACATTGCATTTGTTCAATATTGATTCCAATATCACACAATTGAACATGAAGTATGAAATGACGAAAATAACAATAATTGTCAGCAATCGTTTGGTTGTAACTTCGGAAATGTAACGAGGTGTCTTTGATTTGACAGCGAGTTATATTTCCGACAGCAATGAAATGGAAACTAGTTGCATTTTAACTAAACGTAATAGAATTATATAACTCTTTGTGTGTGACGCATCATGTTACCGTGGCACAGTGGTCAAAATCAAGAATCTATTTTATTTTTTTGTATTGAAATGAGTAGATACTTTTATTGCTTTTATTAAAATTTAATTATTTTCAATATATTTTTCGATTTTTTTTTGATGTATCACTTGAAATAATAAAAACCCAACAAAATCGTTTGCGTATATTGATTTTTATTCTCAACTTGATTGATTGACTTAAGAGTACATAAAAGCTAAAAAAAGAATATACATATTTAATTAGAATCAAAATTACTATCAGAAATAAAAGAACTTGAACTAGAATCATCTGTTGGTAAATTCTCTGCAGGATTTTCAAGTAGGCTAATCACTTGAGGAGAAAGTGTTGATAACTTCTTTTTTTAAGACTGTCGAAAAAAGCTTATGTATAATTGGATCGGATGTTATGAGGACAATGTGGAACAAATCTTCCATAGTACTGGTCCTGCAGAATTTTCTTGTATGATGTTCTCTGTAAAATTTGCAATCTTTGTTTTTTTTTTTTTGCTTCTTGAGCTTCTTCTGTGGAGTGACCAATTAGAAATAATACATGCTTGATTATTAAAGATCCATGAATCAGTATCTTATGAACACTTGCAGCATACATATAGTGCCGGGGATACAAGGTCACAAACAAAACTGCAGTATTCCGACAATAAGCAGCAAAAAATGTTAAGTATTTATGCTTAATCCACTTAAAATTGCACCCAAAATTATTCCAGATCAACACTTAATCCAGTTATTTCTGATGATATTGATTGATTCTTGAAAAACCTTCGAGCCTTTTTTATTTGTTTTTAGACAAGAATCGTTGAAATCCTTTCTAAGTCTAAGTGCCGAAGAAATGGCAGCTGGTCCAGGTATTGAGTCAGATTCGTCACTAAATTCCATTTTGTTAAAATTAAAAAAAAAGACACTACTTTGCACAGCACGATCTTGAAGTTTGACAATCAAAACTTGTAAACAGTTGATTAGAATCGATTGCATTCAATGTTTACACTTTGGGCTGACGTAGCACCTGTTTTTTGGCTTATCCAAATAACAAAAAGGATCCAGTTGAGTGAATCTTCGAATGCGGGCGGTTTGGTCCATGACACTATGGCAGCCCTGTTGACTATTATCAGAGCTTTTTGTTGACTGATAATGGGCAGCACGGAAGTCCTGGTAGATTGTATATTTCTTCCACACATTTTAAAGGGTTTGGTTTGCTCTTAAAGCAAGATAAATATGTCCTATCTTCCCTGAACTGCACAAACTGATTGGACAGAGGACAGAAGCTCCTCTTTTTTTTTTTACCAACGTGTTACACTCTGAAAATGCCTCACTCTTCTTCTCACACTCTGATTGACAATGCCTTACTGTGGCATAGAATGAAAATGTTGAGAGTATCCTGGACTAGAATATTTTAGCGTTAATGGCAGCAATTACCACCAAAATATAATGAAATATTATTGCATCAGTTCGAAATTTTTGATAAAACATAACATAGATTTTGATCTGAAATATGTTATTTTAGTTTTATAAATAAATAAATTAGGTGGCGCTACTGAACCATTCCTATTTGCGAGTAATGTCAGGGATTGAGCTTAATTTTTGAGAAAGCACTTTTCATGACGAGAATTACTCTTGAAGGATTTGTCAATTGAACGGAGTTCTCGTTAAAACATTCAACCAAGACCTTTACCATGACTGTCCTACGCACTAACAATCATTATATTACTTTGGCTTCCCAAAAAGGATTTAACAAAATTAGCTTTTGTTTTACAAAATAAAATTTGAAGAACTTGGTTTTATTGAATTAATTATTTATTAAGTCTACACGATTACTTAAGTTGAATAATTTTTATATGCACTTCATGAAAATTGAACAACTTGATGTAAAAGCAAACAATAAAATGTATCCAAGTAATAAAAATTAGCTGTTGGAAATTTTGGTAAATGATTTCTACTTTTAAAAATTGTGACTGCTCAACCAAAAGTTGTATTTTTTTTTATATTTACAAAATTTGACACTCTACACTCTTATAAAATAACTCTCTGAACATTGAGATTCGGTAAAATTTGTCAGTGAAAAAATTTTACCTTTTACAATTATCCCTAAGAAAAATTTCAAATTGCACACCCGGGCGTATGCGTACTTTTTTTATTATGTTAGAAAGTTTTAACAAAGTTCCTTCATTTTTATTAATGCACATTAGTTAGGTAAATACCTATACATACACATGTGTATCTAAATGTTTATATGTATTCACAAGTTTCCACTTAAATGTTCTCAAATTTCCTTCTTTTCCCAACCTTCATGAAAATGTACTGCAAAGTTGTCCAGCCCATACTTTCACACAATTTTGTTTTTAAATATTTTTCGGGATTACAATTATTTTCGTAAATGAAATGAACTCATTAACATAAAATATTAAAATTTTTACCAATAATTGTATTATTGTGATGATATTTAAATAACTTCAAAATTGTGTCTATAATATAATAATAAGTATTAATAATAAAAAGGATAATATTGGATGAGACTAAAATTCACCAAAAAGTGGAATTTTATCATAAGACTAGTGCAATAGCTTTTAATACTAAATTTTTAGAGAATTAATTGTAACGAAAACAAGTATGTTATATATGTAAATATGATCTATTTTATAAGTTTATAAGTCAATTAATTTTAAATATCTTTTACCTACATATTATGATTAACTAAATTTTTTCTTTCTCTTTCAGGTATGTGATGGCATTGGCCTCTAAAAATTACTTATTAAAAACTCAAATGGTTTTTCATCTATAGAGTAAGTGAATTTATTAAGACGAGAATGTTGCAATTCAAAATTTCAATTTCACAATTTTACCCTCTTATTAGATTTAGATCAACTGTAAGACAATTGATTTAAATGCATTTATTTATATATGGAACTGTGCCAGTTGTGTTTTATCAAAGTTAAAATTCATTAATTAATCCATTAAGCTAATTTGAAACATTGTTAAGATATAAAATTGAATTTGTTGCTCAACAATAAGTGAAAAAAAATTTGAATTGAACTAAATAAAACTTAAAACAACTATAACACTAAAAGTTAACCATTAAATTACAGTCTTTCAACTGTCAAACATATCTCTTACTATGGTTTGATAACCTTTTACCTAGTGACATAAAAAAACCTCCAACTTCAACCTGTCATCCAATTTTGAATTCAATATTCCCCAATTCAACAAATGTTATCTGTCAAAGTGACACAAAATTTGAGTAGAAAACAAATTAAGTTGCTTCAAAAAAGTGTGACGATGAACGGTCATCATCATCGCCGTGTGTTGTTGTCGTCGTCGTGTGTGTTTCTGAATATTTCCAAATAATTACATATACTATAAGTCAAGGTGGCCATAAAGTCAACACCACATTTGGAGTGTTTTCCATCTTTATTCAAACAATAAAATAACAATGATTGTTCACTTACCCCTTCGGTGAAATAATTCAAATCAAACAACAAAACAGACAACGATATGCCGACAGACGCACGTTCACCAAACACAAACGTTCGTTCGGTCGACTGTCAGTCGCAAAAACAAATACATACAACCAAAATTAATAATAGAAATATTATCTAACACTTTCACTAACACACAAAAATAAGTACACCTCTGGTTGGGGTCGCGTTCGCATTCACGTCCATGTCTATGTCCATGTCCATTGGAATGCTTACCACAGAAGTCTTGTGAATAATTACTACGTAAACCTCGATGAACAAATCATAACAAATTCAAAATTTTCATTATAAATTTAAAATAAATAAAAAACAAGAATTCAAATGCATTGCTTGCCACCACTTTGCATACGAGATTGGGTGTTGCTGCCAATTCGGTGACTAATGTCTATTTGAAGTTTGAAATTTAAATTTGTGTCAACGCGAGATCTTCTTTCTCGATTTGACGTTCTTATATCATCGATTTGTCACCTGAGTGTCGAGTTTGCTTGTCACGTATGAATGAAGTACGAATCTGAGTTGAGCCTATGGCTTCCATTGCTTAGAGAGTCAAACCCGAAAGATTTATGGAAACAAATTGTCAAGCGAGCGACGTAAAGTTCGAAACAAAACGAACAAAAAAAAAATGTAAACAATACTCGTAGATTGACAAGAAATTCCGAAGCAATTGTTGTTAACAACTAACATAAAATTGAATTGCGTCATAAAGTCCAAAGACTTAAAGATATTGTACGAGTATTTTCTGCAAAAGACTGTCGCGCGATATACAGAAACAAAAAAAAAAAATCAAAAAAATTTGCTCTTTTACAAATGCAAAAGTCATTTTACCGCAGTTACATCTATATATCTATCTATCTATCTATCTATATACATATGTATCTATATTCATGAAAGCTATTATTTTTCTTTTGTTTTGCTTGGGACGGTAATAGACGACGACGGTTATGTGGTAGTTTGTCAGGCAAATTATTTATGACAGTCGGTTTTTCCTCGTCGATGGACTTGTTCATTGTAAATATACAATGACTTTTATGTGACATGAAAATAATAAATTAATTTAAATTGTAGTTTTTGTTGTGTGCATACTTTCAGGCTGATGGTAAATTGATTCCTTCACGATATGCAACAATTTAGTTACAGCAAGTTGTCGGACTTATAAATAAATGAAATATTGAACTTTAATTTTTTGATTTATCTATTTGCTACTTAGATCGATTTGATTTTGGATTAAAAATTAAATTTTCTACCAAGAATTGTAACCATTTATGTAAATTATTGAACTTTAAACACAACAAAATTGTTAAAAGGGAAAAAATACTTTTGATTTTTTAGCAATCCAGTGAATATAAATCTATTTCAAATAAATGTATTAGTTGAAAAATCAAAATTGATGGATTATGACTGTAATCAACAAATTGGATTTGATTTCTACTACAGGGTCTTTTTTTAGCGCTTCCTATCTTTAAATCTTTTAATATATAAATTATGTGTCACGTTGTTTGTCCGCGATGGACTCATAAACTATTTAACCGATTTTAATTCTAATCGCAATATTATTTTATTGCAAATTATTTGTCTATTATTTGACAGTAACAATTATCTTTTAGCTCCAAACGATTTTAACAGATGGCGACATCTGTTGGCTGGATTGAGTAAGTATTCAGTAGATAGTGCTATGTCAAACGTCCAAATGTTTAACTCAAGAACGACTTGGCTGATTTTGGTTGAGATATGTTTGTTGCAGTCCAGGGAAAAATAATATTAATAAATTGCGAAGTAGACAGTTAAAAGACAACTTCATTTTCCAATACAAAAAAAAAATATTTTTGATTGTCAGTTGGTTGTCAAATTTTTATTTTTCAATCGTCTGTCCAACGTTAACGAAAAGTTATCAAATTGCCTGTCATTCTGTCACCATTATACAGTTATTAAAATGTTTTATCATCAGTTTGTCAATGTCTGAGATTTACTGGTTTTAAAATGTCATGTAAAAGACGAACTTGAACTCAATACTATGCAAATAATTTTGTTATAGATAAACTTTTTTCTGTAAGTTCCGAGAGTCATGAAATTTTTGACGCGTTTGAAAGGTCTTTCGATGCATGTATGAAATAATATCGATCAAATTTGCTCTACAATGAATTAGACTGCATTTTCCAGTGATTCAATGTTGTCCGAAAAGAACCACCATTTAATAAAACAAATCTGTCACTTGTAACGTCTCTGTATATGAATAAAGTTACCAGCCGCCTTGTTTTTCATTTCTAAGGACATTTATTGAGATATGCAAAACTTAAGGAGCTGGAGAAATAGAAAAAGTGTCAACTTAAATAAAACAGTTCGTGGATTAAAGAGGTATTTTTTAAGGGTTGATGTATTGAAGTTAAAGTCGAAAATGTATTGTGCAATGTTGGATAGACAGCATTCTGGAAATTGATTCCAAACGGCCGTAGTTAATTCGATGTTGAGGAAGACGAAAAAGTGGGAAGGTTCTGAGGTTTCGTTGGTTAGTAATGAAATTGACCAATTCAAGAAGTGAGGGAGCATCAATTGAACAAGTAATAAGTGGCAGAAGAGTGTTTAGGTTAATTATTTTAACCGATCCTTTCTTATAGGGGGGTAAGTTTTAAGTTGTCATCCCAAGAGAGACCTCGTAGGGCAAAACAGATAAACCTTCGGTGCACTTCTTCAATTCTATTAGAATTTGTACTGTGAACCGGTGACCAAACTTTGCTATCGTATTTAAGAAGGGGCCTTACGTTATGTTATTTAAAGGGACTTAGTAAGATATGGGTCGGAAAATTCTTTGGACCAGCGTTTTATGAATTTTTTATCGGTGTGGGAAGTCAAGCACGTGGGTGGCCAATGAAACAGATTGATCTCTAAAGCAATAGTTTCTGAAAAGAGATCGTAGGTATTTACGGGAGAATATCATGAACTGAAATTTAGGAACATTGAGTTCTAGGAAGATTTTGTCACACCATGTTACAAGCAAATCTAAGTCGTTTTGAAGAGCGATTGATTCAATACGGGTAGATACGACTTTATTAATTTTTATATCGTCTGCGTTAATAGAAAAGTCAGAATGGTTGATGATGCAGCTAACGTCATTTATAGATAAGACAAAGAGTAATGGCCCTAGATGACTGCCTTTGGGAACACCAGAGGAAGCGTGAATGGGATTAGAGACAGATGATCTGAAAGGAAGCCTATATAATAGCAATTCTCAAGGTATGATTTCACCCAAGAAATGAAAGATTTGAGGTTAATAATTTTGTGAAAAATTTTATCGAAGGCTTTACTAAAGTCACTAGTAATAACATCAACTTCCATGCCGATCTGTAATCTTACAAAAAAAGGGTTGGTAAAGAAAATATATTGGGTCCTAGACAACAAAAGGTTAAAAAAGTATCGTAGAGTAACTGACATTATGGAACTTTTTTTCTTTAAGAACTTGCTTGCATTAGAATAAAAGATTGATGAAATACTCCAGTTTTGATCTTCAACATTTCTAGACTACAGTTTCATATCATGAGTCGAGTCACTATTTTTGTCTTTGATTTTTTTTTTTTTTAAACCTTTTTCTGTTTTGGAATTTTGGTCCGAATTTTGTCTGCAGTATTTCTCCTTAATACTTATTTTGACATGCGTTTTAAAATAGACACTTGTCTATGAATGTTCCCCACTTGACTGCAGGTGGGTAAATATTTTAGTTTCATGATTTCTACTTTATAATATACGTGCAACTTGTACCCACCTATAACTAAATGATTTGAGTTGTTAAATTTGGAAAAGTAAAAGCTTGCTATCGAAATATGACTAGTTGAGACAGCTGAGCTTCAGCTGGGACAATCTTCGTTTTGAGCCACTGCCCGGCCGGCTTATGTTATTGTCCCAGTAAACTTTTATAGATATGAGATATGTCTTGAACCCTTTTCCAAAAGAAAAAACGAAGAAAAGTTGAATTACAGTGAAATAACTTATTAAAAACTAGCGGTCCGGGCAAACTTTGTTCTGACCCAACAAAAAATTTAAATTTAAATGTGATTTATTCGAATGTATAATTTCCGGTACAATTTTTTACAACGAAGAAGGTTTTTGGTTTTTATCACAAAAGCTAATTGAATTGAGAACTGAACCCGATTTAATTGGAATGAAAAATCTGTTGAAATAATCGAAATTCTATCGATGATCAGTTTAATTTTGAATTACATTGTTCATCTGGGTCCTTAAACGGACAACCACTTGCCGGAAGATTTAAATCTCGCAACATGAAAATGATTGTTCAAAAATTCCGTCGTCGGTCAATTTACACTCGTCGGCAACGCTGTCAAAGGAAACGTCTTCATTTTTTCGTGCTTTTATTGTTCGTTTACTAATCTAATCGAGATTTTTATAATTTAGTGCAATGATCGCAATATTTCTACCATATTTGACATACGCCGAATTAGCGTAATAATACACAATACTTTTACAATTACATATGTATGTATGTATGATATATGAAATTTTTTAACTTGCAGCATTGAGAGTTTGGCGACCTAAGTTTGTACGTCTATTTGGTTGCATTTGTAAAAACACAATTTCAAATGAAAATTAAAAAATTGCAGCACACGATCCTTGAATCGAGCAAATTGTCATACGACTGTCAGTTGACAGTTTTGTCAAACGCTCTAAAATTATGTCGGAAATGTTTGTATACGTAGTAGTTAAGTTTTATTCATTTTTCCTATTTTCTGAACAACTTTTCCCCCGTAAGAACCTACCACAAAGTTATTAGAAAACTTGTAAAAAAAAGATGGATGGAATCGGTAAAGTGGTTCTCAAGTTATATCGTGACCAATGGAAGTAAGGACTAATTTTTACACGAAAATAGTACTGTTTGTTATACAAATAAAGAAAAAATAGTGTGACCGTGGGTTAATTTCATTTTTAAAAAATGTCAGCCATAGGCAAACAATTAAAACAGCCTAAGCGAACAATTCTATATGACTAAGTTTAGTTCGTTTAAATCACTGTCACCCGAAAATGCAACTTTATCATCTTGACTATATTATATTTTAGCAACTTAACAAAATAATTGAATAAATATTAAAAATCTTCGTACTAAAGGAGCTTAAAACTTTTTCTTTCTAATTAAGCTCCATGGCGAATAGAAATTAAAAATGAAAACGAAAGTTTTCATTAGCACACTTATTCCGATGTTTATCTATTAACATATATTTGTTGTTTGTCTAATTAGCATATCCACTTCTGTTGTGTATGTGAATTGACGTAATTTTTTAATGAACACAAAATGTTTGTATATGTCCGTTAGAAGAGATAAAAATTCGATATAAAAATTACAAAAAATTCCCATGGAATTCAGTTTGTTATCCTTTATTTTTGTTTGGGGTTTATCATATTTTAATTTTATCCTTGATTGTACAATTGACAGAATAAAAAACAAAACAAACAATTGTTTAATTTCTTTTTATATAAAAAAAATAATAAATACATTTTAGTCTTTTCAATAATTATTTACAAATTCAGAACTCTTATTGCACGAAATCTTTTCGTCCTTAATTTTTTAAAAATAAATATAAAAATATTATAAAAAAATTCTTACGCATAAAAAACTTATTGGTTAAACTAAAATTAATATTTACAAATAATTTCATTGACTAGCCGAGAGTATTATTGTTAATTTGCTTTTCGCATCAGGCATCTTCCAGCTTCCATCATCCATCATCTATCTTATAGCTAAGGCAGCAGCTATGTTTCATTCAATCGAATACCCCAATCCTCTTTAATCATATCGGACGCCTTCTCTCCAATCATTATGACCGGTGCATTGGGGTTTCCATTGATGATGGTTGGCATAATACTCGCATCGACTATGCGAAGCCCCTGGACGCCATACACTCTCAGCCTGGGATCGACCACCGCCGATCGGTCCCAACTTGGACCCATTTTACACGTGCCCGCCGGATGATAGATTGTGAATGTGAACTGTTTGATGCAGCACGCCCAGTACTCATCGGACATGAACTCAAAGTGCTTACACCCGGGAAGGGGAATATGATGGGGACGCGACCCAAAACGCTGGAAGGCTTGAGTGCCCGATACATTGACGGCGATCTTGATGCCTTCGACCAGCACATCGATGTCCTCTTGGTGGGCGAAATAGTTCGGCACTAGTTTGGGTTGCTGAAGGGGGTTTTTGCTGTTGAGTCGGACCCAGCCGGTGCTTTTGGGACGCAGTAGGAGTGGGAGGATGGTCCACGTCTCGGCCTTAACGAGCGGCTTGTAGACAGTGTTGAAAAATCCATCGCGCAGGTTAAGGATTTTCCGAATCTGATCACCGCCGTCGGAGTTGATTGAGCTGGGAGCAAAATGGAACTGGACATCGGGCCAGTCCACTGCTGGGTCCTGGAATTTCGTGTTGACAAATGCCACGCCCTCGACGCCGGAGAATGTCATGGGACCCCGTTCGCGAAGAATATATTCCAGAGAAACAGGCACATTTTGGAAACGATTTCTGGTCACGGTGACAGGGGCGTCCACTACGAAGGTTAGTCCCCCTAGACCGACATGATCCTGCAGGTTATCGCCTACGGGAAGGTCAGCAATCACGGGGATCTTAAACTTGTCCAGGTGCTCTGCGGGACCTATGCCCGACAGCATAAGTAGTTGTGGGGAGTTCAAGGCCCCAGCAGATGATATGATTTCTCTTCGCACGAAGACCACATTAGTTCGACCGTTTTTGATGTACTCTACCCCGACGGCTCGTTTATCCTTGTTGATGAGTATCTTCGTGGCTTGAGTGTGTAGCAATATATCCAGGTTCTTGCGCGTTCTCACAGGTCGGAGGAAGGCCTTGGCCGTGCTGCATCGTGATCCTCGGCGAATTGTTGACTGCGTTAGCATGAATCCCGTTTGTTTCTCTCCATTTATGTCCCTCACATCGTAGCCCATTTCCATGCCGGCTTGGAGGAATGCAATCGAAAGAGGCGTCCTCCAGGGGGCTTCTTGCACTGTAAGATAGCCTCCGGTTTGGTGGTAGGGTGTTTTGGCCAAATACGGATTTCGGACATCTTCTGACTTCATGAAGTACGTCAAGACATCCTCGTAACCCCAACCGGGATTGCCCAGAGACTCCCAGTGGTTGTAGTCGTTCTTGCTGCCCCTTACATAGACCATAGCATTGAGGACGCTCGAGCCCCCCAAAACTTTACCCCTCGGCCAGAAACATCTATCGCCCTTCATGGCCTGACAGTATTGCCCGTTATCGGATGGGGTCGTCTGGTATCTCCAATCGAGATCAGACAACTGCAGATAGCCCGCCAGAGCGGGAACATCTGAAATCTCAGTCTCATCACCACCTGCTTCGAGCAGCAGGACGGTCCAGTTTTTTATTTCGGACAGACGATTTGCTACCACGGCACCAGCTGATCCCCCTCCAATAACAATGAAATCGTATTGGCGCCTTATCTGAAAAAATAGGAGGTTCATAAGGTTGAAATGTTTAGATACAATTTGAAAAAAAATAAACAACTTACATGTTCTGTTTCGGAGATCTTGGTTTCTGGATCGAGATTTTGGTAGCGATAGTAATTGATACCGAGAGCCAGAATCGGTATCATCCCCAGCAGCGAGGTCATTGTACCAAATGCCATTTTTCAGTAATTGTCAAATCCAAGCTTCCTCTTTGCTCTGCTTCGAACGGCTCTTCTTTTCGGCTAGAATTTTCGGTGTGTAATTGCGTATGCCCGGCCTGGCCGGTTGGAAGTGCTCTTTGGCCTTTTCGTCCTCTTCGACAATATCCAAATAGGACTTTATGTACAACTGATGGTCAAGATAGTCCTTTTGTTTGTGAACCGATTTGTGAGACTGCTTACTCGAGGGCACCGATGATGCTATCGATACCGATACCGAAGATCGTCCTGATGAAGAACAATAGTACGATGGATAGTAGATTCCTGACGGGTTGGTAATTGTTGACGAGGATGATTCGGGTGAGATTTGGTCGTAGACGAGAATTGGTTTGATTTTGGCAGAAGTTGTCGAAGTTGTTTGGTAGCCCGATGAACTATCTGATGTAGATGCCGTCGAACTATGAGTGCTGGGAGTTTTGCGAAGCTTTTGCTTTTGAAAATTTTGCTTACAATCGAATTTTGTGTTGGAGTTGTTTTTGTTGTTGAGTGGTAATTTTGTGCAATTTTGTCGTTGATTTGGTTGCGATATCTCTTGTCCCATATTTTTTTGAGCAAAAATGTTGGTGTAGAAATCTGTGAAACAAAAAAAAATACTAAAGTTTTAATGGGGTAAATTTAAAGATCTATTTATAAAAAAGAACTTAATTCGAAAATAAGAGAACCGATTTCGTAAAAATTCTAAGAGAATTGCTAAGTTTGGTTATCTTGAAAAAAGCTGGAAGACTTTGAAATTGATTTGGTTTAATCTTTCGCAACCAATTTTACTGAATCAACTTTTAAAAATGTTCATTTAAAATCTCACCCATTCGCTAACATTTCCTGATTCTGAAACATTCTTTATCTTATATTTTAGTTTAAAGTGCTTATTTCAAGTGTTCTTGTATGAACAAGTTTGAAGAATCCTACCAGCTGTAAAATTGATCATTTTCGAAGTTTGCTAACTATATTCCTTCATTAACCGTGTGTTAATTTTGAAAAACCTATATACTTTGTAAGAACACACATACGCGCTGACAAAACTCAAAGAAATCATGTCTCTTGCAAAAGTAAACGAAAGAGCTGAGGAACGAACTTGGTGTAATAAAAATTAATATGCAATTTTTTTTATTTTAATTTGCTTTATTGAAATAATATTAATTAATTAAGTTAATTGCATCATGTGTATATTTTTACAGGACATTGTAAATCGTCCTATAAAGAGAGCTCTAAATTAATTTTAAAATTTTTTTACAAGTTTCAGTTCAAGTTTACCTATGTAAGTATCTAAACTTGGAATCTTGGAGTTTATTAAGTACTTGTGTATTGTATTGTATAAAATATATATATTCAAAATAATCTTTGAGTAAAAATCGATTATTTTTTGCAATTAGTCAAAAAATTGAAGAACACAAAAACGCTAAGAAATTACTTGGTCCTATAAATATATTAAAATTATTTAAGAACCACTCCAATGTATACAATCTTGGTATTGACTTACGACGATAGATGGTGGAATTGAAAAACTGAGACAATACGCAATTAATATCAAACACTGTTTAAAGAAAATAGGTAAACATGAATGCACATATGTACATAGAGAGTTATATTGTATCTTGATTAATTACAGAGATCTTTATCGTGTGACAATTGTACAAGTTGAGAGATGTTATAATCTCAATATGGAATCGATTAAAATAAACAGTAATTAATAGCTTAATCCCGCATATGGAATGAATATCTATAAATTTAATGGTTTATGGTTGCGCGGCACGGCGGCGCTGGCGCTGATTCGGTCATTGACGTTGATTTTTTTTTCTATAATAATTAATTGCCATATTTATAAATGCTTAAAATCTTGTTTTTTTAGAATAAAATGAATTATTGTCACTTTTATTGTGTTAAAGCAGTTTTTTGAAGTATGAAGATATTTCTGAAACCTTAAGAAAGGTCAGGGTAGGTAAAGTTATATTTCGAGTACGATCCATCCAAAGTATCACAATGGATACCGAATTAGGTTAATGAAGAATACAGCTGTATAAGAAAATTGAAATATTAACTAAAATGAACTGATATTACTTCGAATCTTGGTAATGGAAAACACATAAGTACTTAATTTAGTTTATTGATAATTTAGTTTACTCTTTATTAAAAACAGAAAAAGGGTATTTATTTAGATAATTGCAATTTATTGACTAAGTTCAACCTATCACAACAATTTTAAATATTGAGTTCAGTTAGTCAAGCGGTTACGATTTAAGGCGAGCTTTTCTGATCATGAGTACACGTAAAAAAATGTATATCCTGTGACTGTCAGATACTGCTGTGTCAATTCTGTTCATGTGGTACTTAAAGAGCGAACCAAAATGCTTGACAACTTGCCTTCATTTTTCGAGTCATTTTTATATTCATAAAACATCTGTATCAATCATTTACATCTTATTAAGGTTCGTCTTATTCCATAAAACATGTCTCGGGTTAAGAGGCTTATTAGAAGATAAAGTTTGCAACAAACTAACTATTATTAAACGTAATTTTCAACGCTGAATGGCGTGTGCCAACGCAAAATATATTTTTCTTTTAATGAAGTTTATTTAACTAACTTATGTCTTACGGCATATTTCCTTAATTTGAGTACATAACCGGCTTGTGTTCAGATCAGTAACCAGTAGAGTAATGATTAATGCGAAAGACTAGTGAACAAAGATATAGAAATCGAATTCCAATCTTATTACTATAATCTGGAAAACGAAAAAACTCATCATGCAGAGGCGTTTGCTCTCGCTACAAATATTGGAAATATCTTTTTTTGAAAGAAACAAAAATATTAAATATATATTGTTGGCACATAACAAGTGGAATTATTGTAAACAATAATTCTATCCTTACGAAAGAGAGAGAGAGAAAAAAAAAAAAAACAAAAACAGAACAAAAAGAAAGAAAATGAAAGAGTTGAGCAACGAACTTGGATATGATTTTTTTGGCTAAATTTTAAAAGTGTGATGAACTCCCGGTTTGTCGTTGATATTAAAGCTTAAACTTATTTGTATGTATATCGATTGTAAGTTGAGCATATGTACCTCAGCATACCTAAGCTATGTAAAATTAATAAATTGAAATTTAGATGCAAAACTTTCTTATCATTAAACTTTTCCACGTCTAATATAAAATCTGTTCCAATTTTAATAAAAAAGAAATCCCTTTATTTAACACTTATTTTCGTATAAAACGATATGCTGAGTAATACATAGGTGCGATTGGCAAATAAAAGATAAGAATAAAAAAAATCAACTATGCAGTTCATGCAATTTAATTAATAGTTTGTTTTTTTCACTATCTAGCCAACGACGCAGCGCAACGTAAACTACTACTCCGAGCCAAAACCAATGTGAGAAATGTTTATTGTTAAATTAAACATGCTTAACATAAAAATCAACCAAATGCGACAAATTAATGCGAAAAGAGCGCATACAAATACACAAAAATAAAAAAAAAATATAGGCGCACAAAGTGAATTTTAATTACCATTTACAGTTTTTTCTTTCCATGAAAATAAAAAATAAAAAACAGAAAACAATGCAAACAGTTTGTTTCTTCCTATATATGATTTTATGTAAAGTTATTTGTCCATGCGGAAGAGTTTTTTTGTTAACAACAGTTTGTCTGGCCAAATGTTGTATTATGTAATAACTTGTGGTGTTAAGTTAATTAATTAGGCATACTTTTATGGAATGATTGTTATTAAAATCAAAAATCATAACATCAGGAAAAGTGTAAAAAATGTATGTTGATTTGATTTGCTTTCTTTGTGAGTCTAGAGGCTTTGTTCTGAAAAGCTTTTGTTCATATACAAAACTTCAATTAAAAAAAATAAAAAATGTTTTCATGTGTTTATTTTTGTTATGTTTTTATAATATTATAGATATTGTTGCATACTAATTTTAGAAAACGAAATATTACGTCATTCGACAGTTATACATACATATGTATATTAATATTAAAAAAAAATATATAAATTAAAAAATTAATATAAATGGAAGAGGATAACATTCTTTTTGTACATTACAACTTCGCATAAACTTGACAAAAAATTCAAAATAAACTGAATTGATTTCGATGTAATTTGTTACTATTCTTTTTTTACTATGATGAGTAAGATTCAATTATGTGTAACTTATTTTAGTTTTATTCAACGTCATTGTATGTTCCGCTAAAAAAAAAACCATACAAATTCTGGCACATTTTCTTTTATCAAAAATATGTGATAATTTATTATTTTTTTTATTATTATGTCTGGAGAAAACTTCACATTTGCAATTTATGTACAGTATTTTTTTTAATCAAATTAATTCATCCTTATTCCACGAGTATCTTAGAACGAATTAAAAAAATTGTTATGAGATTCTAACTTTATTCAATTAACAGGAAATTCATATCAGAAATTAAATATTAAAAACAAATAAATTTGTTTACTAAATAAATCGGTCTCTGGCGAGATCACAGTGGTGGACACGAATTTAGCACACCAGTAGTACAAAATAATACCTTACATTTTCTTTCTACAATTTAAGTGAAAAAAAACTTTAAATCTTAATGAAGTTTTCAACAAAATATATGCCTTTATTGTTTAATTAATGAGGTAGACCATCAGGTTCTGAGACTTAAAGCTGGTAGAATGTTTAAGGAAGATGGTGTATACAAAATAAAACAGCGAAGCACGGTGGTGGAAATGATATGGTTTGAGCTGCTTTTTCCTGACATTGCGTTGGTCCGATAATAAAAATTGACCCAAAAATTTATCAGCATGCATACCAGAGTATCCTTATATACCATATGATACCATTTCCTGAAGACTTTTCACAGATGAAATGGCGATTTATGTACTATTTAGACCATTAACATACTTCCAAAGTTGTAAAAAAGAGCTTAGACGTCAATAAAAGAGATCTTTTAAAGTGGACTGAGGCAATTTCCAGATTTTAATCCGACCGAAAAGACTTAAAACCTTTAATGGAACATTGTTGTTTTTCTTTTTTTTTTACAGAAAATTATAATGACAATCTCCATTTTGATGGAATTAATGCAAAACGTTCAATAAAAAAGTACTCATACGCCCTAGTGCAATATTCATATGAAACCGGTGTCATTTTTTTTTTTTTGTTAAAACTAATTCTAGCCTTCAATAATAATGTACTTTTGCTTTTCACATATTTTGTCAATAATTTGATAAACTTTATAACAGTCAAAATAAATCAACCACCAAATCTCTTCTTTTTTTTTTGAGCA
This sequence comes from Scaeva pyrastri, assembly GCA_905146935.1. NCBI lineage: Eukaryota > Metazoa > Arthropoda > Insecta > Diptera > Syrphidae > Scaeva > Scaeva pyrastri. The sequence continues at coordinate 34,187,487 of LR989929.1, forward strand.
ATTGACAATGGAAAAAAAATTGACATAATTTTTGTAAATAAAAAGTTTTTCTCTTTTTTGTATTTCCGATGGAGGAAGAGTTGTAGAAAATCTTTATAACTGAGTTTGAAGTTGAATTACATAATATCAAAAAAATACTGTAAAAAAAATAAATAAAGCTCAACTTTGAATTAAAGCGATTATTCATTGACTTGATTGCTTCTTTATTCAAATTAAAAAGCCAACATTGTCAACACGTGAATAGAATGTAAAGTTTCTGTTTTGTCTTTTTTTTTTTAAACAATCTGTAGTAGGAATGCGTAAGACAATTTTTTTTTTTGAATTTGTCTTTTTATTTGACATCGAACGAACATGTTGTTATGGTTGGTGAACCTCTGATTAAAGTTGACATCTATTCCTCAACTCGGGTCAAATGAAACGTGATATTTGGTATTATTATACTTTCGTATGGTTTATGATTTAATTCGTAGCTACATTGATTCGTCATCACCTTGACGAATATGAGTAAGTTAAGTATTAAGTGTTTTTTTTTTTTTTGAGGTTGGGTTATAAATTATGTGTTACACATCGTGTACCAATTTTGTAAAACACAAATAAAACACCCAAAGTACATAATTTAATTTAAATGATTGTAAGAAGTTTTTTTTTTTTTTAAATTGATATTGGACGATTTCTAAAAAAAAAAGGTGTAAGTACAGATTGATTTATTTAAATTCGAATTTTACGTGTTTCGAAGATTTGCACGTACAAACAATTTTGTTTATTGAATTCAAGATAAAACGGAATGCGGTCAACAGTGATAAAATAAGTAATTTACTACAAAAACCTATTGCACACTGAATAAATGTGGTATTTTTTAATTTTTTTTTAAGTAATGGAATTAAAGAATAGTTAAACTTGGTTATTTGTTATTGGCTTAATAAAAATTGTTTGTTAATTTCATAAACAGTATACCAATCGGCAGACGGCAAAGCCACGCCATACAGATTTTGTAAATGTAAATTGTTATATTCTTATGTTGTTAATAAATAAAATCATTTTAATCTAATTAATATAAAATTAGACAAACAAATTAAGTATGTACATACTTTTTGGTAACTCCATTTAACTTGAGATCGGCTGGACCGTTTTTTATGATTTTCTGGGCCCGTATTTGAGGAAGGACGATTCCGGAGATTTAAGAATAATAAACTGTATGCAACCTACCTCAAGCAGATGTCGTGGGAAAGATTAATCTCGGTAGATTAGGGTGGACTGGCTCGCATGAGCAAAGAGAAACTAGCTGGGAAAGTCTTTGTAGTACACTTTATGGTGGGCGACCGACAATGTGGCAGACCATGCTTACGCTGAAGAGATGGTGTAGGTGTAGACCAAGAAGCCCGAAGCCTTGGAGTGTGCAACTGGATAGTGTCTCGAGATAGGTATACATTGAGAGACTGAATGAGGTCAGGACTGTTCCCGGTTGTTGAGTAAAGTAAATACTATTCTTTGGTTGTTCCTACTTAAGCTTATTTGCAAAATAACATTTTTGTCTGATGTTGATTGTTTTCAATCACATTAGGGACGAATTATTGAGACTTTTTGTCTTTTAAATCTATATCATTTAAAAATTACGAAAACACAATTCTTCGATTTAAGTATTAAAACATTGAAAAAATCTCTCGCTGTAAAGATTGAAGGATTCAAAGAATCTCTCAACTCCTCGAGCGGTCACCAGTGTGACCATTATTCTATTAAAAATGCATGTTATAATTTTGGAAGAAATCAGTAATGTGTTGAGAACACCTAAAACCGACTGAAGGACTTAAGTGTTCAACATATAAAAATTGCAATATGTTTTTTAATTTTCAATATATCAAGTAATAAAAACTTGCATTCATTGAACTGTGAAAATTTTGTCTAATTAAAATGTAAAAAAAGTAATAAATTTTCCAACGAACAAATTTTCCATTGTAGTTTTAATGCCCACTTTTAATTTACAATAACATCATCAACTAACAATATAAATTTACCATAAAAAACAAAAACAAAAACAAATATCAAGGTCTTGATGTGACTCTAACTATGGCGAAATAATGATCACTTTGACTTTCAAATTCGTTTCACTCACATCTACGAGTACACCATCAGTATCTCGAATGCCTAGGAATTCTCTTCGGCTATGGGTAGTTAAAGTTCGTCGATGATATTATGGTGTCCATTGCACTGCAATGTTTCTTCTTTTTTTTTTGTTTTTTTTTTGTGAATTTTGTTGCATTTTGCCAACATTATCTACCATGTCAATTTGGATTAGGTAACTTCTTGGATTGTTATACTACTTTCACTGGCTCAGATACAAAAGTGTGTATACGAGTATGCAATAGGGGGACTAACTCAATCTATGCAACTGCAATAGACTTTAACTGAAGCCAAGCTTTTATAATATGTATAAATAATATCTGCACCCTGAGCAGATACATTTGTACATATAACTATACAAAGTTGAGTTATATGCATACCATCAACTGCAACTGTAAGACCCCGAGTCAGGCATGCAATGATAAAATGTAGGTACTCGAACTCAAACGCTCCATGGCGTTGACGTTGAACTATTGCAGATCGGATTACAGGGGCTTGCTTAGGTGGAAAAACACATCTTTTGGAGTAGGAAAACTCATGCAGACAAACTGAAAGGGAAAAACCTTTGTTCGCCAAACGCAAACATTTTTCTATGAAAAAAAAAAGTATCTAGATAGAGTATCTTTATACTATATTATGTGAGTAGGTATATTTTGTAGAAATGTACATTAATTTAGCGACTGGATCAGATTGTAGTGAACTGTGAACGGGCATTGAACTTGTGGTTATATTGCCTTTTTTTTTCTGGTCTGAAAAATGCAAAGGCAGACAAAGAATTAAAGAAAAATTAGAAAATGTAAGTCGAAATTTACGGGCAATTTGATTTGTTTGAATGTATGCATGTTTTTGTGTTTGTGTTGAATTATCTTATGTCTTTTACAATAGATCGATTAAGTAAGGCAGGTAATTTATAGCATTCGATTCGGTTGATAGTGGTATAGATTGAGTAATTGGAAAATGGTTTTCGAAATCAAAAATTTATGGACAAAAATGTCTTAAGTGTACTAGAATACTTAAACAGTCTTGCTTGGTTTCCAAATTTTTTCTATTTTGTCAATGATATAAGCTTACATTTTATTTCCTAAAACAATCTATTTCTGCTGAGAAGATAAACTTCTGATATTTTTACACAAAGTTATGGAATGATATTTAAAATAAAAAAATATTGCGTTCTAAAAAAAAGGATGGTTGTTAGTATATATTAAAATTGTCAAGTTGTTTTTGAATTTGAAATAATTGAGAGTTATAAGTTTTTTTCTCAAAATACTTTTATCAATGGTAAGAGATGTGGCCTATTTCACCAAATTACAATTACAATAGCAAATTTGTAGTTGTTGGTAACATTTACAAATTTGTGATATGCTCTTCTATAAATTTGTTGGAAATAGACAATAATGAAGGGAAATTGTAATTTTTATACACCGTTAAATTTGGAAAAATTGTAAATTACACCTGGCTGATAGTTGACTATCATTTTGACTTTCAAATTTGATAGTATACACTTTTGAGTCTGTGTAAGATGATCACTTTTATTTCACTTTTTTTGCATAGATTTGGTATCACTTACAAAGAAACTGATTGTTATTTTTCAAGTTAAAATTTATTTGAAAACAAACCTCTGAGAATTCAGAAGGAAATTTTTAAAATGTAAGTAAATTTTAACAACAAATTTAAAACAATAGCTTAAACATTTTAATTTATGCCTAAGGCACACGCTAATTAACACCAAATGACCATCATGGCTCATTTCATGGAGCAGCATTCCGATTTGGCCAAATCATTTGCTTCAGGGGGAAACACCATCTAACGAATTTAATTTTGATCAATTTGACAGCTAAATAGGTGTCACTTAAATAAATCAAATAAAATTTGACAGTCAAATTGACTATCACTTTACACAGATCAATTTTCTTAAATTTGACTGTCAACTATCAAAAATCACCTTACACGATTCCACCCCTGTTTTTCACAAATGTCTAAATACTCTTACTGATAACATCAAAAATAAAAAAATAAATAAACAGAACAAACATTTTATCGCCAGTTTAATTCGGTATAAGAAAAATATTTTATTTGACAAATATTCCGATATTAAAACACACAGTCTTAAAATTAGTGAGTGCATTGAGGATTTTAATTGACAAGTAGATGTCTTGTTAATTCGCGGTCTATACAATTTTCTTTTTCTATCAAAATCAGCTCTTATATCAATATCGGTGCTACTATGCCTTCGAACGTAAGGATATTTTAAGTTTTAAAATGGAATTTAGTTTGAAATTGTACTTAAATCTTTACACGATTTTCCAGCAAAGAAAATTAACTTTTGGTGAAACTGAAATAATGACATTTCTTTTCTTTTTCCCTTTGTAAACAAGAAATACATAGATTTTGTGAAACAGAAAAAATCAGTTTTTCCATAAATTTGTTAAAAAATTTCTTGTAATCTACTATTTATATTATTGTGTAGAAATAGAAAATGTGCAGCAGTATTTGAAACTCCGAAAACTCGGAAAAATTTTTCATTTAATCCCAAATTTTGATGATTTTGGACGATTTAAAGGCATTTCCCATATTGCATTTTGCAGCATTTTGGGTAGAGAAATTAATAAAAAAAAAGAGGCTGGGTGCGACCCACACTGATAACTTCCCATTGTGCATAATTTGAAAACTTGGCGTTCCTGATAATAATTGATCAACTTTTGATGTTAGATGATAACAATTTTATTAACATAAAAAATATCAGAGATATTGAATCTGAAAACAATATTTACCAATTTTTTTTTTAGAAATATTTGTAGTTTTGTATTTATTGTAAGAATTTCAATTTGATATTCGTCAATATTTTAGCATTTTTCACATATTGACAAATGCGAGTAGGTTGAAAATAAAATACATTTGAACTCAAAATATCATTGTAGCCGAAAAACAATTTGTGACACTTTTCTGTAAATTTCAGTTTTAGTTTTTTATTTTAGTAAAAAAAACTGTCATTTCGACATTTGTCAAAAATATACCATAAGTTGACAATTCTATTACGCAAAAAATAAAATAAATTCGAAGTTAAAATGATTTACCACTCTGGACATATTCAAGTCAAGAAACTACTTCTGACATTTTTCGGCAAATTTTTGTTAATTTTTTTTATTTTTTGTAAAAAAAACTGTTAGTTCTATATATTTAAAAATTGTACCGTATATTAATAATTGTATTTTGCTTAAGCTAAAATACATTTTAAGTCAATATCGTTGCCCATTCACAAAATATTCAAGTCAAAAAACATTTTTTACCAACTTTTGGTAGAATTTTTTGTACTTTTTTATTTTTTGTAAAAAAACTGTCAATTAATTTTTTCCAAAAATTTTACCAGATGTCAAAGATCACATTTTGCATATAAAAAAAGTTTTTAAGATGATATCATTTTTCCTTCATTGTATATTTGCGCGCCAAAAATGTTTTTTTTTAGTTTTTACTTTTTAATAAAATAACGGTATGTTATATTATTTTCAAATTTATACCAAACCTGTGTCACATTGCAATCTACCCAATAAAATTTGACAAATCGGACCGATTACAATAACTCCCTATGGGAAGTTAATAAATAATAGATGGCGTTGTGCTACATTCAAATGCTACAACCTGACTTAGCCTTTGCGCAAATGGGTGTCCTTTTTTCGAACTGTCATTGTCTGTGAAATTAATTTTTAATTTTCCTGTTTTTTTTGCACAGTAATAGGTGTACGTTGCCTATACGCATGTTAATGACGTCTTTTTTTATTTGTTTTTGAAGCGGATTTCGACTCCGTTCAAATTAATCACATTGAAATTTGAACTACATAGGTAAGGTAGCTGTATTTTTATTATCACATTGGAGTTTAAATTAGGACTAGACGAAGTTCGACGGGTCCGCTAGTATTGTATGGAAAAACTATTTTGGTATAAAGTTAGCCATGTTTTCATAGACTTTTTTGTTATAAATATTTTTTGAAGCAATTGAAATTACAGAAATTTACCAACTTTAAGCTTAACTAAATATTTCAAAATTCACAATTTTTTTTTTTATTTTTCAATTTTAAATAATAAATTCAAAAACGTCTGAAAAACATACATTTTGTAAGAAAATGCATCTTAATTTGCATCAAAACACGATTGTGTATTTCTTGTGTTTTAGTTTCCGTTTCTATCGAAAAGATTCATAATCATCATTTATTTAAATTTTTGTTTAACCTTGATCTAACCTACGAGCTGATTGCTTCTTATGCTAATACTGTTTTGGTTGGATTAAATAATGTTGTTTCATCTGAATATGAGTTGTTAAATAAATGCTAATTTCTTTCGCAAACTCTTATAATTTTATGTACAAGCTTTAACGGTTTCTTTAAATGACATTCAAGTGTAGGTATTGGTAAAATAAGAAAATTATTGGTAACAGCAAAATATTTTTAAATAATAATTCGAATTGAATTTATTTTTTATTTGCAATCATAATTCGGTTTTGATAGAATTGTATATTTAATTTACAATTCGTTTTTACCTTTAAAAAAATAGTGTGAAACTTAATGCCATACCGGCATTTGAATCGTGTGAAATTTAACTCAATTTTTTCCTTCTCCGATATAAATATCCAACTTGCCTTAAGATACGTCATATAATGATGATGATTAAATACATAACAAACCATGGAATGTCTAATAACCAAAAAACCGCCAATATTTTGAATCGCGCAACAATAAAAAAACGTGATGTAATTCCCTAGCCCGCATCCAACCAATTGATGATACGTCATAGCAAAAAAAAAAAGAAAAAAATCAATGTAGATAACTTTAGAGGTTTAGAAAGACCCCTTGTTTAGAGTGAGCATTAATATAAAAATCCATAAAAGTCTTTATTTTCTAACGGTATAGAAATCAAAAACGATTTTGAATTGAAGATAACTAATATTCAAAAGCATTGAAAACTCACTTTGTATATGTATTTACTTTAAAGGGTAAACTGCCTGACAGTGCATACAAGTTGCACACTTGCACAGGCTTACATTGATATTTTTGCTGCCACAACACTCAATGCAACGGTAATGTTATCATAGCATGTGTTCGGGGTATAAGGCCTTAATATTCAATGTATTTAGTCATACGATATTGTTTATGTTGGATAAATACCATGACAATCCTGGGACAAGTAATTCCCGAAGTTCAGTAAATGTAAATGAACTTAAAAAAAAAATTGTTTTAAATAATGTTTTAGGTTTGTTTTTGGCAAAAGAGAAAAACTTTTAAGAGACTAATTTAAAAATATAAACATCATACTAGAAATGTTCTAGTTCAAAAGTACTTTACAAAAATCGTATTAAATTTAGACTATTAGAAAAGAGTAAAGCAGTCAACTGAACGCGCCTTAAAACGTTCAAAAACGAACCTTTTCCCCGGTTTATAAATATCAGTGTCTCATGTATTGCTATTTTGATATTAATAATAATTATAATAATTATTGAAAAATTAATTTTATAAAATTAATTTTAGTACAATATTCAAAAGTCTAACGATGCTCGAAGTCGTTAAAAATTAGCAAAAACTTCTTGTTAACTTAGTATCGTTAAAAAAAAAAAATTAGACATATTCTATACCATATTGAAAAAGGAGTAAATAATTGTATGGTAAGTTTTTAAGGCTTTCCTTTTTGCAAAATTATTTCCGACAACTCAAAAAGTTAGTATGAGAAAACTTCAAACGTATCGAACAAAAATTGTATATACAAAATGGCCATCAATATCCTGGCCCAGGTTCATGACAATTTGTAAATGACAACTTTAAAATTGTCTTAATTCTGTCCCACAACAAAAATGACAATTTTTTAGAATTATGGGTAAATTTCCCGACAAATTTGTATTAACAATTTTTGTATGAAACCGATAAAACAGAGCAATTTACAATTTTGTCAATATGTAACTGTCAATTATTGTGAAAGATAATTGAGTCTCGGTCGTAAAGTGACAATTTCGGTAAAAAATTTATAAGATTATGTTTTCAAGTGAAAGTGATGAAGAATTTGAATTTCACTAATTAATTACAATCGGATTTTGAGTGATTTTCAATTTGACTAAAAATTTCACGTCTAAAAAAATACAGCGGAATATATTTTATGGTAAAAATCGGTTAACATCTGCAGCATTTCACAAAATGATACCATGCCCTCGATCCTAAAACCCAAATTCTGTGTGCCCTACTGGCTACACTGTCATAGTTTGACAGTGATGTAATTGTCATTGTTTTTAACTGACAATAATGTGAACTGTCAATACTTTATGCTCACTAACTAAAGTTATACATAGGATTAATGAATTAAAAGATTAACTGGTAAAGCATGGTGTGATGCTATATATTTAGTAAATAGAATATGATGATTATAGACTAAGGTGCTTGAATAGTAGCACATTTAAAAGTTTACTATTCTGGTTTATGTCATCTGCTTTCGAAGCTTGTTCTTTTTCGTTAATGACACTGGGGTCAATCACGCTTCAAAAAAGAGTTTTTCGGACTTGATCTACTTCATTGATTGTAAGATTAATAATATTCTGATTAACAGATGGCGCCTGTTGTTTGAAGAGAAAAAGACATCAAAAGCTCGACTGAAATATAACCCAACACAAAAATAGAAAGACTTTTCATCACAAACTTGGAAACTTAACTTTTTTTCGCTGTAGGTAATTTTTAATCCTCTATTATTATACTTGAATAGCGTGCCCGGCAAACTTCGTTTCGACCCATTTTAATGCTTTTCAGAGTGATAATAAAATTCAGATAATTTAAATTCCATTTTGAATTTGCAAAAAAAGTAATACAATTATTTTAATTTTATTTTGGTCTGATATGTACATACTTATATGTATAAGTCACAACCTCACAACACATAAATATGTGCATTTAACATATAGCCCAAGTTTTCACGCACTGCCAAAGTTATGAGAGAAAATTTCAATAACAATATAATTGTGACATTCCGACAGACGACTGGAATATAAAACATATATGGTTTTTATTGCCCTGATGTCCTTTATTTGTAATAATTTATAAATTTATTTGTAAGTTATTTTTTGAAATAAATAAATAAAATAAATAAAAAATTCCACACAAAAATTACAATACAAAATATTTTTTTTTTGTTCAGGCAGAATATTTTGTGTGGGAAAATAATATTGATTTTTTTTTTTATTGTCTTTCTCTGAATTTTCCAAACTTTCTAACCTTTTATATCTTCCCTGGATTTCTACTATTAATTCAAGAATAAAATTAGCCCAATCCGTCCAGCCGTTCTAGAGTTTTTGTGAGACTAACAAACAGCAATTGATTTTTTATATACATATAGAATATACAGATATACAGATTAATCATGGAAAGCGTTTGTAAAAAGTATTTATTAAAGAATCAGTATTTAGTCACAATTTTAACTAATGAGCTGATTTAAGTTTATTAGAAAATATCACAATGCAAATGAAATAAGTTCATATGTAAATTATTTATAACCAGGTAAAGGACCTACCTCAATAAACTTACTCACAAATCTAAGAAATAAGTCTCACTGAATAATTAGATTCGTGTTACTTAATTTTGGCGAGTTTAAGTTAATTTTCTTAACAGTTAGTATTTATTTTTTTTTAACGTTTTAACGTTGTTTCAGTTGTGAACTCTAAAAATCTGATTTTGTAAATAAATTTTTTACTTCCAAGTTGTGAACAACCCTAATTTATTTTGTTTTTAGAATAAATAATATTTCACATTCGTTGATCTAGTTGAGATCAAACACGAACTTTTTTGCAAAATACGATTCGAAGCTTTAAAGTCAAAAAACCTCAAACTTAAATGACTTCTGAATACTCTTATGATTGGCACATATGGTATTTGACTTATAATTTCCAAGTAGTAAAAAGACACCCTTTTAAACACTAGCAGGAAGTGAAAACTTCAGGAATATGCCGGCTTCCCTCCTCATATTTGTGGAAGGTGGTCTTAAACACTCAAAAACACAAATAAGGTACCATACATAACACTTATTCAAAATTACAATGTTTAACCCAATTTATAGCTATAGTAATTGGAATGTAACACAACATAAAATTAAACTAAATCCGTGTAAGATTATGTTTTCATTATTATGGTTATTATCATTCCTTATAATCTCGTACAGGCTTCCAAATTTGGCATCTCCAAGAGTCAAGTCGATCAAAGTTATATCTGACAGGATAAATTGACATGGCTTCTGGCAAAAATGATTAAATCTACAAACAACCCAATCTCTTCAACCCTGTCTTGTTTTTCTATTTGGAAAATACATTCTCTTTTGTTTAGACTTTAGATTTATTTATTTTCAAAAAAAAACTCTTTTTATTATCTGTCATCTAAGATCGATTGTGTTTTCTTTCAACACCATATAAAAGTTACTGCTTTTCCATCAATGTCACTCCACTTACAGATTCAATGACAAATTCATAAAAAAGTCCAAAACTGGTTGCAAGCATTTACCTATAAAATTTCTAATTCAATCAATCTGGTTTTAAGTGTAGAAACACAAAAAATTATAATAAAAATACCCACAACTCTTTGGAGAAAATGAAAACGATGCAACTATGTGTGTTGAGTTTTGCAAGAATCCGGTGATCAATTCAACAACAAGAAGACCAACACTTACCTTGGATTTCAAGAAGTTAAAGATATCAGCTCAGGGAAATCCTTTGAGCTTAGAAGTTAATCCTTGGTATTTCCCAATTATTTATCGATGGTAACTTTTTGATATTCATTTTTGTAAACGTTTTTTTTTGGAATTTTTACTGACTATACAATAATATTACATAAATTCACTTCTAAATTATTTGTATATATATTTTTTATTATTTTTATTTATCTTCACAAAAATATTTGTTTAATTTTTAATTATTGCACAATCTTTTTTTTTTTTTTCTAAATTTATTTTCGTTTCTTTGTGCGGGAATGTATGTTTATAAGTGCGTATTGGAAATATTTATATCTTTTTCACTTTCAACCGATTTACACCGCACCACATAATGTGAAGTACTAAACTTTCGATTCGATACTCAATCTACGAGCCACCTATAATCAGGCATGAGGCGACTACGACGATGACGATGAAGACGACGATGGTAGTAAGAGCGGCAGAGGCGACGACTACGACGACGACGACGGACAGACGATGGCAGTAAACCAAACGTTAATAGCCATCAACTACTGATGATGATGGTGACTTCACTATAACCAAGTACCAACTTTGGAATAATACCACTGCACCGTTACGGTCTATGGTCGTCCGTTTGGGATGGACGGAAGTTTAGCAGCGATCGGTATGGCGCTTCAGAGATACAGATAGACACCTTTCTTTGCAAACGTAACGTACCACATTTGTGCATAGCAGAGAGAGAGAGAGAGGGAGTTGATGTTGAATAAAAGCTTTCGATATATTTTTTTCTTCAAGTAGCTTTGCCACGGCTCCCCCGGCAATGTGTGGTGAATTAATGCTGCTACCTCTTTTTCTTTTTTGCAGACTTAAACTAAATTGGTCTGCAAACCACATGATCTGATCGTGGCATCAGCCAGCACAGCGATTACAATGGTTAGGGTTATGGCATATAAAATATAAAATTAATAGATTGCAACATATCATTTAAAACTAACCATTGGGTTAACAAGATTGATGTGTTTTTTTGAGTGATGATGAGGAGCATAAAAATGTGGATGTTGAGGGTGGGTTTATGGCCGGGTGGGCAGGTTGATTGAAGAGTTTCTTGAGATCGATGAGCTACTGGGTTTTGGTCTGGTCTGGGAATTCTTTGTTGATTTTAAATACTACTTTTGAATGCATTCATGTGTAGTGCACCGAACCAAGATATTCATATTTCCTATGAATTTATTTCATTAAATGTAGGGTTTGCAGGGAATTCGTATGGTTTATAAAAAAATAGACGAAAAAAGAATTGAATTAAATATTAGTTGAATGGCATTTATGAGGAAGAAATTACCAGCTGTGATTTTCAAACTCTTTAAATTATTAATGTGATTGAGATTTAAGTGCTCACCAATCGCGATACCTTCCATGGTATTAGACAAACTGAAAAAACTAAATACAAAACTTAGAGGTCACAGACTTGTGGTTTTGACTTTCGTTAAAAAGGGATTTGTTAAGAATTTACAACACAAAAACGATTTTATTCACAATCAAGATGAAATTTTTGGAGCAGTCCGTAATTAACGTTAGATTTATCTAAGAAAATATTGGCGCAAAGTTTAAAACGATTTAGCAAATTGTTAAACCCATTTTTAGCTAAAAATATGGTTTTGCTAATTTTAAAAGATTTTCACATTTTACTATCTCTTAACATATTGCCAAAGTTAAAATCCCGAAAACCCTACTTTAACTTTTAGCAATTTTCTAAATCTATATGATATCTGTCGTTATCCTAAAAAAATGTCTTTCCAATTTTATTTCAAAGTATTGATTCGTGTGTTTTTCATAAGTCGGGAACTAAAAATTGTCTTTTAATCAATAAAATGCTATCGGAAGACGATGATTTCGAAATATTTGAAGAAGAAGAAAAATCCTTTCTTTTTGAGAAATCTACATCAGGATGATGGAATATGAGAATAAACATGTGTTCATGTGTATTTTAATTTTTTAATCTTATTGGATTGCATGGGATTGTCCAGTTTACAGTTGGGACATTTCCAACTAATAGGTCCGTTTAAGTATGTTTACTTTGTTTATTCTCACGAACTGCCACTATTTGGACATGTTCGGATACCCGTTTTTTAATAAAAAGGAGTTAGCAATTTACTAGTTAGGAAAACGAAGAAAAGGGTTTAAAATTTTGGAGTCCTTAGTAAATTGTTAAATATTTAGCAAATTGCTAGTTAGTAAAATGTTAAGTCCTTAATAATAGGTTGTATAAAATTTTGCACCATTATGTTTTCTAGAGCTAGCCTGATAATATTTACTAAACATATCCATCCCTATAGTTTGGAGAATTTCCGTAACGAATGTGAACTTCGATCGGAACTCACTTTACTTTCGAAGTATCCTTTTCGGAACTAAATAAAATGAAGCAAACAATCGCGTTCTGAATTTTGTAGTTTCCATTTCCGAATAGATTCCGCAAATGATTTTTCATCGGACAGGACAACATCGAACAAAAAATAAAACGCATAGCTGTCAAAAATGCTTATCGAAATGGATACCTCGAAAGAAAATTCTCCGATTTCGAAAAATTTCTTCCGAATGGATACTTCGAAATATTTTCACGAGAAATTTACTATTTAGTAGAGATAAACCTAGATGTACCTTCAAAATTAGTTTTTCAAAGAAGTTATCTTTAAAGTTAAACTGTAAAATCAGTAAATCTACGGTAGAAATAAGCGGCCACACCTCAACCAGTTCACATAGCGGCCACACGGGGTAACTCAGGCCAAGGAACTTCAGGGGAGTCACTAAGTACACTTGCTGCCCTCCAGCAGATGTCGTTTGCTGTATTAATTTAAATGGTTTAAGACCTCTATTTCCTTTTTTTTTTTTAAGCATGATGGGGTAACTAATCACCCCGTGCAGCCGTTAAGGATTGAAGCAAAACTGAATGTTTCATCAAAGTTTGCAAGAGTAATCAATCAAACCAAAGATTTGCCAAAAAATAACCCTTTTTAATCAGGAAGTTCTTCAATAAAAAAAAAAACAAGCCTTTCTTCACTAGACTAACAACCATCGACATTTTAGATTAATTTGCTAAGAATCAGTTTCTCAATCGTGGTTTAGTTTTTTTTTAGTGTTTTTTTTTTTATAATTAGCGCGCACACAAGGGGTTTTTATGTACCCTTTATATGTCAGAGACACAGTGCGAGCTTTAGGTAATTAGGAGGAGATTTGAAAGGAGATGTCGGTGAACATTGGTCTAAAATTTCTGTACATCACCATGAGAAGAAAAGACAGAGCATGGAAGGGTATTCCAAATTCGCGTAGTACGGCAAAAAAACGAATCCCTGTACTTGACAGTACGCCCGAAATTGGGTTCAAGAGTGAACTGATAAGCATTCCTGGAAGCGCGAGTATTACGGTTGAGCTATTTAAGGGGAGGAATGCAACTGGCTATTTCATTAGAGCACTTACCGTAAAAGTAACGATAAAAGAGTGAGAAACAGGAAACGTAACGCCGCCGACGGTGTTCGAGTGACGTAGAGGTATTGATGATCTTCCTGTTTCCGATCACTTTTAAAGCTCGTCTTTGTATACTGTCCAAAGAGGCTTAAGTAAGTTACTGGAGCACCAGCCCAGAGATAGGAGTTATACTCAAGCTTTGGACGTATGTATATGACTTTTATAGATAATAGCCAGATCAGAAGGGGAAAAGAATTTCTTGCAATGGATTATTAGTTGCAGACAGGAGATCATTAATGAAAATGAGAAAGAGGGTCGGAGACAAAACGGAACCCTGTGGCACTCTAGCATTTATGTTGTGGATGCCAAACTTTATCAAATGCTTTAGAAATATCAAGTGCAATAATCTTACTTTATCCAAAACGATGTAAAGATATGTTCCACTGTTCGGTGAGATAAATCATCAAGTCAACAGTGGATCTATTGCTGCGAAAGCCATACTGTCATTAATTTTAGTGGGGGCTTGACCCCCTATAGCTTAAAGCAAGCTACAAGTATAAACTTAAAAACTAACTTAAATCTAAACTTATAACTATGAGTGAGGGTGGGACAAACGGAGTTTTAGGTTATTGGTATACTGATATTGAAATCAAAGGAGTTATTTGAATTCACCAACCGAAGCATACGTGTCAGGGGTTCATTAAAGCCATAGGAGGTGTGGTGTGATGGTAAATGGAAGATGGAAGAGACGAGGATTTTTTAGGTTACGGATGTTAACGTTGAAAGAAATTAAGTTATAGAAAGAGGAGCAGTCAACTAAACCAGAGAGAAGCCGATGTATGAAAAGTATGTCAGCAATTTCTCTCCGTTCCTGCAGTGTTTTGAGGTTTAATAGTCGGAGGCGATTACGATAAGGTGGTAGGATTAAAGGATTTTCCCATATAAGGTATTGAAGTGCAAAACGAAGAAATCGTCGTTGGATGCTTTCTATTCTTGATATACATATGTATATCTTAGGAGAAGGTCATAGTCTTGCATTTGCTAATGTTGAGCTCTAAGCAATTGTTAGTACACCAGGTTGAGAAATTGTCGAGATCTGACTGGAGGAGAGATATGTCTTCAGGTGCTGCAATGATTTTAAACAGTTTAGTATCATCAGCATAGAGGGATATTTGACAATGTTTAACTACCATGTCAATGTCATTTATTGTAAGGATGAAGAGAAGAGGGCCTAAATGGCTACCCTGGGGGACACCGGAGGAGGTCGCTAAAATTGGGTTGGAGAGTGCTGATCTGAAACGCACACAATATTCACGACTCTCTAAGTACGAGGTAATCCATTTTAGGAAAAGAGGTTCAAAACCTAAGGAGGAAAGTTTGAATACAAAAAGATTGTGAGAAATTTTATCAAAAGCTTTGCTGAAATCTGTAGAGACCATATCAACTTCATTCCCGCTTTCGAAGGCTCTAAGTGAATGAGACGAATTCTAGAAGGTTTCTGGTGGTTGATCTATTTTTTAAGAAACCATCAGGGGTAATAAGGGACATACAACGGAAACTAAGGAGTTCAAATAAAATGCTTTCAAAGATTTTTGGGATATGTGATAGTTTAGCAACTAGACGGTAGTTTTTTACCTCACCTTTGGGTCCTTTTTTTTAGATCGGTGTTATGAAAGATGTTTTCCATATCTTAGGTAAATTTCCTTGGGATAATGATAGGTTGAAAATTATTGATAGAGAAATTGAAAGCGCAGAAGAACATTTTTTGAGAAAAATAGCGGGGAGGCTATCAGGTCCTGGAGTGAACTCGTCATTAAATTGCGAAAATGTATATTCAATGGCTGATGGAGCAATGCGGTCCGGTAAGAAAGGACACAGCATGTAATTCGGTAAATACTCAAAAGAGGTCGAATTTGGTTCAAACGAGTTTTTGGAGAATGAGTTTCTAAATTATGATGCAAAGTAGTTAATTAGTTAGCTATAGTTAAGGAAATCATTAAAGGTTTCATTATTGAAGGATTTGGATTTTCTTTTGCAATTAACGAACTGAAAGAAGGATTTGGGATCATTATTATAATTTCACATTTCTTAAGGATCAGTTTCTCAATCGTAGTTCAGCAATTTCAGTGGCTTAAATTAGATTCAGCACTGGTTCAAGTTTCACTCATGTGTTTAAATGTCAGCTGCATACTTGAACCTCAGTTCAACCTTTATTAATCCAGCTCAATCCGTGGAGTACATTTTTTGAAGCAAGGATCACACACTTAAACGACAGGACATCATATGCAAGAGTGAACCTTAAATTGTTTTGTAATCTGCAAAGTTGCAACTTTAATGAAAAATGTCGATATTAAATTAAAGAGAAAAAGGCATCTATCTTATTTGAATTAAAAGTGCAACTTAACTATTCAGACTATGTATATAAATTTAAAGTTGAAGCTTTCTTTTATTTTCGTGAGAGAAGAAAAAAAAGACATGAGAGGAACATGATGACATGCGTTGAGTGTACCTCACCAACTCCATACCGCTTGCTTGGCCAAGTGTCCGTCCATACGTCTTTATTTATCTTTTTTTTTGCTTGGGTGCGCGATCTCTAACACGTCGCGTCGTCGCCACCACCGCTGTGCTAAAAGCCGTCGTCATTTGTTTAGAGAGACTTAGCGTCATCGTGAGCTCGTCAAAAACTATCTCCGCAGCTGGAACTTACGCGATTGACGAATGGAATTCGATTATTTTAATAAAATGATTAGGTATGTTTTGTGTTGGGGTAATTCGCTATAAGGTATTCATAAATTTTTGGTGTGATGTGTTTTTTTTTTTTTTGGAAGCATTTAACCTTGGACAGATTTAAATGAATGTGAATTTCTTCCAAAATGAAATGATATTGAATAAGATTTTTATTGCGGCATTGTTAGAGGTAAGCATTTTAATATCAAGCAATTTAAACTGGATTATGGAACAATGATATAAACATTTAATTTCCTGAGATGAATATTTAGAGTTGTGTGGATAGTTTCGTTTCAAGTTGAATAATGTTTCAAAATGACAGAAGTGATTTATGAGCTTGAGAATGATTTTAGTTTTTGGACAGGTGCTCTGAACAAATAGAAATGGAGCGCGATGATTGTATGCAAACATTTGGAAATTATGAAATGGGAAATATACAAAAATACAGCTCTAGAACAAGCTGTGTAACAATATATCAAATTCTACAGTCTGGCAGGTTTCTTTTTCAGCTGGGGCGGTAGTGGGCGTTTGAAAATGGTAATTTTTCCAATTTTGAGGTCGAAGTGATAACCACTTAATTTCAAATAAAAACAGTAGGGAAATACATGATGACAAAAAAGTGTGTCCAAGACGTTTTAATTTCAGCTTTACCCTTACCAGACGGCCTCGAAAATCAACTTTTTGGGTCGAAATGATAACCACATCAACAAATCAGAAAAATGATCCTGATTCCAAAACAGTGGGTCCCAGACGTTCTTAAGCCTTAGGCTTCCATATTGAAATAGCTTTCTATAAAGTTATTGGAAAGTTCTTTGATGGTTCAGGTGGTGAAGTAGCATTAGTTAACGCTGAAGTGCTTACCCAAGGCTCTTTGAATGCATTTATTATTTATTATTTTATTTCTTTGTATTAAAAAAAAAAACTCGTAGGTACCTACTATTACAGATGTAAAAGGTTACATCGTATATCGTATATTATTAAGTGTTGAAATGAAACTTCTCCATTTCGAAGCTTTTATAAAGGAAGACAGGTGACGACCTTTAAGCTGACATAGCTCTCTTTGAAAGTAATGGAATGGATGCGGGTTTGCCAGAAAATCTTGCATTAACCATTTTAAAATATGCTATTTATGAAAACAACACTTTGAAGGGCCATGATGGTGCAACAGCTGAATTTTGGATGAGTTATTTTCAAATGGTTAACCTGAGGATTGATTTAAAAATTCATTGTTTAAATCAAATGACAACATTTTTCTTTGCATTGAATCACCAAAATTATGCACGTTGGACAACTAAAGCTGCTCAAAATTTTTTAAATATGAAAAATACTCATCCGGACTTAGTGCATCAGGTAGAAAAGTGTGGTTTTGGTGTGAAGAGAACTCAAAAATGCTTTCAATAGCTGCCAGCCAAAAATGGGCGAAAACTCATGATAATAGAACTGAAAATATTTCATCCCTATACAATGCGTTGATACTAACGTATGATCTTAAAAGTGGACATATAACAGAATTTTCTGAAGACTTAAAGAAATTGACAAGAGAAACAGAAAATGTCAGTAAGGGTTACTGAATACAATGACGCGTTGTAGCAGAGTGATAGACTTTTGAACATCTGTACTGCTAAAGTTAAAAGTTGCATCTGAAATCTGTCAGGCATAAAGCTAAAAGCAAATCATCTGGGACCGACTTTTTTAGAATCAGGGAAATTTTTGTGAAGTTCCACTTGGGGCTGTTTACGGAACGAACAAGTCTCGGTATCGATCACAGATAAAATGACTCCGAAACAAGATTGTATGTTTTTTTGACCGAAATTTAGCGGTCTTAGTTGAAAAGGGGTATTTATTTACGTTTTTAGTTGAACATTCTACCTTCGTGACCCATTAAGCTTAAGAACACTTGACACACTTCTAAGACAAAGGTCGTAAATAGTGTCTATATTTTCACATAGAATTTTGATGAGTTGAATGAAATCAGGTGCGGGTAATTTTCTGGGTTAGCAACTTCATCATCTGATTCGGTTGCATTCACCATGACGTCTATTTCTTCGTCATTCAAGTCTGACAGGTTGATTTTTTGATGCCATTTGACAGTCTTTAATTCGTCGACTTCGACTAGAAATACTGTTTAACTTTATTCAGATAAATTAACCCTGCTTTGTGAGTGCAGAATAATTAGTGAATAAAAGGTTAATTTATATAAGAAGTTAAGTTTTTTTTTTGTGAATTTTGACACCCATTTCAGTGAACCAAATGTCTTCCTTTCAGGATTGATAAATTCAAATCTTCGAAAATTTTAGTCCTTTAGATAATTATTAACTCTTTTTTTTTATTGTACCGTTTTTTTTTGTTTTTTCCAATAAGAGGTGTTATTTTGATATTTAAAGAAGAAGGATGCCAATAATATAGAAAACAATATCAGTCAAATGGAAGCCTTGGCTACGCTTAAAGAATCGTATCCTTTTCATAAAGCTTTTCATCACTACATCGCAATCAATAGCTTCACGAATTCCATCTTTGAAGTCTTGAATCGACGCTGGGCAATTATCGTAGACGTTATCTTTCAGGTAGCCCCAATGGAAGAAGTCGCAATGTGTTAAATCACAAGATCTCGGTGGCAAATTGCGATCACCTCTTCGAGGGATAACACATTCCGAAAACTCGTCTCGTAAAGGATCGATGATTTTGTGGCATGTCACCCCGATCCATACCAACCAATTCCGGCCATAAAAAAACATTAATCAACTCTCGATAGCGCAATCCATTCACCCTAACTTTTGCTCCAGGCTCATTTTCGAAAAAGTAACGTCCAATCACCCCACCAGACCATAAACCGCACCAATCAGTTCGGCTTTTCAACAACAAATCTTGGATTTTCCGAGCTCCAGATGCGACAATTTTGTTTATTGACGTAGCCACCACTTTTCGATAAACGTCATTGTCAAATTTTCACCATGTTTCTAGTGAATTTAAATAATTTCAATGCATTGTTAAAGCGTGTATCGTTCCATTCTTATTAATGGTGTAGATTTTACTTGTCGAATGTCAAAAAAATTACAGCTTCAAAAGTGACATCTATCGAAATATCGGACTATCCAAAATAACACCTTATTGGAAAACCCTTTATTAAGATGATGTCTGTTTCCAACGTTTTTTATGAAAGTACTCGTATTATGAAAAACAAAATATCTCTACATCTATAAGAACTTATAATCACGATAACTCTTAATATGTCATCTATCAATTATCATCCCCGCACCCCATATCTCATCGTCCATCATCGAAGAAGCACAATTTTTCTTCTATTTTATAAAAAATATTTCATAAAAATAACCTCATGGATTCACAAAACCACTTGAAATTCTTTATTTATCGAAAACCTCTTCGACCATTCAACTGCAACCTACATTATTTGTATTAAACGAGAGCCTCAACAGCTCTTCTTGCCTCCCAACAAGTCTTTTGTTTTCAAAAAAAATTTATCTAGATTCTATGTACAGTTCAATTCCTCAATGAAGTGTCTAACCCTTGAGATATTTTTATCGCATTTGTTTGTTGCACTAGTTCTTCAAACAAAACGATAAAAATACATTTTCATTGTGTAAAGCTTCTAACAACGATCTGGGAAGGAATTCAAACCTTCCTCCCTATCACCACCATTATACACAATCGGAGGTGTCTTGTGTCGTACAATCATCTCTTCCTCCGTAAACTGCATTGGTGTGGTGACATATGCCTCACCCTCTTTAAGAATGTATACGTACCCTACCCACAAATAGATGCAAAAGAGAAAAACTTTTCACCCACTTTTCACATTTGCTCTTTGTTCTTCATTTTCCTAAGCTTTTCAATTTGTTTATGTTGTTTTGTTTCCACTTTTTTTTTTTGTGTTGTGTTGTGACATTTATCATCTTTTCTTCACCCCATTGCCAACGCCAAAAATGAACCCTTCTCTCTGACTCACAGACTCAGGCTTTGGTTCTGGTTCTGTTCTGACATTCCCGAGCAGTGTCGGTCGGTGGCGGGCGGGTATTTAGTTCTTCATTTCCTTCAGTAGTGTTTAACAATGAATTTCCATTAAGCAATGGTCTGAGAGAAGAAAAGAGGGAAATTAAAACAAAGTCACCCGGTAACAATGGAAAATGTTTATGTGTGGGTGTATACTGCATATGGATAGCATGTATGTGCTGTGCATTATGCACACAAGCTAGAGTAAGGACGAGTCCTGGTGGCCGTCCAGTGTGACGTTGTTGGTTGAACGGGACTGTGGTGTTTTAGAACAACGTGCTTAAGTGTTAGTCAGATTATGTATAGACACTTAGAGATACATATGTATAAGTATGTATGTAAAGTAGCATTTGTTGGTTTGTATTAATGTGCACCGAGGAAAGAATGAAAAATGATTCCCATTGGGTTTAGGTCGGGCGTTTCCTTTTTACTGACATACATAAATTCACGCTCACGGAAATAGGTCAGATGCGGCTAATGAACTTAAGATGGTAAGAGGTTGTAAGTTGAAGTAATGTGATAGAGATTATGTTCGACAAAATAGTTTTAAAGCTCTGGAGAATTGAATGTATTCCAGTTCTTTGACTCAATCTCTTAGATCGTCAGTAAGTTGTCAGAAACGGGAGAACTTAAAAACAATTGGGGTTTTAAAAATCTTTGTGTTGCATGGTTTTAATTCGTTGTTTATTTGGATATCAAGATCTATTTCTTAAGTATTAAGAACTGTCTGGAGTTGTGGGAGAATGTCCATGATTTCCGTTTTTAATAACTTAACTTTGAAACATTGGTTGCGGGCAATTGTATAGAGTGTAAGATATTGTTTTCTAGTCCCGTCTTCGCTTCATCAGAATTGAAAAACTTCAATTTCGTCTCGAAATCCATCCAGGTCTCACAACTAAATCTCGTCTCAGTGTCGAATTTTTTATTTTAAAAATTCATACCGTCTCGATTTTTCCATAAAACAAATTTTTTCAGAGTTCCAAAGACTTCTGGAAGTTGTAATTTGGCTTAAAATAAATTTGACAGTTTATTACTTTGAACATATTTACGAAAACCCTATATTTTGGTATCCATGTAAATTTCTGTTCCAAATATATCACTGCCAATCTTCCGGAGTTCTCAGAAGAAAATTGCTGATTTTTCACATGAATGTTCATCAAAAACGTTTTAATATAACAATATACATATGTATAGTGTCGTTTCGAGCCTAATATTCAAAACTTATTCCAAACATACCTAATCACTAATTTACAGTACATCTGTTGGCAAAGAAATTTTAGCTGTAGTCGATTACACATTATATGCAATTTTGAAAAGTATAATTAGAATATTTTTATAAGCTCTATAGTTTCTAAGTTTCAAGTTATGCACAGGAAAAAAAAAATGTAGTAATGTACTAAGAAAAACATTACTAAGAAAAATAATTAGCCATCGAATTCTCAAGAATTTCGTTTTAAAATGTTTCTCTGATGTGTAGACTGATATGGACAATGACGTACAAGAGACCGACAGAAGTGAGATATCATATTCAGCGTTGCCAACCTACGGATTATGGAGCACAGTATATATAAAAAAAAACGTAGTAGATTTTATTAAACCGTAGTAGATCTTGCAACATCAGAAACAAGAAACAAATATTTCATAAACCAACACCAAAGAAAAACAGAAACAAATTCTCAAACGAATTTAAGAAGAATTCACATTCCATTTGTTGCATTTATTGCGTTTACAGCTAATTTTGTACAGGGATAAAAATTGTTAAAAGAGGAGTAGATTCGTTTTGCTGTGCAGTAGATTTTTATTTAGGGCTAAACGCAGTAGATCTCTTGCTATAGGTGTAGGGTGGAAGCACTGATCATACTCGTATTTGCATCTAAGAAACCCTGAAAGCGATCTGCACACCCTCTTACTGGTCTTAGCTTACATGTCCTTAATTTTTCGGAAACCTGTCGAGTTGGGTCTGGAAGAAGTGGTGTTTAATGCTCATATTACAACCCAAATTAATTAATTGCTGCCGACAAAATTCTACATTGCAGAGACGATAGCTGTCCAAGCCTTCAGTTCTTACTTAGTAATAGAATTTCTAAATTCTGAAGCCTGTTAATAAAATTTAAATTTCTTACATCATTGTCTAACTCTAACTGATTTGGGAATAGCAATTTGGTTCATTTGACATAAGTTCACCATTAACATCATTTTGCGATAAACTTGGTAGTGATTTTTTAAGAGGTTTAGAACTTTAAAAAAAAAACACACAAAAAATTCGAAAAAATTAATGAAATATTTATTTGAATCGATAGTTTGAACCTTGCAATTTAATGTTTAAAGATAATTTCATGCAAATGTTGACCGCGGCTGCGTCTCAGGTAGCCCATCCGCTGAGTCCAATTTTGGCATACTCTTTCATACATATCGGCCGGTATCTCACGAATGAATGCATGGATGTTGGCTTCCAGTGCGTCAATCGAAGCGGGCTTGTCCCTATAGACATTAGCCTTGACATAACCCCACAAAAAATAGTCTAATGGTGTCAAATCGCATGATCTAGGCGGCCAATTGACCGGCCCGAAACGTGAAATTACTTGTTCACCAAACTCGCCTCGCAATTGCGCCATTGTTTCGCGTGCTGTGTGGCATGTGGCACCGTCTTGTTGAAACCACATATCATGCAAGTCAAGAACTTCCATTTCGGGCAAAAAAAAGTTTGTTATCATCGCTCGGAAGCGTTCACCATTGACAGTAACGCTGCGATTCGCATCATCTTTGAAGAAATATGGCCCAATAATGCCGCCGGCCCATAAACCGCACCAAACAGTGGCTTTTTCGGTATGCATTGGTAGCTGTTGCAATGCTTCTGGCTGATCTTCACTCCCAATGCGGCAATTTTGCTTATTTACGTACCCATTCAACCAAAAATGAGCCTCATCGCTGAACACAATTTTTCGATAAAAAAGCGGATCCTCGGCCAGCTTTCCAAGAGCCCATTCACCAAAAATTCGGAGTTGTGGTAGGTCGGCTGGCTTTAGTTCTTGCACCAGCTGTATCTTAAAAGGCTTTACGCCCAAATCCTTCCGCAAAATTTTCCACGTAGTGCTGTAACAAAGGCCTAACTGCTTTGAACGGCTGGGAACGGCGCCGAATTGACATTTCGCGGTCTTCTGTCACACTAGCTGATACGGCCCCAATATTTTCTTCACTACGCACAGTACGTAAACCTGTTGGTGTTTAATGTCCAACAAAGTATTTGGTCACAATCTTCCGAATAGACTGCTCAGAAGGTCGAGAATGTCGACCATAAAATGGAAGCAGCGCGCGATGAACATTTCGAACCGAATTTTGATAGTAAAATTTAATAATTTGCAAGCGTTGTTCATTTGTAAGACGATCCATGGTTAAATTGCAAACCAAACTGAAGCTGTTTGACAGTGACACAAGGTACTAAACACACGTCAGCTGTCAAAACCAGTGTTGCCAAAACCAAACCAGCTAAAAAATCACCCGTTATTTTTAGGCACGGAAGAGTCCGGTAAACACTGCATTTATCTCGATTTTTATTCGTTCAACTGTTAAAGTTCACGCTACAAAAATAACAGTCTTCGAAATGATTTAATAGTTTTTGCCGAATAGTCCGTGTTCCAAAATAAATACACTTCTTTTCCATAAGCATTAATATTTCACAAACGATTTTAAAGTACAATTGGGTCCCCATGACTTCTTATTTTTATCCGAGAGCATTATGATGTAAAATCCTTAGATACTAATCTTAACACGGTAAAAGCTGCTTAAAAAATGTTGAGAGTATCACTAATTCGAAGCAACAGACGAAAAGGTAAATTTTGAAATGTATTGATTTATGTCTTCAAACATTTTTTTTTTTAAATTGTCAATTTGTTCGTTTTTTCTGGTTTACACTAACACTTGATACTTAGTCGTTGAAGTTGCAAATTCAAATTATTTCTGATTCTGATGGGCTTAGTTTCATTAGCCAAAGTATAATTATTATGATTCTTTGCTGTTTAAAAAGATTATTGAAAAATTGTCTGATCGAACCGACAAGCTTAAAATTTTCCTTACAATGACATAATACAAAAAACATATGGCGTGGAAGAAAAGTATCGTAATTTCCTCAAAATTTACTTCCTATACATTCCAAAAGGCTCTTCCGAAATTGTTGTCCAAAAGTCAATGAGGAAAAACCAAAAAAAATTATAATCAAATTGAATAATGTCGTTTGCATTTAACTATCTGCAATGCCATCCAACTGCAGAAACTTGTACAGTTTAACCGCTTTACTATCGGAGATCTGTATAACCAAATAAAATAATACGGAAGTTTAATGAGCACAAAAAATATGATTTAAATGTAATGTAATCAATGATACGTCCACTGTCATAATGCTCTCGTTTGTAAACTCGAAACTAAATACTCTAACTTAACCAATGCACCAATTTCAAAATGATGAAGTTAAAAAAATTAGGTTATTAGTTTGAATAATTAAAACGGACAAAGATTTTAACGAGGCCAAAATGACACATTTATCGAAAAACAATTTTTAACACACAAACAAAATGGAAGAAACACGTTGGTAGATCATAATTTCCTTTTTTTTTATATCACTTAGCAGCTGTCACTCTATATCATAAAATTAGTATTTTATTTTAGTAAAAGAAAAAGAAAAACAGACAAAAAACATTTTC
Organism: Scaeva pyrastri; assembly: GCA_905146935.1. Classification (NCBI taxonomy): domain Eukaryota; kingdom Metazoa; phylum Arthropoda; class Insecta; order Diptera; family Syrphidae; genus Scaeva; species Scaeva pyrastri. The sequence continues at coordinate 34,213,175 of LR989929.1, forward strand.
AATGTCAATAACACAGTTGTTCGTCGACTTTTTCTTCTTATTCGTTAAGTCAAGTTGATAGAAAAACTTACTCTTATAATTGATTCATGAATTTTATTTGAAAGGAAAAAAAGATTCGATTTAAAGAAATGGAAACGCCATCAAAGTTGAAACCTTAATTCTTTTTAAATAATTATGTATAACCGACACTCATATTTTTCTCAAGTTGAATCATATTTAAAAATAGAAAATTCCCCGTTTTTTGATTCCTATGAGTTATTAAACGTAATTTTATGTGAATAATTTTAGCCCTTGGATAAAAAATGAAAATTATCGTTTACGGAACTATGAATTTTGATTGAGCTTCAACAGAAAATATTCTAAATATCTTGAATTGAAATCTATTCCACAGGCCTGTAGACCAAAAGAACAGAATGATAAAACTCATTTTTTGGAACTTCACCCTTCATCGTAGTGTTTAATTAAACAAGACATCCAAATCCAAATGGGGGATGACAGTTCGCAGCCAAGGTCTTAAGCACTGTATGTCCTTTTTACAGGAACAAACTCAGTAGAATTTGGACACTCTTTGATTTCTGATATGAGATTAGAAATCAAATCAAAAGCACATATTTGCTGAAGACATGATCTTTGTCTAATTCCAGTTTTTTATCAGTCAAGTAGTTCCTGAGACAGAGGACTTAAAAAATTCAAAAAAAAAAAAAAATATGTTATTGTATATCACTGGCATCATCAAAATTATGAAACACTTCGTAGAACTTTGAAATGTCGCAAATTGATTTTGTGGTACAACCAAAGGTTTTCTTATATCTTCTATTTTCCCACCACTTTTTTAGAGTTGATATCAATAAAAATGAGCATTTCTAATTCATAAAATACACACCAAGAATAAACTTCAATTCTTGAGACGTGGCTTCCACTTATTATTGACAGTTAAACTAGTCTGCTGATTTTTTTAAAAGATTTTTGAATTAAGAAGAACAGAGGAAACTTAACAAATTAACTTTATTACAACTTTCTGTCATAATTTGAAGTTAATTTGAAAACCCTCAACTAAAAATATATTTCAATTATACTTTTATTCAATTCGAAAGTTGGCATACTTTTATATGTAAGTTGGTCTTAAATTCGTTCTCAGTTGATAGGAAAGATTTCTGTAAACTAAATTGAACTTTGTAATCCAACGAGTCTTTGCAATCGAAGACCTAGAAAAAAAATCCATTGGAAACTTTACATCACTAAAACACATTATGGTGCTATATGCACTTCATAAAGTTGTTGCCAGTTAAGCATCCTTCAGCTGGGTTCAATCCAAACCACTCTTAAATATTTTTTTTTTTTAATTTCATAGGCCCAACAATCAAAGTCAGAAAGACTAGAAAACTGTGTATAACAAATATAAAAATTAATTGAAAAATAAATAAAAAGAATTTAAACATATACATTTAAAATTTCACTTTATGTTCTGTTAAAAAACTTTAAATTATTAAGTGATGAATACCAAATATAACTAAACCTTGAAAAGTGCGAAATTTCGATAAAATTTTGAATAAATATTAGCTGTAGACTGAGAGAAGCGGAAAGAATAAAAAATTAAGAAAACCTTATATATCTCCGAAAAACAAAATCTCAAAATCCAGAAAGTCCAGAAAGTCCAAAAGTCAAAATTCAGGAATTATTCCTTGGTATATTTTTACACCGCTAACGAAAGCGAAACTACGCCTCGGATTAGGATTGATAACACGTTGACGACTTTTGGTTATTGTACCCGGACAAAGATTGGTTTCTGGAATGTGAAGACACTCCTGGAAGCAGGAAATGAAGATCCTAATAACTCCAGATTCCTCCAACTAGAGAGAGAATTCATGCGGTATAGGTTGGATATCTTAGGGATTAGTGAAGTAAGATGGTTGGGATCGGGCAAGTACAAGTCTCCAACACGTAACACTGTGCTACTCTATTTTGGAAAATCACCTGGAAGCGCTCGGGACGCTGGAATTGGGCTGTTGCTAACCAAAACAGCTATCAATAATCTAATTTCATGGGAGCCCAGATTCCGGAGTAGAGTACGTAACATTACCGTCATTCAGTGTTACGCCCCAACGGAACTTGCCTCAGACGAAGAGAAAGAAAGCTTCTACAGTCCGCTAAGTGCCGTATACAACAACACACCGCGCGGAGACATCATAATGGTAATGGGAGACTTGAATGCCAAGGTTGGCAGTGACAACGAAGGGCTCAGGCACGTCATGGGAAAGCATGGAGTTGGCAGTTGCAATGACAATGGTGAGAGGTTTGTGGACTTCTGCACCGCTAACCGTCTTATAATTGGCGGCACCATGTTTGAGCATAAAACGTGCCACAAAATAAGCTGGGTGTCAACAGACAGACAAGCTTCTTCCAACCAAATTGATCACTTCGCGATCAGCCGTCGGTTCAGAAGCAGTCTCTTAGATGTCAGAAATAGAAGAGCTGCTGACATGGGGCTTTCCCGCGATCACCATCTTATGGTAGCTACCCTAAGATTACGTACAGCTGCAATTTGGAGATCAAATTCAGGCAAAGCAATCCAGTGGAACCCACTCACAGAAGAAGAAAGAAGAGTTGGTAGACCGAGAAGCACGTGGAGAAGAATAGTCGAGGATTAATCTGCGAGATTGCGGAGGAGCTGTAGGGAGCTAAAATACATCGCTTTAAACCGCACACGATGGCGCGTAGGAGTAGTTGAGGCCCAATGTCACGCTAGGGAACACCAACGGACTTTTTAGGTCTGAGGACCTAAGTAAGTAAGTAAGAATATTTTTCTTTTGTTAGCTCATAGCTGCTCTAAATTGAATCTTTATAAGGCTATTGCCAATCGGCTGGCGGGGATCATACGTTCACTGATTAAGTCTGCCTTTACGCAATTCTGAGGGTGTCCTCGCTGGAAAATTAGACAGTTCAGAGTACTTTCATGGGACATATTTCGGGCCACATACGTCAAGTCAAATCGCATCTCCCTTTTACTTTTAAGAGTTCAACTAAGTGGGCCTTGTCGAATCGATCCGTCTCTGTTAACTAGGTTGAATGATAAACTTTTCAAAAAACGACATTCGAATCTTTATCAGTTATGACATATGTACATTGTCTAGCTGCAAGTTTAAAAGAGTCACTTAAACATCATTTAACAGATAGCTTATAGTGAATGAGTCTCCTCACTAACGAAATTACTGCCATCTACAATTTAACATAACAACCAGTGTCAATTCATGTGATTTTCAACTTGAAATATCATAATATAAGCAGTTTGGTTTCTTGGGTTTTTACTCATATATTTGTTTTTAGTTTTAAAAACAAAATAATAAAAAAAATCATAAAATAATTTTTCTTTTTTAAAATTCGATAAATTTCTTCGTCAGTTTCTCCTTTTCCAATAAAATTGAATTTATTAATAGTCTAGCCGTTGCGTTGGTTGTTGCGTTTACATTCACACACAAAAATAGTTAGCCAAATATCACGAAACTGCTTCCTACTAACATGGCTCTAACATGAATACCATTGATTTTGTCCATGGACTTGGTAAAGTGTTACCAATATACAAAAAAAAAAATGGAAGCAACACAATTAAATGCAGCTGACTGCTGTCACGGCACGACCATGGACCAGGCACAAGCCGGTGGATGTTAATAAGAATTACAAACCGCCTGACCAAACAACCGGAATGGTTACTTTCGATTTCATTACATTTGATGCAGACTCTTAATTTAAATTTATTGAACTTGAGGTACTGGTTTTGGTATTGTCAATCTAATTTTTTGTCACGACGGATTTGATATTTCTATAAGATGCAATAAACAAGGCGACAGACTGGGGAGGGCCCATAAATATCACTTAGAATAAATTCAATTACTTATTTTCGCTGGAAAACTTTTGAAGACAATAGTACTTTTTAGGTGTTCACTTAATTGGCAAGGTTCCCTTAACCACATAAATTTATTGTAATGAAAATTTTGTGTCAATATCTGCGAAATACTGCGAGTTTCGTTTACCTTTGTTTTCGAATAAGAAGAGCGCTTGGGAACGCTAGTCACTTATGTGAATTTGACACGTGTTGATGGAGAATTAGCCACGACTAGTCCCACGATCTTAAACACACTTTGTATATTTTCAAGCTGAGCTGGTTTTTAACACGCATTGTCAAAATTACTTTCAATGAAGTGCAATATGATTAACTTGTGTGCCTTTGAGTGGTGATTGGTTGGTCTAAGATTTGAAGTTGTTAACTTCAATATTTTACCATTGATAAATAATTGAATTTTTTTCTTATTGAACGCCTTGCGAATCTTAGATTCATTAGTCCGTCCCTGTACATCACCACGCAATCCTTCGTTCCGTCATTCGATGTGGATTTGCAAGAAAAAAAGTACATGCAAAAATAAACAAATTAGGCATTTTGCAAAAAAAAAAACGTGACATTGAAATAGCTTCAAAAAAATGTACAATGTATAGATGTGATAAAAATAATGGCGGCATGATGGTTAATGATTGCCAGTCTTACAACCACAAAAGCTTTAATGATTTGTTTTATTAGCTCTAAACGTATGTTCAAGTAATATTGATAAAAAGACATTTTTTTGTAATTTTATTTGCGAAACATAAGTTATTGTCATTGGTTATCTGTTTAATTTCCTCGAATGGTCGTTTTTGTCAAATGCAGTCGTCAACTTTAGTCTTCGTACTTGGTACACTGTTTTAGACTATAAAATTGAGATCAAATAAGTTTTCCTAATTGGTTTTCGTAGTTATTTATATTTAATTAGTGTTCATTTATTTTATATTTAATTTGACGGTTGGGATAAGATAACATATCAATTTGCATCACAGTAACTTTCTTTTTAAAATTCAGAAAATGCATTTTATTTGGCTACTTTTTACCACTGTATTTCTTCTTAATTTTTCCAATCCCGCCAGAATAACTGAACGGATCTGGTTGAAATTTGGAACAGAGATGGATTAATATTATTTTATGTTGAAAAAACTCTTTGGCAAATAATAAATTAGCAATAATACATTAATTTCGACCAAATTCCATTACCATAAAAAAAGGTTAAAGTGGGCCAAATTTAAAATGATAGATATTTCTTAGATCACTTGAAGAGAAATATTTCTTGTATACATATTTTTTGATAACTTGAACCGTTTAGCCTTCAAATATGCTTCGCTCCTATTGGTCACAGCGTGATTTTATATAGCCTAAAGCCTTCTTCGATAAATGGACTTTCCAATTCAAAAAGAATTTTGAAATTCGAACCAGTAGTTCCTGAGATTAGCGCATTCAATGTAGATTTAAATCATTCATTTTATAAGAGGATATCTTATCAGTTTTAGAAAAATCTGTTTGGATTTAATATATGATGTTCAAAAAATTAACGTAAGGTATAACCCCACTATTTTTAATTTGTGGTTCTATGTGAAAAGAAATCGGATACCTCTACAATTGAAGTTCTTGCTATAATTCCAATTGGTCATATTAAAAATGGCAGTTCATTTATGGCCAATATTATCTTCAAAAAGATTTGTATAATAATTTGCTATGGATGGTATTTAGAATGTCCTTGAAATGAGGCGATGATTAGTGAGTCTGGTCTGGATTCAATCCCAGCTTGTATTAACAAACTTGCTGTAATGAAAACAACTCCAAAGACACTATATTAATTGGCAGTCTGTAAAATCAAACAGAAGCTTTTAAGTTATGAAAGGTGATTTTTTAAGAGTTAAGTTTTTCAGGTTGGCTTCACTGGTTGGTAATGGCGCGTCCAAACGTCATCTGTCATTTCATCATGGAAAGACTTACCAACCAGCAAAGTTTCCAAATTGTTAAAATTCTGCATCGTTTGTTTTATCGAAAAATTGTGTTCAGCGATGGGGCTTATTTCTGACTTTGAATTGCCGATTCATTCCGAAAAATCGACAGTTTGGTGTGGTTTAGGGGCTGGTGGCATCATCGGTTCATTGTTCTTTAAAGACGACCCTGGTAGAAACGTTATCGTCAACCTCAACGGCTAACGATATCATACTAAATTGCTGTGTTGAATGTGGTTAACATTTGGATTTATCAAGATTGATGTTTTGGAGAATGAATTTGATGAGCAGCTTCCCTCTCGAAATGGACCTTTGAGTTGGCCGCCAAAATCATGCGATTTAACACCTTTTGATTATTTCTTGTGGGGTTATGCTCGAAAAAGTGACGCAAAATTAAACCTTCCGAATGGACCATTGGAAATAGAGTCGCGGAAAACATTACATGAAGGCAAATTATATATTCCAATACAAATTTTGAATTTATCGTAAAACTTATATGTAAAATTTGATTTTTGTCGCTTACGATAATTTGGCGATAATTGCTCAATATGACGAAAAAAAAACATAAAAACGAAAACTGAGTTTCATATTTTCTTTCTCGTAAAAAGTTTAATTTTAAGTCTCACCTGGAGTACACTAGAACACTTTAAAATCGTAGACCATATTCAGCAAAATTTTAAATCTTTAAAAATGTTTTTGTTTACAATTTTCATCAATATCAATTGACATTAATAAAATTTAAATGTTGACAGTTAAAAATCAACACAAATTACGTAATAAATACATACATATGTATGTTTCTTGGTATATCGTCTCGTCTCTATCAGATATTGTATTAATATAAATAGTTACGTATGTATTTTGTTGTTAATTTTGTTTTATGTTAAAAAAACCTACAATTCTAGTTCCCTGGACTTTAAAAATTTACTTTAATTTAATATTGGCCCCGATTGCGAGTGTCGATTTTCTAATCGACGACGATCGACTTTTTTCGACTATTGACTATCGATTTTAATATTTCATGTAATGAATGTCGATTGTGATTAAAACGTTTCGATTTTACATTTGTTTCTTTTCGATTGTTATTTTGTGATCGACTCGTAAGGAAATTGATGTCTGGAAGCTCACAAAATATTCAATTTTGTAGGCCAAATGCAATAAAATTAATAAAAAATAATTCATATAAGAACGAAAAAAGATTTAATGTACCGACAACCGTCATCGCATTTACGCTGTTTTACAGCGATTGTAATATGTGTGTTACAGTTCTTTTTTTGGAGACGCTATCACCCTGTCACACCTGGTATCCAACTTTTTCATAAAAGTGCATTTTAACCCGACGCGACGTACGCTTAACTGCTTCAGTGTAGTTAAAAGTAAGGAAACTCTGGATTGTACAACACCTACACAAAATTCATTCTAACTTGGTTCGACCCTTGAGTAAAGCAGTAGAAAGTTTTTGGCTATCTAGAAGTAGATTGAAATGTTCTTTGGACACGCGAAAGTATTTTAAAAAGTTATACAAAATATAAAGGAAATATACATATTGAGGCTTTGCAAGTAAAAATATTTCCATAGATCTTTTACTGTTTCTTCCAGTTCGAGAGGAAAAGAGGTGCCTCTGATATGCCTCCTTTTTCTGGCTATTTCAATATTTTCTTGGGCATTTATGTACATATATCACTATCTGTATCACTATCGCTAAACCATAATTCGATTTCATCCCTTTTTGAAACGCTTAAAAATCCGAAAAATAACAAAAAGCAATTTAAAAAATGAACTGTCAAATTTAAAAAATTCATAATATTTTTTTATTCGATTACATTACACAATACCAAATATGGAAACTAATTGAAACAATCGAAACATTTCGATTCGATTGCTGATCGACAACGACAATTGGGGCGATTGACTTTTTAATGACTTTAAAAACTTTGAAAAGTTAAAGAGACTACAAACAAATTGACTTTAAGTCACAACAATGACAATTTTTATTTTAAAAGTTAAAATTATTTCGAAGTCAACATGTCTTTTGTACATAATAGAATTTAATTTATTTACTTTTATTAATTTTTGTAATTTTTTTCATTTAAATAAAAAAATAAAGAAGTAATCCAATTTGTCATTAATGTCATTCGTAAGTAAGTCTGCTATTAAACGTTGACTCATGAGTCGTGACTCGTGACTCATCTTCGAATTCTCTTTTGAAATTTCATCATTTGAGTCGAACACTATTACACCTTGACTCTTAAGTCATGACTCTAATTTGACAGCTCTCTTCAATTCAAATTTCGTTGTTTGATATATCATACATTCTGTCTCGCTCTTTCAACTCTTAGGGTATACATATGAACTCGAGCACGACGAAATAAAATAAAGAGGAATAAAAAAATAACGAATGAGTGAAAAAGATATGTCAAAAATGAGTCGTGGAAAATTTGCCCAAGACTCACAGGGCAGTTTTTTTCCGTTTCATCTTTTCGATTCTTGTGTCTCTCTTGCACCAACGTAGTTCGAAAAGAGTCACAACTCATGAGTCATCGTGTAATAGCAGTCTAAGTGTTTTTAATTTCAATATCAAATTAGTGTTCTCGAATTTTAGGCCCGTTTGCTGATTCGAATCATAAATCCTATTATTAGCTAAGTTCCACGTAACTTTTAAGTTGTAAATAAATCGCTAAAATGACAATTTTTATTTTTTTGTTTGATAACCGAAATCTCCAATCTTGATTTAAATAAAAGAGGAATTCTAACTTCTAAAAATTAATAGGATTTCCCATAGAACATAAACTCTTAAGTTTCGTATCAGCAAACTGGCCTTAAACACTTAAAACGTTTGTTGTTTAATTTTTTTTTAAATCTATTAACTAACAAATATGAGAAACACTCTCTTAATGCAAATGTGCTGTCTAATGAATTCTAGGGTCACCTGATTAATTTCTATTGATTTTAAGTTTTGAAGATTTCGAGGTTTTTGCGGTCTCAGAATTTTAACAACCTAATATTTCAATAAATATGATTTTGCACATGAATCTATGTATGTTTTTTAACATTTTCAATACTTCCTAAACTACGTCCCTTAAACCTAATAGCAACATGCAATTACAGACTATTGTCTCATACCAACTCTTAAAAGGCACCTTCCGGACTATGCCGTTCGTGACCAGAATATAAAAATACTTGCCATCCAAAAAAAAAGTGTACACGTTCCATCGCTTTACATGCCTAAGTTCCAAATATAGGGATACAACATCGCATGGCAGGAGCAAGGTCTGCTAATTACAATAATCCTGCTGAGTGCAAGCAAATGCTAAATTAGACGTCCGCTAGAAAAAAGAAAAAAAAAAAACGAAAAAAAACTTTCTCTTCTAATTGCCTTAAAATTTCCCAGCAATCGGTCGTTAAATTACCGCCCAGTACACCCATAACTCTTTTCATACCCACCGACCGCGACCGTAGCACGAAAAGAAGCAGAAGAAGAAAAACAAAATCAATGAACTTTATTAAGCCGGAAAAAGAAGAAAGGGTTGTGTGGTGTTGGCGAGTGACCAGATGTGCGACCGTGTATAGATATAAATTTTTTTGCCGATAGTAAGTACCGGCTGCATTTCCGCTGCAATGTGCGATATGGCATACCCAATTACTTACGGAGGAAAAACCACAATTGTCAGTCGCATGAACTTGCTCTGAGAGTTCTTAGTACTGACCGGTTTGGGAGAAGGATTTCCATTGGGATCTTTTAAGCTTAATTAATATTTGACACTTGTCAATTTGACAGCTGCAAAAAGGAGTGTAATAATTGTTAAAATCTTTTTTGCGAAAAATGGATCGTCTGTTTTTTAAACGACATACTAACTATTCCAACATTCCGACTCTTATAGCTTCTCGACTTAAACAGATTGCAACCACAGAAGACGGCTACCGCTTTGGTCCCCTGTGTTGCTGGAATTGAAGAACCATCAACCAGACGACGACGGAACAAGCTACTTTGCCATTATATAATGACTTCTTACTATTTAAATTTGATGAACAGATCGTGATGGTAAACAGTACGAGCCACAATAGATAGTGTGAAGGAAGCTTTTCCTGTTCTCCGTTCTCTCGTTTTCAGGATTTAGCATGAATAGTAAAATCACCGATATTTTAAGGGTCCCAAAAAAAAAAGATTTCCATGATTCAAAATCATTTGTTCATTTAGTAAATAATGAGGTTTCTAACTCAAAAGTTTTTCTTCCAAAACAATACTTGGCCTAAAGTTTTAGCCAATAAAAAATGCATTTAATTTTGTTGTGATTTTTTTTTTCATGACTTTGCGTTGTAGGCGACTTGGAAACACTACTCCGTTTGATGCATTCGTTAAAAATACGGTCATAAATAATTCATTATTGATAAGTTAATTTAATTTATTGACGCAGTTCTGTATACAATTGTCGACACGATTTAAGCAAAATTTTAAAGTTGGTAAAATGGAAAATGATTTTACTTAAAATCGTGAAGCAGTAAAAAAATTGTAGGAAGAGGGTGAGAAATACCAAAGTAGTTTTTCTAATTATTTATTTATTGATTTCATTTCTTTTTAATACAACCAAAATAGTTTCTTATTTTGTTCGTTACAGTTCTTCTGAGTTATTTCAATCAATCGCAAAACTCGAGAAAAAATATGTGGTTTCCTTAATTTCGATCTGAAGAAGATGGTTTCCAGGATTAATGTCTTTAGTTCAGGAAATCTGTGTACGTTTTCATGCAGATGAAATTGGCATTATTGCCTATTCCCAAAACTTAACTTAATTAAATTCGTAATTTCGTTAAGGGATAAAACCTTAACATCGCCTTCTAACTCTGAACCCCATTTTTTTAAGTTAAACTCTTGGGGATGTGAGTATAGTTCTACATGTGTTTGACTAAATGTATTTTTATTAAAAATCAAAACTTAGGAAGGAGTTGAGTTCATCTATCTTGAATTTTGGACTAACTCCACGAGAAGGAGATGACTTGGGAAACCAAGAACGGTTTAGAGACCTTACAATCGTGTCATGTCAGAGAACTTAATTTAGATGGCTAAAAGTATTTTTCGTGAAATCAAAGAAAATTCAAGGCTTCTGTCTATCAGCCAGAGATCCTCCATAGATCAAGTAAGTTAGGTTAGGTTAGGCTAATGTGGCTGCTGGCCAAAAGAAAGAGAACCAGCCCACTTAGACCAATAAATGGTCCGTTGTGATACCACTTAGATCAGTAGATCCTCCAACTCGTTGAACCATTTGGAGTTAACAATGAAGCGTTTGAGGCTGTATATGTCTGAGTTATTTGGATGGTTATAGTAGAGGTCACCGATGTGTAATCTACGTTTTTGTGATAGGACAGGACAATGACAAAGAAGATGAGGAATAGACTCCTCCTCTTCCTCATCCATACAGCTTCTACAGAAATCGTTTCCCGGAGCACCAAGTCGTAGAGCATGCATGTCTATTAAACAGTGTCCAGTAAGAACACTTAAGATGGAGTAATGTGCAGTCTGCCAATCAAGATGAGTTTTTTGTGCGTTATGAAGTTTTGGCCAAACAAGTGGACGTATCTGACCACCTGTGAGTTTACACGTTTAGCTAGTGGTATCCCGATATTATAGATTTATCAACTAATAAGGCTAAAGTTTTTTCCTTTTTTGAAAGTTTATCAGCTTTGCAATTACCTAAAATGTCTCTGTGGCCCGGCACCCAGATTAGGTGCAATCAATTTCGGGCTACTCTTGAATTAGTGGAGAAGGATCTAAGGGTCTTATGGCAGCTTGACTGTTCGAGAAGATGCGTATATCAGTAGATGATATCACGTTTTCTTTGAGCCAGGTTAGGACTTCCTTAACGGCTAGAAGTTCTGCCTGGAACACACTACAGTGTTTGGGTAGACAAAAGGAGAGGCATAGATTAAGTTCTTCAAGGTATACACCTCCACCGACCCCCTCGTCGTTTTTGGATCCATCTGTGTAGAAATCGATGGCTTCTGATTCTAGTGACTGGTTCTCCCATGAAGATCTTTGAAGTTTATGTCGAAGCGAGTATGAGGGGTTATGTAATCGAGGAGGCTTTAAGTCGAATGGCTGTACTGTCGGCCCTTTGTTTGTTTTATAGGTCTAGCGGTATTAGATTGAATAGAATATCTAGTGCTGCGGTGCGGGTTGAGCGGATGGCTCCACCCATTATTAGACAACCTGTTTTCTGAACAGCGCAGTCCATCATACCGCTATTCCATAAGTAAGGATCGAACTGATGACCAAAATGTATAGCCAGTTTGTTTTGAAGCTTTGTATTCCCCATTTGTTACTTATGGCTTTTTTGCAGGAGAATAGGGCTACCGTTACCGTGGCCTTAATAATTATTCCTTGAATATTGGGTTTCCAGCTTAACTTCTTATCTAGAATCAAGTAAGTTGTTCCTATTTAATTTTACAAACTGCAGAAAAAGCTTTTGCATGATTTTCTATATTTGATGCCAAAATTGTTTTGTTAAATGATTTTGAACAAACCCAAATTCTTCAAATTTAATAAACTAATGAAAATTATCTCATCTCATTGGAATTGATTATCTCATTGCTTCATTTGAATAATATCTACGAGTGTCATCGAAAATGTGCACTTTCTTTCTCTTATTTCAAGTGATTCTAGCTTACCATTATTGGCCAGGTTGCGTCATTTATAGATTTGATTAAAACTGATTTTGCACGTAGGTTCCTTTAGCTTAACGTGTGAAAAATAATAATTGATCTAGAATCTTTAATATCTATACGGTTATTCTATGATTAAAGTCTTATACGAGGCAAGTTTTAGTAATTGAACTTTTTTATTTCAAATTGATAAATAAAGGCGCCTAAAAAATCAGTAAAGTGTGGTGATGGTGAGTATTTGTTTTAAGGTTGTTGTCTTTGATAGATAGAAATTACAATTTCGTTGCATATTTTTAGGAGTATACAAAATTAAATGTTTTGGATGACTTTAATTTAAGTAAAATTTTGTTTTCTTTTTAATTTTGTTTGCAGAAAAAATTCAGGACTACAAACTTATAGTGATTCATTGATTAAACGAATTCGTGCCATGTTTCGAAACAAAATTGTGTTAAATTACAATATTGCATCGATAAAGAATGTTTTAGTTATGAATGGATTCCCTGATTCCATGTGCTGAGTTTTATATGCCACTGTAATTAGCGGTTCTCTTTTTTAAATTTTGTTATTAAAGTTCTTTAAAAATCATTTGAGAAACTAAACTTTATTTTGTAATGATATAATGGTTGAAAATTGAACCTTAACACTCTACAATTTCAAAAATATTTTTTTTAATTTTTTTTTTAACGTATAAAAAAGGGATCGACCTAAATTGTGTAAGTGCTTGTCCTTGATTTTTCTGCACATCTCCATAGTAATGGTCTTCCAATAGTTTATATGTATGGATAAGTACAAATTTTCGAAGAGAATAGAAGCTTATGAAAACTACTGTTGGCCACGAGACTTGAACCTACACCCAGCGACAAAAAAGCCCTCGTAGTAGAGTTCCTGAGTTAAACTTCGGCTTTCTTCAGAAGTCTTGAGATATATTTAGGATTTTTTAATTTTATATTTAAACAACTTTTTTTTTTAAATTGTATTTATCTTTTAAATAACAGAAAAAGATACAAATTAGTTGAATTTCACAATTTTGAAAAACTCATTGTACTTTGAAAATTTAAGGCTACAAAAATCATGATAACTTAAAAAAATATAACGGTGGATTATTTAAAAGGTTATTAATAAAACAATTAAGCAAGAAAGAAAAAATAATAATGATTAATATTTCGTCCTTCCGCCCCTTTTCTTCATGACCTCAACTTTTCAAATAATTTTCATTGATTTCGTGGTACCAAACTTCTTCTATTATTGATTTCATCTCAATGATGCTTTTTGGAAGTTTTTCTTTTATTTTTTCCCCATTTGCTGCCAACAGTTTTCAATCGGGTTCAGATCCGGACTGTTTCCTGGCCATACAAGTGACGAAATCCAAAAAGAATCCTTATGATTTTTTACCTGAATATTAAGAACTTAACAATGTTTCTAAAATTGTCCAAGAGAATTAATTCAATTAAGTTTAAACGTACCGTTTTAGCTCGGTGGCATGGAGCTGAGTCATCTTGAAAAATTAAGTTTTCAGAATACTCAGAGTATTGCTCCAATGTTGGCAAAACACCTTCATTAATAATTTCAATGTATTTTGCAGCATTGACCGTACCTTCAAGCATAATAATAGTACCAACACCTTTTTTTCGGCGGACTATCGCATTGCCATCGGGTCCAAATAAATTAAATTTGGATATATCCGAAAAAACAACTTGTCCCCAATCATTGCCAGTCCAATCTTTGTAGGTTTTAGCCCAATGCAGCCTTTTTTTCTTCATTCTACAAGTAAGAAGAGGCTTTTTTGCAGGTCTTCGTGCTTTCAATCCCAGATTATTCAGTTGTCTTTGCATGGTTCTGTAACTAATTGTTTTTCCAGTTTGTGACAGAAAAGATTTATTAATGTCTCCAGCATGGTCAAATCTGTTCCGGATTGAAAGACGGTGGATAAGACGCTCTTCCCTTGGTGATAACGCTTTAGGCCTTCCACTTCCAATTTTTCGCGAAATTGAACCTTCAGACTGGTAATTCTTGAGGACACACTCCATTCATTGGTACCGACCCGACGACGGCGACGTGCTATTTCGATCTCGGTCTCGAATTTTTTGCGTGAATAAATTTAATTTAAATTTTATCTTAAAGTTCACTGCTTTGGATATGAACCATACCATAAAGTATTCCTGTCTAAATTTCTATTCGAAGCTATAAAATCGACCCATTCAAAAATTTAAAAGAATGGAAACAATTAAAGTTACAAGTTAACAATAAAAAGACACATTCTTTTTAATTTAAATATAATGATTATTTAAAAAATTTAAATAAAGTATAAAAACTGACAAGACCGGCCGCCATAGCCTTGGGAAATTTAATGTAGTGTCGTCTTTAGAGCCCGGATATTTTATCGTCTCGTGTCCAGAAATCTTAAAGAGAAGAAATTGTCATTCTCGGAAAATATTTATGAAAAACTATTTCTTTGAGAAATGGCAATATTTGGTAATGCTGGGAGCGAAAACGATCCAGGAATATGATGTATTTGAAAAAATCCTTCAAGTAATTTCCAAATGCATCAGTAAATAATTTTGGGCATTATATTTTTTGAAAACTATATTGAAATATTTGTTGTGAAAAATCACAGAGTCTCATTCTATAAATTTGTACAAAATCTGAAAATAAAATTGTTTGTCCGACTTCTTTTGTAACTTTTATACATCCTATCTAAATTGTTTATTAATCTTATACTTTACTTTTCATTTCAGGTATGTTATCAATCAAAAATATCCCATGGGACAAAAATTGGTAAGCCTTATGATTTCATGATTCAGCCCACTTCCTTAAAGTTAACAACAACAAAACATTTAAATATAGGTTGTTTGATCTTTGTGTTTGTTTTGTAAATCTTTATTAATCTTAAACATAAAAAACAAATTACTGAGAACATTCGCCCACTCATAAATAAAATACCTAACAGACTCATTTATTAACAACTTAAATTCTAAGTACTACAAAATATAATATCGCACAATAAAACTTTAACAAATTTATCTCAACTACATATCTACATTTTCCGTATTAGTTAGAGCTGACTTAAACAATTAAAAATGAACATAAATACCAACAAAAACAAAAGTTATAATATAATTTTTATGGGCTACGTCCCGAATCTCCTAGATGGCAATGTAAATTGCTCGATCGGCGCCGTAACATTACTATCGACTGTTATTGACCTTTTCGTCCTGGCGTACACAGATGGCTGTAGCCAAAGATCCTTAATTAAGTCGGCTCCTTTTTCGGCGATCATTACAACTGGCGCATGGATGTTACCATTGGTAATGGTGGGCATCACACTAGCGTCAATGATTCGCAGGCCCGGCACACCATAGACCCTTAGGTCGGGGTCGACAACTGCTAGAGGATCGGATGGTAGTCCCATTTTGGCGGAGCCGGACATGTGGTAGATTGTCATGGTGTACTGACGAATGGCACAGTTCCAGTACTCGTCAGTGAAGTGAGGTAGATGCTTGCAGTTGGGCAGTTTCTTGCTCCAAAAACGTGCCCCGAAGCGTTTCATTGCGAGGGTTTCGCCCACGGCAATGGCGGTTTTGACACCCTCCCGAAGAACATTCACGTCGTCGGGGTGAGTGAGGTAGTTATGGTAGATGAGGGGGTATCGAAGAGGATTCTTCGATGCCAACTTGATGTATCCCCTGCTCTTGGGTCGCAGCAGCATGGGGAATATACCAAAGACGTCTCTATTGGTGACCTCTCCAAAGACCTCCTCATAGAACTCGTCTGTGAGACCGTGAGCGGTTTTCACCTGGGTACCTCCGTCGGACATAACAGATGCGCTGGTCATCATGAAGTTTATGTCCGGCCAATCGTCAGAGGAATTTGCATATTTGGTGTTCACGAATGCCACTGCTTCTAGACCCACACTCGAGGTCAAGGGGCCGTCTTCGGTGACTGCATACCGCAAGGCGGTATTGACGTTGACCATTCTCTTCATAACAATGGATATCGGTTGATCAATGAGGAAAGCTAAACCTCCCACAGCAATGTGGTCTTGAAGGTTCTGACCGACTCCGGGCAGATGGTGCACCACAGGGATCCCAACTCGACTAAGTTCGTCTGCATTCCCGAGTCCAGAGAGCATCATAATGTGTGGCGTTCCAATAGCTCCGCCAGAGAGAATGACCTCCCTTGTGGCATAAACATGCTGCAGTTGACCATTTCGGATGAATTGGACTCCTGTGGCACGTTTCGTGCGTGGGTCGGTGAGGATCTTAGTGACATGGGAGAATAGAGCCACATGGAGGTTCGGCCTCAATCTGGCTGGTCGCAGAAATGACTTGGCCGTAGAAGCTCTCGATCCACGTCGCATATTGAATTGATAGAAAGCGAAACCGGTTTGTTGAGCTCCATTAACATCGACAATGTCATAACCCATTTCTTCGCCGGCCTGAAGAAAAGCTGGCCCGAGCGGGGTGTTGTAGGGGGCGTCCTGTACTGTCCAGAGGCCGCCTTTAAAGAAATCAGTAATTCTATTAGATTTTGGGAACTATATTAGATTTCATTTGAATCACTCACCTGTTGAATGGTATCGGGTGTTTTTGGCCAAATAGGGATTTCGTTGATCCTGGGATTTTCGGAAGTAAGGCAATATATCTTCATATCCCCAGCCTTCGTTGCCAAATGATGCCCATTGATCGAAGTCTCGTCGATTACCACGAATATAGAGCATGGTGTTGAGCACGGAACTGCCTCCAATCACTTTGCCACGAGTCCAACAGCATCGTTTGTCCTTCATAGCCTGACAAGCTGTTGGTTGAGGTTGGGTTCTGTAAGGAGACATTGAAAATTTGTTAGTTTTAAAATACATAGACTACAAAAAGACGCTTGAAATTAATAGTGAACTCATGCAGTCTCGGAGTAATTGCTAGCAACCTTTTATTGGATATGGTATGACTCGAAAATAGAAAGTCAACTTTGAAAATGCAACTAAAGAGACTTTATTAAAATAAATTGCAACATTTCAAGAAACGGTTATTTTTTTTTAGTTCTTATTGAATTGAAATAAACGCATGGACTGAAAACAATATACCTATGTAGTGACACCGATCTTTCAAATTTCTCCATCATCCTAGTGTGCATAGGAGCTGTAAAAGAATGCAGTCTTTTTAGTATTGCAGTCAATTGAATTTAAGTTGAATTTTGATTTAACCTCAGTATTGCGACTTTCAAACTAGAGTTTTGCCGTCTTTTATTAAAAAATCATGTGAAGCAGTCAAAGGAATTCAAATCAAAAGAGTGCATTCTTTTTGGATTGTTTGCAGTCTTGGAAGTCCTTCAAAAGTCTTTTTACTGCTTTGAAGTCTTATTTATTAATAAGTAAAAAGATTGAATGCATTTAAAAGACTTTAAGACTGCAAAGAATGTAAAAGCCTTTCTAAAGACTGCAAGTAGAAAAAAAGATTGTAATCTTTTTATTTAAAGTCTTTTGACTGCTTTTGATGATTGCATTATTTAAGACTTCAAAATAGAATGCGAATGTATTTCTGAAGTTAAAAGAATGAGATGATAACTTCGATTGCATTCCAGAAGAATTAGTTGAATGAGTGGGTCTTTTCGGAATGCAATACCATAATATTGCATTCTTTTACAACTCTGCTAGTGTGCACTTTGATTAAATATCTTTTTCAGATGACAGAAGTACTTATGTATAAATATACAATCACATTTCAATAATTGTAGAATGGGGTTTATTATATAATATTTTCAGTCACGGAAATAATAAAATCGTTCATTCAAACGGCTGCATCATCTTAAACAACAAAACTGAAACAGCATTTCATTGAATATAATGGAACGTAAAATAGTTGAAAATAATTAAATAAATAAAGTAAGACCTGGAGATTATGTACAAACACAACACTGCAGACGCCACAACCTTCAATTTTCAATTTTTATTGTTGTTTTAATTCGACTTCAAATCTATTGTTAAAGATCGCTTAATATGAATGTATACCAGCAGAGGGCAGTCAAACTAATACAAAATGGAAAAACCTCGAGTGAATGCAATTTTTCAACACAAAAAAATAACCCGTCATAGCCTAAAGTGTAATTTTTCCTAAAATCATTTAAAAATTAACATTTGAATTGTACAAAAAAAAAAAAAGTTCAACAGCCTTGTCTTTTATATCATAACTTCAAATATAATAATTACAACTGCCATTGACCGTGACTTTTGATTGCGTGACTTGCACAGTTATAATACTTATGGATATAATAAATAATTTCATAAATTAAATTTTTTACCACAGCTAGATGTTAACAAAATCAATGCAATTCTAGACCAAACAAAAGAGTTGAGGTTAAAACTCTGTTTGTTTTTTTTTCGGATTCTTCACTTTCTCATTTCTTTGAACTAAAATTTATTTCATGTGTGTATGTACTTGATGAATGATGAGCAGTGTGACAAACGAGACTACTTGATCGTTGACATTGACATATTATTGTCAAAATTAACAACTTTTACCAATCACAATGGAATACCATCACGAAATCGGTGGTGGGTTAACTGCCTATAAAGATCAATAAAACCCAAACTAGACTAAAGATTTAAATTGTTGTTCATTATTATTGTGACATACACCAACAGCTTCTGATAAGATATGAAGCAGAAAAGGTGGATAAAGTAGCATCCACAACAACCTACTTACATACCAAATAGATAATAATCAGTAAGATTTTTGGGAAATATTTGTTTTTGTTTGACAAGGTCACAGCTTAAACATTATTTATCGACTCATTTTTTTTTTCTTCTATTTGAGGTAAACAAAGATCGATGAATTGTGTTCGATTAAAAGGTCACTCTAGGCAGGGCGTGTCTAACACTTGACGATGTCATATTACAACATCGGAAATTTTGTGGTTTTTCATGAATTCTCGCATCACCTTATGAGTTGTGAGCAACATAAAAGTGATCTTCTGTTTATTTTGTTCGAGCAAAGAGATTATGAAATGTTTTATATCATGATGTGGTTTAAGAGAATCTCAATAAAATGTAAGCACAACTTTAAAACCAACACAAATATCCGAGTAACTTAATATGGCTAAGTCTCGAAGTCATAAGAAATATGATTGATATATGTGGCAATATGAAATGCTTGTCAATGAACTCGGCTACAGCATGGCTCGGGCAGATCGATAGATATGGTAGATAGGTTGACTCCATCTCAAATATGAGTGTGCCTCACCAGATGCAGCAACAGTAGAGGTGCATGTGGCACAGAGGAGTTGCAAAAATATGTGCCTATGAAGTAATGACAACGTTTTACTTGCAATTATTTTTGATGGTTTTTCTGTTTCTGTTTCGATTTATAATTCCCTAGTTTTTTTTTTTTTTTTTTTTTTATGTTTCACGGGTAATTTCCTTTTGAGGTCTTGCAACTGCATCAGTGACCTTGCGACCATTAATATAATAATCTATCTTTTATGTAAGCTGAGAGGTTATAGATTGTAGGTCAAAGAATAAAAAGTTTGGACATTTCAATTTTAAAATTTCTTTAGGCAACTACGTTAATAGTGAACTTGCACACTTTAAAAAATATGACAATAGTTGGCTTTTAAAATTTATAATCATTTCTTCAAGTCAATATCTGATGAGAATTAAACCAATTGTCAATACTCCTACAAATATTTAAGCCTTAACCTTATCGACTGTGAAAAAACATATCAAGGAATGTCTAAATTCGCTGACTTTTTACGATTGCAACATAACAAATCACTGAGATTTTTTTGAGAACTAGCCTTGATCTTTCACTTGCTGAATAAGTTTTTCCTTGCGTTTGATGGGCATTCTTACGTTTATAGAAGTAAAAAAGGAAGGCCCAATTGTAAGTCGGACAAATAAACATTGTAAAGTATGGGTTCCAGATCAGAACCATGCGGAACACCTTTTAAAAGTGCATTTAGAGACAATTTCGCACAGACTAAAGTGTAGTTTGAATTTAAATAGTCAACTGTCATTGAATTAATTTGACATAATTTCTAAGTTATTTTTATCTCAGTTAAAACGAATTAAATTTCCAGACATGTTGGCTGAAGATTTTGGCAACAACTGTCAACTATAATTCGTGATATTCACTTTATTTCAGTTTAAATGTTAAACTAAAAAAATTGCAACTGCAGTCAAAAAAACTACGTCCCTAGATATGTCCCATCCAATTGTTTTCCCTGTCAATATTCATATCAGTAAATATTATTACGATAGTGACGTTTTTAAGTGTTTTCTTTTTATCTTTAATCTACAATCTACATAGATAAATCTCTATTTGAATGCTTAAATGACTCATCTGACCTAAAACTAGGTCAGCGTAGTTTTTTGTAATCATCACATTACTGAATCTTTCGTTCAATGACACGAAGTGATTTATAAATTTTAATTTTACTTTCGGAATTTTATTTAGTCATAAATATTTTAGTCATATGGTTAATCACCTCAGTAAGTATGAATAAAATAGTTTTATCATAAACTTGAATTGTAAAGTGAGCGGGAATAATTTGTTAAGTTAAGATTTCCAATAAAACACGACTATATAGATATTGATGATCGAAGGTATGCATACTGTGGTTATCAGAAACATTCAAAATCTTTCTCTTAACCTTGCTTAAGAGGGACTTACTGTTTAGAAAGCGAAATTCATCAAAAAAAACGAAAGAAATATTTTTATTCATATAGAAATTTAGATTCCAAAACAGAGATACATAGTCACATTTGCCTGCACTCTACCATTAAAAAAGTAATATAAATATGTATGCTTGATATCTTCCCTGCATTACTGATGTACATATGTATCATAACACTTGCGGATACTTCTGCTCAAACAGTAATGGAATCATTTGATGGATCAAAACTCCAACCATGTGCAACTTTAGTTTGTTACTTAACTTGACGGTTTCTGAGTGTTAAATGAACGAGCAACTACAAACAAAAAAACAAAATGACACAAACGAATCCATACTCAATGAGAGACAATCTCTTTTTACGGGACAGTTTTGTGCGTCATTTTCTAACGCAACTTATACTCATGCTTAAAATTCTGCAAACTGGAAAAGTGGGTTCCTTTCAATTGGCCTACTTTTCAAGGAATTACCAATTCCAATAAAAAAAAAAGTTGCTGACCCAGATCCCGATGTGATTGAGGTGGGTACAAGAAAATGAGCTACACATAAGGAAAAAGGTGAAAAACAAGTTGAAAAACAATTAATGCCTTGAGATTTTTCTGCAAGTATAATATAGTATTACCTATTTTGATAATTTATGAGAAAATGCAGAAATCATCTTCAACAATTTTGATTAAAATTCCTTCTGCAATAATTTCCGATGATTTCTTGATATACATAAACATAAATGCCAAGAAACAAGTATCAAGTGTATCTGCAACATTCGCTTGTTGTTTTCGTGTTGTAGATATTTTTCCGACTGACTGAATTGTTATGTAATTATATGGCGGTTGGTATTGAGACAGAAGAAATTGCAGCAAAAACAAGAAGAATTCCTTTTTTTTACTTCAGTGTCTGGATATTTTCTTGAATCAATGTATGTGAATTAATTAAAAAGAAAGACGGATAAATTATGCTGGACTCGAGTAAAAATTAATGAGGTCACTACAGCACACCTATTTTGTGTATACTGCAATGCAGTTTTTTTATAAGTATGTATAACCAATCCAAAATATTAAAACGGGCCTTATGTTTCTTCCATAATTCCATTTAATGCAAAAGATGTCCCGAATTTTACAAATAACATTTGTAAATGCACACTGATCAAATTGCACGTTAAGAATGAAAGTAGACAGTAGACAGTAGACAATAGACAGTAGACAGTAGACAGTAGACAGTAGACAGAAGACAGTAGACAGTAGACAGTAGACAGTAGACAGTAGACAGTACACAGTAGACAGTAGACAGTAGACAGTAGACAGTAGACAGTAGACAGTAGACAGTAGACAATAGACAGTAGACAGTAGACAGTAGACAGTAGACAGTAGACAGTAGACAGTAGACAGTAGACAGTAGACAGTAGACAGTAGACAGTAGACAGTAGACAGTAGACAGTAGACAGTACACAGTAGACAGTAGACAGTAGACAGTAGACAGTAGACAGTAGACAGTAGACAATAGACAGTAGACAGTAGACAGTAGACAGTAGACAGTAGACAGTAGACAGTAGACAGTAGACAGTAGACAGTAGACAGTAGACAGTAGACAGTAGACAGTAGACAGTAGACAGTAGACAGTAGACAGTAGACAGTAGACAGTAGACAGTAGACAGTAGACAGTAGACAGTAGACAGTAGACAGTAGACAGTAGACAGTAGACAGTAGACAGTAGACAGTAGACAGTAGACAGTAGACAGTAGACAGTAGACAGAAGACAGTAGACAGTAGACAGTAGACAGTAGACAGTAGACAGTAGACAGTAGACAGTAGACAGTAGACAGTAGACAGTAGACAGTAGACAGTAGACAGTAGACAGTAGACAGTAGATAGTAGACAGTAGACAGTAGACAGTAGACAGTAGACAGTACATGTTTAATCTATACTAATATATAAAGCTGAAGAGTTTGTTTGTTTGAACGCGCTAATCTCAGGAACTCTTGGTTCGAATTTGAAAATTCTTTCTGCATTGGATAGCCAATTTGTCGAGAAAGGTTTCAAGCTAATTAAATTATAAATTAATTAAATAATTAAGCTAAAATTACGCTACTATCAATAGGAGTGAAGAATCAGTGAAAAATGTTGCAAAAGGAAAGAAAATTATTCATCTTAAAGGGCTTCCGTTCCATTGTCAAAATCGGGTTGCAGAGAAAATCCGTATGTTAGTCTGCCATAAGAAAATAAAACTTAAATATCTTTTACGAAGTACTTTAAAATATATTATTTTTTAAAACTTAATCTTAATTGCCATAACAATAAATTAAGGCGGACGAAGTCGCGTGGAACAGCTAGTAATTTATAAAACTGTAAACTGTAAACACAAAAGGAATATCACATCTATTTTATTTCTATTTGAAAGATCATTTTTCCTTTTATCCCTCGCAAAAAATAAACTTCTCCTAATTGAATCCACAAAAATTGTCTAAATTGTACCATAAACCTTAAATAATTTTTTATTAGTCTTGCATAAGCCTTCGTGATTTTATTCTTTTGTTTCTCCTATCTATTATTAAAAGACTATACACTTAAAAGATCAGCAATGAATATTTAAAATCATAGACCGCACCAAAACTAAAACCTAAGCAAACAAATGATCTAAAAATACAAACAAAAGACTTGAGGCACGAACTTGAATTCCTCCCTTTTTTGTGTTTGCTTTCGTATGCACTGAATTAAATCGCAATTAACAAAATATTTGAGTATTTCGTAATTGAAAATAAAATTTGAATCTGACTTTCACCTCCAAAAAAAAAAATTAAAACGTTCTTCAATTGCAATTGAACCTATATGAATATAAAAAAAAACCTAACCTCTTAGCCG
This sequence comes from Scaeva pyrastri, assembly GCA_905146935.1. Lineage (NCBI taxonomy): Eukaryota > Metazoa > Arthropoda > Insecta > Diptera > Syrphidae > Scaeva > Scaeva pyrastri. Next base: position 34,237,186 of record LR989929.1, read on the forward strand.
GTATAAATTGTCGCAACAACAACAGACATGATGTAGCAATGAAAACATAAAAACTTAACTTAACGTGCCTATTACCACCTTAAGTGCCATAAAGTAATAGATACACAAATATGTACGTGTATCTGTATATGCAGAAGAGACATAACAACACGTGCTTGAAATTGAAACGCGTCTTCGTCCTCCTTCATAGCAGAGCAACAGATTTAAATATTTTGTTAAGAAGTTACGCAATTTATCGAAATTTATTTTTTACGCTGAATTATACACCCATTGATGATGATCAATTATATTTTGATGGATTTCATTTCATTCGTTGAATGTTTTATTGAAATTCACTGCGAACCAAAGTTATTGTCAGATCAAGCAAAACAATATGAATCTCTCAACTCCATAACTCACCTATATTTCCAATCCATTTTGCTCTTATGCAAATAAAGTGACAGCAGCGGAACATCTGATATTTCTGTCTCATGTCCACCGGCTTCCAGCAGCAAAATCTTCCAATGTGGTATTTCCGAGAGTCTCGATGCCAACACCGTTCCCGCCGAACCTCCACCAATTATAATAAAATCATAAGCCCTATCAATTGTTTCCACATTGAAAGGACGATTTTCAGGATCGAATAGGTCATAGTTGAAATAGGCCAGAGCAGCAATTAAAAAGGGCAAAATAGTAAGCTTGCCCAGTCCAATAACCGTTGCGGTTTTTATAGCTCCCGCCACTACCACGCCAAGTCCAGAGGCCCCTGCCGCAATTCCTGCAGTTGCTGAAGCTGCACTGGCTTTAAAGAGAGCACCACCAATTCCTGGCGCAAACTTTGCTGCCGCTCCCAAAATTGGCGAAAGAACCATTGTATTAGAAAATAATTTTTTTCTTCTGATTCAAAATATTTTCAGAAAGATTTGATTTTGATTTGATTTAATTTTTTTTTTTTAATTCTTCAATTCACTTCCTTAGTTTCACTATCTTTCACATATTTGCACATACTCGTACATACTTTCTATCTTTCGTAAAAAGACGAAAAAAAACAATTACCGATACGATTCGAAGAGCCCCGTGTTTGTATTTCTAAAATGAAAACAATAATGGCTTTGGCCGCACTTAGCACGTATACAAACTTCCTCCCCGAAACTAAACTTCTGTTGCAATCACTCTTATGGTGTCTGGAGGTTTGGCTCGAGCGCACGCGAGTTACTCGTACTTAAACTTAAAAAAAAAAAAATCGTCCGTCTAAATTCTATGCGGATTTTAAGCCAAAACATTAAGGTCTGTCTGTGTGCACCTTCTTACAACGAATGATCTTAAAAGTTGGACTCTTTGAAATTGCACTCCACGATTGCGAACGGCTGCGAAAGAAAACCATCGACCGATATCCGATTCGATTACAAGTCGGTGTGCATCTGGAGAGCGCAATTGGTATCGTGCCGAAGTCGAGTGTACCGAAAACGAAAATGAAAACCCAATTAACCAGTCCCAAGTTTAAGTGGCGTAAAGGAGGCCTAAACTCATACTCTCGTGTATGGAACAACCACAACCACTACCACTCTATACTCTTGCAAGAAAAGATTTTGTGAGTAATCACTGTAGGCATAGATACAACAAAAAAAAGTATCTGCAACTCTGACGGTTGGTAGTCTTTGTCTGCACACTACCGTTTGTTAAAGCTGTGGATTAATAGAAAAATCCGAACGAGAAAAAAACTATTTCGGTACCGATGCCGATGACAAAAAGAAGCGTGGAGTGTGAGAAACTAGGAAACAGTGAAACCGTTGAAAAATATTCAATCTTTCAAATGGCATACGTGTCTGGTCTGACAGACTACAGAGGCATCAGACGGACATTGCCGCTTGAATGAGTTGTAGGTGATACATGTTCAGGGGCTCCAAGGTAATCAAAAGTAATAATGCCCCATTGAACTCGGGCTCTTAATGTGACACGTTCACAGTGTTCTTTTGTCCACCTTGTAGACCTTCATGAATATGGAGTTATGTATATGTGCATCTATAAAATATTTCATTCAAAGTTGTAAAAGTTCACCTTCAAGTGACTTAATTCCATAAGTGGACCAAAAGTGCATTGTAAATTTTTGGACGGAAAAAAAAATAAAAAATTGTATTTTGTTATCGGGCGCTTAGACGACTGCAGACGCTACTGATGTGTTCACAAAGTTTAGTGTTAAATTGTTCAGCACAATACCTTACTATAATGAGGATGACGAAGCCAAGTTTGGCAACACATGACGTCGCTAATATTATCTTATGCAACCATTGTACATATACAGCTCTTCCACCGCACAAAATGTATGTTTATTTAAGAGAACTGAATAAAACTCTTCAAATTGAATATTTCTCTTAAGTTCCACAAGAAAATTAATTTTCTTATCTTGGCAAACAAAGTTAAATTTGATGAATGTGGATTTAATTACTTTATTTTGAATAGACGATTGAATTTAATTTTTTCGATTTTAAATCGTTAGTATTGTAATCATCTTTTAAATACTATTTTTATATTTGCTCTTACTGATGTTAATGAAGTCGAGTTATAAAGAACCACTTAAACTTAGATTGGAGAAAGTTTCGATATTCTTTTACCGATTCTTGAAAATAATTATGCAAATTCGAGAAATGTTTTATTCGTGTGTGAATTTGAATTTGAATGGTTGATTTAGATGCTCATGGTAACTCTGTATTCTATTTATGAATGAAATTTTGTTTTCATTATAGAAACTTTATTATGTAGCTTGTTAATATTTACATCGAATTAAAAATGTCAAATAAAAAAAAAAATATCAATTTATATTGGTTACAGGTTCTTAACATGAAAAATGGGACAAAAATTCTTGGAGTTTAATTTCGGTTTTCAAAAAAAAGCGCGTGCTTTTTTATATTTTTGAATTCTTCATATAGAAACATAAAAAATCTTTTCTGTTGCTCTAAAAGATTCAAAGACTTGTTCTTATGAACATTTTATTGACAATATTTTTTTAAAAATTCGCGAATACTGTTTTTTTTCCATACAAATTTTGACAAAAAAAGTTTGGCTACCAAAAAAGTGTGATTTATTATACTGTAGTACTAAGGTTTAAGAACTACAATTTTAGGTATTGAACTTGGCTTTCTAAGCTTTTGAGTTCTCGAATTATAAGTTCCTTTATTTATGTTTACATTTTCAACGTAATGGCCAAGAAATTTTACACAAAGCAATAAAAGGGTTCGGTTTGTACATTATAATTTTAATAATTTTTCAAGTTTCTTTATTTCTGATATTGAAGTTTGGAATGATTGCCAAAGACTTGGTTTGGTATGTCCCAGTCGACGGGATATACGTTCAGATTTAAAGGATGCATATGGTCACGGCTTCCGTCTTATAACGTTACATTGTACGTGTTTTTTCCTTATTGCTAGAAAAACTGCAATGCTAATCTGATTTTTCAACATACGTCTGAAAGATCTCTTCAAAATCTAATTTTTGTAGAAAAAAGTTTTTAATTATCTCTTTTAGATTTTTAAATATTCCCCTCCGAATTGGCTGATAACGTTACATTTTTTGGAAGTAGCTGTTGAGGTTACTGGACATATTTAAAAAACTCTGCGAAATTGGTGTGCTAATTAATTTTTTTTCTTTTAGAGAACTGAGATAAAATTCCAAATAACAGTTTACCATTTTTTGTTCAAGAAAAAGTTATGTTTGTATGTGTTATTCGAGGTCAAATGTGTGTCTTATAACGTTACAGAAAAAAGTCTTATAACGTTACCTTCCGAATTCTTGTGTGAAAATATGACTGAAAAGAAAAAATTCTAGTAAAGTATAAACAAGAAAACAAATTTATATAAAAAAATAATTTATTTACCGTAAGGTACTTCATTTTTTGTTATAACGTAAATGGGCGGATAAAAAAGCCAAAATATAACCGAAAGGTCCAAAATTGATTTAAGAAATTTTATGATTGGAATCGACACCAAACATCATTCTATGCAACACAACAAAAACTTCTCCAAAATTCCCATTTTTGTAAAATCGTATTTTAAGGGGGGAGGGTGGGTGGTGGTCCAGGTAAAACAAACTCATTTAATCGTTTTAGTACACCCAAATCATATGGTACATGATTTTAGGGTAGCTTTCGATGCTTAATCCATTAAAACCAAAATCAAAAAAAAATTGGACAACCCTGTAAGAAGTTATAGTCCTTTACAGTAAATGTTGTGTTTTTTTAGAAAAGCAGGTCAAGAATTTTTAAAATTTCCTTTAAAATTAATTTTTCTTCGTCAAATTTGAAGCAGATAAATAATTTGGCATATAAATAAAGAATCAAGACAGTTTACTAATATATTTGAAGTCCAAGAAAGTCTTAAACTTCATCTTTATTGACTTTAGCAAAAAATGTCTTATAACGTTACACATCCTTAACTATTGTTTAAATGAAAATGGTCGCTTTATATATATATTTTTTTTAGTTTTGTTAAATAAATACAAAATACTCAATAAAATTCAAAAAATTCAATTTCTAAAACTTTCATATGAAAAGTAAAAAAACTTTTAAGGAATTTTGTCTTATAACGTTACACGAATTACACGAATTTGGTTATTTATAATTTACAAACTTGAAACTTTTTTTTTGAAAAAAAAAATGAGATATTCAGGTAAGGTAAGATCTTTTCTTGAAAACTTAAGTGTATTCAAAAAAAAAAAAATTCTTAAAAATTATATAAATTACCTTTTTACGAGCACTTGAATTTCCGGTCATTTTTAAAGAGCTCAACAGCCTGACTTTAACTGTGGCTTAGATCAAACTAGAAATGTTTAATGTTTATACTATTGATAATGATATCGATCGTTCCTATGAGATGTATTCTCTCTAAAAATGAGCATAATAGCGGTAAATTCTAAAAAAAAAAAAATGCGACTCGGTTTCATTTCTGGAAGCCATGACCATATGCAGATTTATGCTACTAATTTCATTTATGTAGTTGAAGATGTTTTATTACTGAAGCTTAACTTATATTTATAACCTGCAATTTGCTACAATAAGTAAAGTTCTTCTATTCAATTGATGTTTTCGAAATTCTTCTTCTTCAAAATTTGGTTTATATAATTTTTTCCTTACAATTATTTCCAATTAACTCTCGATATAAATTCTTGAAAAGTTCTAAAATCAATTTAAAACTCTAAGGGTCAGTTTTTTCAGTTCGAGATCAATCTCGAGTAAGAGTAAACTCAGCAGTCAAAAACTAGCCTTAAAATAGTAATCACGGTCTATTTTGGGACTAAGTTTCAAAAATATAAAGATATTTTTTTTTTATAAAATGATAAGTAATCTATATGACAGAAACTTTGGTTATTTCAAAAATCTATAAAAGGTTCAAATACCGTTGGTTCAATGTTGGTTATTAAAAATGATTTAAAGATGATGTTAAGAGTTTTTAAAGTTGTAATTTTAAGACACAGCAACATTAATAATAATTTAAATATTGCAGAAAGAGTTGAAACGTGTTAAAATAAATTCTTGTACTTACAATTTTACATAATTTATATATTTAGTAATATCTACTAATAGATATGAGGTATAATTAATTAAATGAAACTCAGTTAAATCATTCGTATAAGAAAATAAGAACAATAGTTGTGTTTTATTCACTGCTGTATAGCTAGTGCAGCATTTAAGTGAATAAAACGATCAAACTCACTTTAAATATGTCGCTATCACAGTTGCCACATTTTTTTCTGGCTTCTTTTTCGCCAGCTATCAAATTGTTGTTGTTTGCTGGGCTAGCTACCCAGCAGTAAATAAAACAGCTACATAAAGAGTCCGCCAAATAACTTCTTTTTTTTTTTGAAAATTCTATAAAAAAAACTACTGAATATTTTATCAAATTTCTTTTTTTATTTGAAAGTACGATCCTTCCGGTTAATAATGGAAAATAATTTCATGCGAATTCTGTGCAGTTGTATTTCACCAATGGCTTCATTGTCCTTTAAAGCGTCAGTTGTCTCTGGCTTGTCGGCGTAACACTTATCTTTTACGGCACCCCACAAATAATAGCCCAACGGTGTCAAATCGCAGCTCCGAGGTGACCAAACGACATCAGCTCTGCGGCTGATAATGCGATATTCAAAAACAGGGCGCAAAACATCGAGTGTAGCTTCGGCTGTGTGGCACGTAGCGCGCGCCGTCCTGTTGAAATCAAATGTTGCCAATACCCTCTTCAATTTTTGTGAGCAAAAATTCGTTCAACATGGCCCGTTCAACTGTAACGGCCACTCCTTGCTCATTTTGGAAGAAAAATGGCCCAATTATGCCTCTGGACCAAAATCCGCACCAAACTGTGACTCGTTTTGGGTGTATCGCCTTTTCAATGTATGCGTGTGGGTTTTCTGTGCCCCAAATGCGACAATTTTGCTTGTTTACATACCCGCCAAGATCAAAATGAGCTTCATCTTCTCTAAGTCGATCGCAGGCCCACTTAGCGAAGCGAAAACTCATTGGATGGTCAGGGGGCTTCAACTCCTGAACCAATTGGACTTTGTATGGCGTCATAAGGTCTTTATGCAAAATTCATCGAAATGATGTCTCCGAAATGTTCAATTGTTGAGAACGACGGTGAATTGATGTTAATGGCGCTTCACGCACACTTTCTGCCACAGCAGCAATATTCACGGGTGAACGCAATGTTTTTGGCTTTTCACGCTTTGGTTTATCGATGAGGATGCCAGTTTCTTTCATTATTTTCACAAGATAACGAACATACGGAGCTGGCGGTGCTTCTCTTCTTCCAAAATCCGTACGCAATTTTCGCACACATTCTGCAACATTACCATGATTTTCAATGTAATGTCGCAATATTTCCCAGCGTTGTTCAAACGTATACACAACCATATTCGTTCAGCGGAAGGATAAAACTAATTATTATCTGTCAGATCAGACATGAGCTAAGTGTTACCATTCACGAAGTAAGCACTAGTTGAAAAAAAATAACGTTGTCATTGAAATTGTAAATAGTTATAAGATTCAACTGAGCGGACTACTTCGTCTACTTAGTGGTAAAAATTACTTCATCTACTTGTCCATACAATTGCTTCAAAAAACTCAAGTTACTGTCACCTGCAGAAAACTAGTTTCTGACAACAACAAAAAATTAACAAAAAGTCACTATTTTTTTGAGTGTGTGAATTTTTGAAAATATTCCGAAGATCTCGAGTCAATAGAATGCTATCTATATGATATTAACCAGGCTTGGACACAGATATCGAAGATAAACTTTCGAGAACACCTGCCGTTAAAGCTCTATTTCCCTATGGGTACTACCCAACCCACAATATCGGGCCCAGGGAAAAGCGCTAGGTAACGCACCAGTTTGGTTCGATTTTTGTTTTTCTTTTGATTAACAAAAACTTAATAAGACTAAGTAAACCTTAATATCTTATCGTCCCAGTACAATTTTGTAATCTGTGTTAAGGCAAAGCTTCCAAGCAATCCTTGTAGGTGGATGAGTCCCTTAAAACTCAGGGCCCACCAGCCCTTTCGACCACCAATAAGAAATCAAGGCAGAAACTGACATCAATGATTCAAGCCTTAACCAATCGATCGATTGAATGGATAATTTGTTACCAGCAGGAACCACGACGAGGTACCAAGTAGGCACTTCCGTCATTTTTGAAGATCCGTGTCAGCTTAGGTAAAAAGAAAACGTACTGCCGGCCGTGACGTGTGGCGAATGTCCAAAGGGAAGACTCTTTTCGCATCCCAATCCAGCTGGTGTTGGCAATACATTGCTTAGACTTCTTACTTCTTACTTATCGGTCAATAATCAACATCACTAAGTTATGGGTGTTCGCTAAAAGCAGTCTATTCACCCTGGTGTTACTTTCAAAATACTTTGCAAAATCGTTCGGTTTCCTGCCGGGCTTGGATACAGGAACATCTAAACGTTTGCTGCATTTTTATAATAAAAAAAAAAACACCCCATGTCTTCAGTTAATGAACAAATTGTGGCTGAAAGCTGATAGACGTTCTGGTGACTCTTTTTTTTTATTTTATATTTCCATCTCATTGAAATACATTTTTTTCCTTATCGATTTTCACTTATCTCAAATTAACTCGTGCTCTCAGCATATTCCTTTACGTATCTATATACTCAACTCATGGAACTTTTTCTAAGCATAAATTTATCATAAAATTGTAATCACCTTCAATTAAGATCACAATCATAATAAAGCCAAAATAAAGTTTTGTCACCTCATGTTACCAGATAAAACCTCTTAGCATACCTATAATCATGTTCACTCGTTTCGGTGGTGATATATACTTACAAACATATGTACATATGTATATCTCATACTTAGTACCTTGATACCTTCCATTTACTTGCTTAAGTACTTATATGATAAGCCTATGATCCAACAACAGTCTCAGCTAAAGTTATAACTTATCTTAAACGCTTGGGAAGTTTGGGAGAGTTTGCTTAAATTTGCACTCCCTATACAATTCCGAAGCTTGGTGACCGTGTGCGTTTTTTTATGTTTTTTGCAAATGGGATTTTGTAATTATTTAAAGACTCAAGAAATCGTTAGAAAAACTGCACTGGTAATTTTTTAATTTTAAATAGATTTTTCAGATGGTGATCACATTAGAAAAATTAATGACCGATATCAGCGAATAGGTTTTTCCAAGGCCAAATGTCGAGATCCAAAAGAGGTGAAATGCTTCTCCTGTCGCATGTTTTTTTGGGAACAAATGTGAAGCCACATTTACCCGATTGGTTCAAGATCACCAACCTTTGTATATTCTTCTCCAAGAATAAATACATTTCTTAATTCAATTGTTCATTGATTTGAACTATTTTTTCAACTTAAAATTCTGTGGCTTTTAGTTGGGTCTAAGGTTAATACTTACGAGTTTATAAAGTGTAATTAAACAAGCTCTTTAGCTTATTTGCTCTTCGTTCTTTAATGCAAGAATAACAAGTAACATTACCCTACTTCAACAAACAAGATAAAAAGTTTATAATAATTTAATATCTGCATGATTTTTCTACAGCGTGATTCGTATGGCAAAACCCAATGGATGAAAATTCATGAAGTCCAAGGATGAACTGTTAAGTTACTTCTTCGCCATTCAATTAAACCAAAGATTTTAAGTTTTTAAAAAGAGTAGAATATCTCGACAAAATGTCAATGTCAGAATTCTAAAATGATGTCAATGCACATTGAAAGATTAACTCTGTCATTTTGCCATTATTTCTTTAAGCACAGTAGACCATTAACACATAAATTGTGACTTTATTAATTGATATAGTTATGGTTTAGTTTTAATAAAGCTTAATTGATAAGGTAATCATGGCCAAGTTTATGCCAATTATACGCAATTATGTATGCTTAAGAATTATATTAGATCTTTAGGTATGATCTTGAATTACTAATACAATTAAATAGAACAAGAGGTCTTAAAACCTTGATTCTGGTGTTTATTAAAATGATCGTTAAATTCACGATAATTTTTAATGATAATATGAAATATTGATCAAAATACTTACTTTTTTAGAAACTTTTTCATTTCTTCTCCAACCAGTAAAAAAGTAAAATTTAAGGGAAATTCAAGTGTCCGGATAAAAGTTTTAGGTGAACAATTTTTTAAAATTATATATATTTTTAAAACTACTACATATTTATATTATTTTTGTTTTTAAGCGCTTTAAAAGAAGAAAAATCAATTGCCGATTTTGGATGTAATCTTTTAATAAAACAATTTGTATTTCTTAAGATAAATTATAGAAGATTAACAAATTAAGAAAGTTAAAAAAGTGAGAAAAAAAACAAGTGTCAAATTTCTTGAAACTTTCTGTTTTCGACTCTAGACCTCATCTAATCATACGACTGGGAAGGTTGTTCCACAGTCTAACAGCATAAACGAAAAATTGGCTGCGCGATGTCAAAAACACGTAAAGGTGGACGCAATAAAATGGAACGGCTGGAAAAATAAAAATCCAGTATGTTAGAAAAATAACTTGGAGTCTTTTCAACAATCAATTTGTAGAACGTAGATATTTGAAAAGGCTTTTCTACATAGTTCAAAGTTTAAAAGTTAACGAGCTTGGACCATGTGTCGAACTTAGTGCCTAGTTCCTAGTTAATTTTAACTTCACAAACACAAATCATTTCAGAACTTGAATGCAATAGCGGACTATTAATCAGTTACTCAAAAGAAATGAAAAATGCATATAGACCACTTTTGCAAATCAGAGCCACATATTTCAAATAAAGGGTGTTTTTTTTTAGACGCGGGTTTTCAAGGAGAATTAAAACGCACATTATTTAATGTTATCGCCAAGAATTTAGTTTTATTATAAAGATAAGAGTTTGCCATTATGTTTTAAAAATGATTTCAGGCAAGTGGCCGCCTGGGCTGGTTCAAATAAATTCCAGACAAGAGGCCCAATTTCCGACCATTTTTTTAAGCAATTGGGGCCGTATGTCAACAATATTACTTATACTTACTTACATAGATCCTCAGACCTACGAAGCTCGTTGGTGTTCCCTAGCGGGATATAAGGCCTACGCGCCATCGTGTGCGGTTTCCAGCGATGTGTTTTAGCTCCCTCCACCTCTTTCCCAATCTCGCAGATTCCTCCTTCTCCACGTGCTTCTCGGTCTACCAACTCTTCTTCCATCTTGTGTGAATGGGTTCCACTGCATTGCAGTTTTCGAAGAGTCTGTCCAATCCACTGCCACTATATTGCGTTGATTATTCTTTTCCAAGACAGTTCTGGATTTACGACTGCTCACACCCCGGGAGAGAATATTATGGCGCCCCATTCCTTTTTTGGTCTGAAATTTTTTATGTGATCGAGAAATAAATGAAAATTACAAAATCATACAAAAAAATTCAAAATAAAAATGCATAGATTTGGGCTATATATTACGATGTTATATAGGAATCCAATAAAACAAAGAATAATGGCTTCTGTAGCAATAGTTATCTACATTGTAAACTATAACATAGAAGGTTTTCTCTTTGTGTGATAGATCGTCGCTTGAAACGTCAGTTTTACGGGTGAAGTATTCCAAACCCACCGATTGCCCTCTGAAATTTGGCGCCCTCGTAATCGATTTACAATCTTTGTTCAGGAGTAAGTCTATTCATTATGAAATGGCAAACCAAACTGAGCATAAATCAAATGACAACTGTCAAAAAAACGAACTCTGAAAAAAGCATTGCCACACGTCTAAAAAAAAAACACTTTTTATGTTTTTTTTGATATTAAGTTATCAAATATTGACATGCATTACTATACTATTTTTATATTAGTTAAAATATATTATTTTACGATTTTATTTTTATTGTTTTAGTTATTTTCTTATCCAAAACATTTTCCCACTTATTGTTCAAAAATATTCATAAGTGTTTTTCTATACATATGTATGTTGATTTTAATTTTATTAATATAAACATCGATGATGACATGAAACCAATAAAGGGCTTTTCAATGTCAACCCACACAAACTGGGTCAAATAATCATTTGAAGTTTATAGAAGAAAAATAAACTTTTTTTCCTATCCGTCATTGTATGATAAATGAGAATTTGTTTCTCATGTCTCTTTCAGAGTGGTAAAGATGTAATTTAAATGCTTTTATAAATGTACGTAATTAAGTTGTAGGCCAAAGTTAATTCATTTTTTTTTTTTTGTTCTTCTTTCTTGACGCAACAGTTTTTGTTTTTAAATTTTAATTGCTCCGCAGTTTGCATTGAGATACAAACTAATTTGACAAATAACAACTTGGTTCGCATTGTTGACAATAGACACACTATATTCATGATATGTAGATCCTACAAAGTCAGGGGTTAGTACATGCTTTGATATTTTGTTTTCAGATATTTTTGTAGATTTTCTTGGGACTGTTTATTGTTTGAAATGTATGTATATGTATTATGTATAGAAGACATGGCGAATTTTGTACTGCCCCAATTGAGTTATAACAGTACGCTTAGACTAATAATTCTCAGGCAGTGACAAACTGATGATAAAAGATTTCAATAACTGTATAATGGTGACAGAATGACAGGCAACCTTATATCTTTTCGGTAAACTTAGACAGACGATTGAAATATACAAATTTGACAACCAACTGACAATCGAAAATATTTGTTTTTCAGGTAGAACAAATTGTATGAAGGGACAGACACCGGAAAGTGGCTTTGTTTTAAACTATGTAGTGATTTAAACTTAAGTTCAATTAGACAAAAATTAAATATCAGATTTGAGAGTAGCAGTGTAATATGGGATCACTCCAATCCTTTGGGATAACTTCTAAGAAAAACAAAACCCAAATCCACTTTGTTTTTGTTCCCAAAAAATTGCATTTTTTAATGGCCTCACAAAGTCTAGGTATACATTTCATAACTCTTCCTAAACTACATGTCAAACGTGTGAAACGTGATCATATAGCTGACCACTTAAAAAAGCTTATCAAATATTCAATAGCAGCTGGTTTTTGTCAATGGAAAACTGGCTTGCTTTAGATTAACGAATTATCATGATAAAAACTTATCAACAATTATGTTAAATTTATATGAGCCTGATAAGTTAAAAAGTATCCCAATCTACACATAACTTATTGACGTCAAATTAATTAAAGAATGTTCGAGTCTTAAAACTATTGAAAATATCTGTTCCTATTTTTAGTCTTGATTGTGATAAGATAAGTTTTAAAACTTGACAAATTGTTACTATTGTGATTATTGAACAAATTTACAAATTATTGAGATTCGATTATTATGAGTTTCTTTAATCTTCTAATCATTAATTTCTCATACATCAGTCAAAGTTTTTGTTACCCTATTATCTAATTTTCACTTTCGTTTTCTTTTACAGGTGAGTTCCAACATTGAAACTGGTAGTTACGAGTAACTAGGTGTGTCAACATCAGTACTTCAGTCTACAGACAAAAATTATGTTATCAAAAAAGAGTTGAAGGTAAGAGTTTGACACGGCAACGACATACAGGTCGTCACTACAACCAGAGGTGGTACAGTAAGACATTTGTTGAATTTGTCTGACAAAATCATTTAAACATCGGTAAAATTGTATACAATTGATAATTTAGTGTACATTACTTTTAATTATTCTCAACATTTTGTTTAATATTCGAAATATTGGAGGGTCGAACATTTTTCAAAATGCAATTAGTTCGCAAAAATGGTTTTCTTGAAAAAAAAATTGGTATTATAATATTTATCAACGTAATATACACTTTTTCAAAAATATTAAGACAGAATTTGGATTCAATGAGATTTTCTTTTGATTCTGGGGTATAATCGGCTAAGCTGATAGTTGACTATCAAATTTGACTATCATTCCGTCTGTGTAAGATGATCACTTTTTTTTTGCATAGATTTGGTATCACTTACAAAGAAACTAATTTTTATTTTTCAAGTTTAAATATATTTGAAAACAAACCTCTGAGAATTCGGAAGGAACTTTTTAAAATGTAAGTAAATTTTAGTAATTTATGCCTAGGACACACACGCTAATAAGCACCAAATGACCATTTTGGTTAATTTCATGGAGCAGCATTCCGATTTGGCCAAATCATTTGCTTCAGGGGGAAACACCATCTAACGAATTTAGTTTTGATCAAATTGACATCTAAATAGGTGTCACTTAAAAAAGTCAAATAAAATTTGACAGTCAAATTGACTATCACTTTACACAGATCAATTTTCTTAAATTTTACTGTCAACTATCAAAAATCACCTTAGATTCCACCCCTGATTTCTGACTTTACGGAAATTTCACAAAATGTTGGTCTTTTTTTTCGTTAAATTCATAAAAACTAGCCACTGTTTGCACAGTGTTAACTTGGTAATTAAATTACAGATATGAGTATGTAGGTATCTACTTATGTACCTTTATGAACCCACAACTGATATTTTATGGTCGTTGATACAAAAAAAACCTAAACCAATAATGGATACGCATGAAATCTACCAAGGCTTGTACATAGTAGATACATATGTAGCTATGAAATTTCGTTACCAAAACTATGTAAATATACATAAAACAATTTCAGTGTGGTGACCAAAAAGTGTGAAAGATATTATGTCTTCAAATGTATGTTAAAAACAATCTTCTGCTTTTTAAAGGAGGCAAAAGTATTCAAAAACTTATTGTAAATGTAGAAAAAATATCAGTGAATCTGTTTAAATTATGTTTTAATTATTCGTTCAACAACAAATCAAATAATGTAACTACAGAATTTCGAGAAATAAAATTTATTTTGAGCTTTCGGTAACGCTTTGTTGACATTCACACATACTTTTTACTTTGAAGATTGTTGTTGTCCAAAAGGTATTTTGTGCTTAACAATTGGACAACAATGCTTTGTTTGTATTCGGAACACAAATGGATTTGAAAAATGATTAAAACACAAACTGTTTAAAAGTTACCAAAGTTTTTGTGAGGAATTTGTTTTTATTTTTATTTTTCAAGAACTCTTAGACGGCCACTACTTTAATTGGAAAAAAAAAATTCATACTGCTTAAACATATTTGTTCACACAAGGTTGCAGTTATCAATTTATAAATGCATCCATTCCCCTTTTACTTTAAACAATAAAGCTTAGACAGGATTGTCAGTTTTTTATGTTTTACTATTCACTATTCAGTCAATCTTTATTCATACATATGTATGTGACATTTGACATTGATCCGTCTCATCTTGCAAATCATTACATTAATGAATTAAGTATTAAATTTTTATCAGTGCAACAAGAAACAAAGTTAGACTTTGAAGCACTGTAATATAAACAGGCATAAAATGTTAATCAAATTGACCAAAAAGGATTTGCTAACAATATTGACAACCCTCAAAACCTACCAAAAACAATGGGTTTTAAAAATGATCTTAGTTCATATCTTCTTCGGTTAATGGGTTTTTCAACAAGAGCGCTACAAAAGTTTTTTTACATAAAACAAAAACGGTTTTGGATATCAATGAAATTCTTTATTCCTGTGAAAGTACGTTCGATGCCATTATGTATGGAACTCGATTTCTTTTACGTGGCCACAACGGGCACGCTTGTAAAAGTCCAGACGCTGAACTCAGTTTTCGACGGTTTTCAAGCATAAATCGGCCGATACTGCTGCAATTTCACGTTCGATTATCGTACGAAGTTCATCAATTGTCTCTGGCTTGTTGGCATAGACCATAGACTTGACCTAGCCCCACAGGAAATAGTCTATGGTCGTCAAATCGCACGACCGAGGCGGCCAAGGGACTGGCACATTTCAATAAATTGATTGTGACATTCGCTGTGTGGCTTGTGGCGCCGTCCTGTTGGAACCACATGTCCTCCAAGTCCATATCATCCAATTGGAGCCCATGCACAGTAACGTGCCGGTATTGATCATCACAGAAGAAGTATGGCCCAATGACGCCGCCGGCCCATAAACCACAATAAACCGTAATTTTTTCGGGATGCAATGGTGACTCATGGAGTACGTGTGGATTGCTGCCTGTCCAATACCGCATATTTTTTTTAGTGACGAAGCCTTTCAGCCAGAAATGAGCCTCATCGCTGAAGATTATTTTTCGCTCTTAACGTTGAGGCCACTGACTCCGAATTTCGGTAGTAAATTTAAATAATTTCGACTCGTTGGTAGCTCGTATATATTTCCATCATGAAATGGCGAACCTTACTGAAGAGAAATGTCAAAAGAGCGGCGAGAAATATGGCGTCGTTAGCTGTCCTTGTCGCTCTACTTTTGTAGCACCCCTGTTGAAAAACCCGATACTATTTTTAGTCGGTTTATGTTAATCACATCCAGTTGGTGTATAATTTTACTAGGTGGCACTACTTTATGCATATATTATACTTTTAGCTCCAAAACTTTCATTTTTGATTTTTTTTAAATTCTACCTATATAAGGTGTTTTTTTTTGGCAAATCCATCAGTAGTTAAGTGCGATTTCTCACGAAAAAAAAAAACGTATCCGCAGTAGTGCGATTTTCCACTTAGAAGTTGGTACTACTGACTATAAAGTTGTCAAATATTAAATTGATAAAAAACAATCAAAAACTTTGGTTAGTTTTGGATTTACACTTAACGATTTGTTCTTGAAGACGACCTGCAAACTTTTACTTTTATCGGCAGTGAGGATGGTGTATTTTTTAATACGAGTAAAATCTTACTTCAATACGGATAACTTTTCCAAAATAATACACCTATTGTTGTCTTTTTCTACTTACTTCTTTTTAACTTTGGTAAAGCTTCCTCAATTTCTTTTTTATATAATTACCTACCTCTTCTTACGTGTCACGTTGTTCGTCCGCGATGGACTCCTAAACTACTTAGCCGATTTTAATCAAATTTGCACACCGCGTGCAGTTTGATCCAACTTAAAAGATAGGATACATTACATCTCAATTTATGATCACAATATTATTTTATTGAAGATTATTTGTCTATTATTTGATAGTCACAATTATATTTTAGCTCCAAACGATTTTATCAGATAGCGACATCTGTGCACTGGATTGAGTAAGTTAAGAATTCAATAGATGGCGCTATGTCAAACGTCTAAACGTTCCATATAAGCTACAACTTGATAGTATAACCACCACATGTTGCTGAGGCTAAAGTACAGGTTGAATTTAGTTTGTATAGTAAACCGAAATACAGTGAATTTTACATTTTTAAGTATTATAAAATAGTTATATATTTGAAATATACAAATATAACATGAACTTTGGCACAGAGATAGATTATGGTCTTAAAAAGCACGTATGCTAATTTTTTTGGGATTAAATATTGAACAAGTTTTACATAAAAATTGAAGCAATCTGCGGTTATTGTTTTACATTCAGCACAACGAAACAGATGTTTTCAAAAACTTCGGTTGTCCTGCCGATAAATCCACTTTTTAATAAACTTATACGAAATTCACCGAAATTCAATTCAAATTATATGGGAAATCAAATAACCAACAACAATATTTTTCCATAGCTTGAGTTTCTGCATTAAATTGGGGCAAGACGAAGTTTGCCGGGCCCCCTAGTAAATATAAATATCTACATTTTCAGTGACAATTTGTAAGAAAAAAGCTGAAAGATTCAAGAGAATATCATCGAGAAACACAGAGTTTTCGATGAAAAATTGTTCATTACTTCAAACGTCAAAAATAACTGAAATCTTATGTAACGGCGAAATCTCCAGCCCCATTTAAAGTAAAGTTTTTCTGAACTGAAATTAATAGAATCAATAAAAACTGAATTATCGTAAAAAAATACATAACACTTTATTTATAAACAAAAAGACTACACTATTAAAAATCTTCAACAACTGACTCTGACTACAACTCATCCTTGGTCTTGCCCGCCCAGTCTTCCTTGATCATATCGGCTGCCTTCTCTCCAATCATAATCACAGCTGCATTTGTATTTGCTGCCACAATATCAGGCATGATACTAGCATCGGCCACACGAAGACCCTTGACTCCACGTACTTTCAGTCTCCAGTCAACAACAGCTGACTTATCACTTTCGGGTCCCATTTTGGCCGTGCTCACGGGGTGGTATACAGTCTTTGTCATGTAGGAAGTGTAGCACTTCCAGTACTCGTCTGATTTGTAGGGCAAATCATTGCACCGAGGCAAGTCAAGCTTGTGTAGCTCGGCTTCACGTTGTTTGAAAGCCTTTGTTTCGACAAGCTTCGAATAGATATTGCAGGCTCTGATGTAAGTCTGTAAATCTTCTTCCTCTTCGTTGTAGTTGGGCTGCATTTTTGGAGCATCCAAGTAGTTGGCACTGGCCAAAGTCACCTCGCCCATAGATTTGGGCTTCAGCTGGAGCATGTAGATGATGACAGTGTTGGTCTTCTCGTTGGCCTTGAGAATTGACTTGGCAACACCCTCGGTAAAACCGGTTGCTTCAACGTAATGCTTGAGTTCGGGACTGTTCACGCGACTGAAGAAGTGTGTTGTTTGGATATCAGGATTTGGACCCTCGATGGTTGTGGTATTTATGAATCCTGTGAATGAGGTTGCTTCGTGGTGCAAGAGTTTGCTCTGACGGCCCATAAGCAAGTTGTAAAGCGCATCGACAAGCTCTTCCTCTCCTGCTGGAGTTGCAGACGATTTATCGATTCTGAAGACCATTGGGAGACTGGCATGATCCTTCAAATTCTTTCCAACTGGTGAATCTACAACCACTGGAATTCCATGTTCCTCGAGGTGGGCCTTTGGTCCAATACCGGACAACATGAGAATGTGAGGAGTTCCGATTGCTCCGGCAGAAACTACGACTTCCTTGCGAACATTCACTGTGTACTCGCGTGTGCCTTCGTGGACGAATGTCAGTCCGGTGACGCGTTTGTCATTGTCGATGTTCAATTTCTTGACATGAGCATTTCGGATAATGTGCAGATTCTCGCGGTTCTTCACGGGCAGAATGTGTGAGTGAACTGTTGTGATACGACGTCCCTTTTCCTGGGTACCCAGCACATCCATATAGCCCACAAATGAGCCTTCCGTAAAATCAGTCACCACCGGGTAGCCTAATTCTTCAATTCCCGCCCGGAGTGTGTGACGGAATTCGTTGTCACTGACAAAGTTATTCAAACCCATTGGACCGTCCTTGCCGTGATCGCCAATTTTGAAACCAGTTCGAGGAGATCGGAGGTTTTCTGCCTTGCGGAAATAATTCAAAACATCGTCATAGCCCCAGGTAGGATTGCCCCATGCTGCCCAATCGTCAAAGTCTTTGCGGGTTCCACGGGCATAGATCATGGCATTCATTCCATTTGTACCGCCAAGCATTTTACCTCTGGGCCAGTGACAGCGTTCGCCTTTCATTGCTCCACACGATTTGTCATTGGGTTCGGTTTGGAATTGCCAGTCCCAGTTGGAATGTTGTGTCGTTATGTGCCATCCAACAACCTGGAATAGAACAATACAATTTACGTGAGTAAGAATGTTTATAGAATCGCTAGTATCTTTTCAAGGCAAAGTGATCTACGATGGTGGCAATTACAAAAAAAAAAAATTAGGAACTCCGGTCTTTCATGGTTTTTATGGTCACATATTGATGTACAGCTGATTGAAAAATAAATATCAATATCAATACCAGCGCGGGTCACTTTGATTTAAAGATGTGTCATGTGTTCAAACGCTAAAGACGCGTCTATATTGTGTTCATCCAGTAAAAAGGACGCTAAAACTTACAAGGTATGCATTTCCAAGGACAAATGATTCAGCAAAATGACTTTGAGGAAATAAAATATTTGATTGTTATGACTTGGTTTGGTATCATAATTTTTTCAAATAAAATTCCATGCAAACAAGATAACATTGTATTCCTAAGTGTCAAAATGAAAAGCCTCCCAAAGATAACCTGTTGTATATTTTATAATTATTATACTTTCTTCTCTCGTTATTGTAAACATTATTAATTGTACAATAATATTTACTTATCTTAGCGCTATCTCTTAATAAAAAGGCAATTTAATAAACACGATTAATTTTTAATTTTTCCTCTTTGATAAGAACAAATTCAATAATATACAAATAATTATATGAACGTTCGATTGTACTAAAAACACATCAAAATGTCAATCACATCAATTTTTGTTAGTATATTTCTATTTATGACTTAGTTATCAATTTTAATGATGTAAAAAGTATTTGCACCTGTCATCATTTTTTTTTTAATAAGTTGATTTGTTGAAATGTATGCATTTAACAATTTCTCCTTAAGTCATAGTTTTCATCTGACGTATTACAAACAGTAAACGCTTTCGGGTGAAGCCAACCAAATCGAGACAAATATTGTTCCTACTCAAAAAAATGTGAAAACATGTGGGAATATTAACAACCTAACGTTTTAGTCGTTGGTGTTCCTCAGGATAGCCATTTCGGTAGTATATTGCTTATTCATTTTATTTATAAACATATCCATTTCAAATATAAAAAAATTCATTATTGCCTTAGGTTAGGTGCTGCCGGAAAAAGTCAGCACATTTAGACCAATCGTTGGTCTATTGTCATACCACATGGAACTTTAGATCTTCCAGAGAAGACAATATAAACTCCTGAGATATTTCTTTTCATTCAAAGAATAGTTAAATCTCAATCAAAATAACATAATTTTTTGACAAATGATGTTGATGTCAGTTTATTGCAAAAAGTCACTAAGTACACTTTTGGTCAATTTTAAATCTAAAAATGCAGAGTTGTTAATTTTGATGACAGCTGTCGATTAAATTACTCATCAAAAGCATCAGAATAATATAAAAATCCTTCAAAATTTAATAAAAAAGATTGCATCTAGTACAGGATGTAATGTTATTTCAAAACTTCAAACTTTAATAAACTTTAAACAGTTTTGACTTAGCTTAAATTTTACTCATTTATACCAAATATTTTATGTTTTAACCCATTAACTCCCAAGTCTATTTAAAATTGGAAAAATCATATTGTTATGGTATTTTCTGATTATTGAGGTTAAAATAAGAAAAGTACGTTGTTGGTAATGAAGGTGTTCTTTATATAGTACAATGGGAGCATACATAATTATTTTAATTTTATTAATTTAACACCATTTGGATCGTAGATGGCAATGTCGACTACTGATTTGATTTAGAAATTTTAGGGGAAGTGGTATCCTGGGCTCTACGTAATAGTTCAATTATTGATAGTTAGTTTAGGTTGTCCTGAATTCAGCGTGTAGAAACAAAGGTAGATATTACTTTGGTGAACTCGAGTAAAAGATCTTTATAAACTATTATTCTTCATTATGTGACGCCTACATTGGGAGCATTGAAAGTGAAATTATTCCATATTATTCCCTTGATTTAAAATGATATCTTGAAAACAGTAAGATTCAAATAAAAAAATTGAAAACCCGGTAAAAACAAGTTGTTAGTTTTGATCTTATCTATGCTGTGGAGCAACTGACTTCTTCAACTCTGATTTCCATCGTCGATATTGGGCCTTCGAAAAAGATTTTGCAAAAAACCTCAACTTCTCCTGAAGCATCTAGAAGTAATTTCCTTGTTCTCATAATATCGCCCGTCATTAAGTCACAGGAAGGGACTTGTATACTAGAAAACTTTGTTTGTTTCAAATAAAAATTATAAAATAATATTTGATATTTTGTAAATTGAGGTTTTTATGAGCACAATTGGAAATGGAGGTAAAAAATGAGAAATTTTTGAGAATGCTTGCTCCAACAAGACAATTGGACAAAAGCCTATTTTATTTTAAATATTAAAATGTATCTAAAACAATTAATTTAATATTGAATTTTATAATAACAAATTCAAAAAGATGTAAAAAGCACAATGGGAGAAAATGACTTTGATCGTGTAACAGTTTTGTTTTTGCCCTTTTTTTTGATTTTTTCTTACTTTTGATAGAATTCGATTTTTACACCCTAAAAATCAGTTAAAATCTATTAACTTTAAGACAAGCTCAAAATTAGCAGAATTTGAGATTCCTTGTTAGACCATGGTAGCACATTTAGTCAAAAAACAATTCAGATCTCGACTTGGCACTAAAGATTTGATATGTAATTATAAAACAAATAACTTAAACCTTTTGGTCGACAATTATACACAGTTTTCAATTTTGACATACATAGATATATATAATTTTGATAAAATGTCAAACTACATTTAATGTTAGAATTTGAAACTTAAAGAGCGATCGACATCAGTAGAAATGCTTAAGAGACGTAAATTTTGTAAAATAACCCCAAAATTAACTCCTTGGGACTCCTTTTGTAAACCAAATTAAACCACAGAAAAACTTATACATACTATTGACGAACTTAAGGAATTTATTTAAGTGTTTAAAAAGCAAACATAATGGCCTATTTTGGTATGGTTGTTTGAATAAATTCAAAATTTTTCGAAATAAATTTCAAAATCATCACTTACGCATTTTTTGTATAAAATGTCGGAATCTATTTTTGAGTTAATTTAACTTTTCACGAGCTTGTTTTGGCATTGTCAAATAGTTTCTTAATCCCAATACTTAACTTTACTTTTATTTGCTATTTTTACAATCTTAAAATTTTCCATTGACTCATTCATTTTTTGTTTTGTTTCAGAAACATAATTTTTGGATTCTTTTTTTTAAGTTTAACATCATTAAAAGAGATTTTTTTAAATCTACTTACAAAAGATTGCTAGAAAATCGCTCTAAACTATTCTAGTTATTTTATAATCGGGTGCCGTTCTTTTCTATTAAAAAATGTTAAACACTTTCTGACAACTTCGAGAATTATGTAAGACGAAGTACGTGCTAAAATGTCGTACATATATAATAAAAAAAAACCTATCCAATACGTATTAAATTTTAAGAATTAATTAATTCACAAAACCGGGCTTTCGAGTAAACAATTTATATTTTAATAGTTTTCGCATTTTATGTTTTAAATAATTTTCAAACTACATAAAAACTACGACATAACAAGCACCACGTGTAGTAAGTAAGACATAAAATATTCACTCAATTTCTTAGTGAATAGAAAATTGCAAAGAACTTTCATATAAATTACACATCAGTATCTTGACCTTTAGTTTTAATTAAATTGAACTCTTTTAATTCCAAAGCAAAAAAAAATTATTCCAACTATTCATTCGTTCTTTAATTTTATTTAGATATGCAAATAAAATCACGTAGGTTTGAACGTTATACACCTCAAAGTTTTTAAACTTTAATCATCACAGTTCGATTTTTTACTATTTGAAATTCATCTGACAAATTGATACCCACACGCATATCCAAAAAAAAAAAAATATATAATGTTGTTATTACCTCTTCTTCAATTGGTGGATCTCCACCAGCATCCAAAAGCAGAACTTTCCAATCAGGATTCTCCGACAATCGTCCAGCTACCACAGCTCCAGCCGATCCAGCTCCAACTACCACAAAGTCATACGTATCCAGTCCCTTAGTTGCCAAGGTGTGTCCATAATCCATCGGCCACATCGAAGGTTCCGATATTGAACAATACGAACTGATCAAAGTATGGAACAACAAGGACATTAATTTATTCCCCGGTCCGGCAGAACGAGCTGCACACTCAGGTGGTAGAAATTCCATATTTCCAACGCCAACAACTATTAGACAGGGATACTCGTAATAATTGTAGAATGTGACTGTACCGTCTTGAGTAATTCTCACGACTACTGGATCGAACGTTGAAGTAGTCCCCAAGTTGCCCCCAAGTCGCTAAATCGCTTGTGAATAATATCAATAAAATATTTTTATTTTTTTGTTGTGTATTGTTGTTTGTGTTTCACCCTTATAATAATCTACATTTGCACACCCCTGTGTGTTGGTATTTTTGATTTTTCTTAACAGGGCCGGAGTTATGATTTTATTTCTTTATGGGCGATGTTTTATCTTTTTCTTTAAAGTACACATTACACAAACAACACTTTGAATAAATTTTGTGATTTTATTTTCCCCTTAAGACAATTTCAACGAACTAATATTTACTTTACTTTTAAAATTCATAGGATTCTTTTTATTTCCCTGCAAACCAAACATTAAATCGAGTGTGAACTTTGAAACCCCATAAAATTCAAGGCTGTGTAGGGCCCTATAACTTTATGATTGTAGAATCTTGATAGTTTTATGATAAGCACACTTCCTCTCAAGTTCTGTCAGAAATTAAATTTGGTACATGCGTTTACAGCTTTTTTTTATTGATCCGGCTCTGGTTGGAGAGCAAGTGGGATGACACGTTATTTGCTTATAAATTCTTAAGGTAGATTAATCAGTACTATTTGTTGTTGTTGTTAGTTTGTTGGACTAAGGTGCCAAGTTGATTTAAAATTTAGATTTATTAATAGCAAAAGTTGTATTTGTTTACTTACAAGAAATACAAACAAGTCATTTGTATCTACAAGTATGTTCATACATACGAATATGTGTATATCGAAGGGATGCGGGGAGGAATAGGTATTGGGTGCAGTCCCATCAGTCGGGGGGTATGATTTCGTATTTGCTTTAATAAAACATCTGAATGCAAATAGTCTTGCGACTGGGAAGGTGTCTTGTCTTGTCTACTTATAAATTATTTAAAATAGTTTTTTTTTGTTAAATTTAGTTTTTGTTTACTACTTGTTTTTCTTAGTAGTTAATAATGTTGTTGATATTTTATCAACATAATTATTTAAATCTGAAATGAGTTAGAAAAAGTTTCGTTTGTTGTTGTTTTGAGTTGGTGATCAACACGTGGAATTTTCTACTACACTTGTATCTTAAGTCAAAAAATAATTAAGAAGATTAAGTTTATTGGGTAACTCCTGATAAAAAGAATTAAAGATAATGTAGGTTTTAGAAGGTGGTTACTCATACTCATGGTCAGGTTCTGATAGAATCTTATTAGATACCGTCGTCTTTTTTCACAAAGATTACAATTCAGTGAGTTATGTTATTTTATCGATTAATACTTGAACAAAAAAAAAAACACCAGCATAAATGTTTTAAAAGTTTATTGCCTAATTGGTTTCTTCATTTAATACAACTAAAGGAGGGTGAATGTGCAAAAATTAAATTCAAATTTTAAAATTTGTTGTTCCATATTTTGGACGACCGTGACTAAAAAAGTATCAAACAATAAAGTAAGTGGTGAACGATGATCAATTACAGATTTCGTCTGAGCAGTTCTAATAAATTTCGACAGTTGGTATATTTAAATAACAATGAAAAGAAAAAAAAAAAGAAAAAGTGCTGCAATTTTGAATTTAACTACTTTTGCAGAAACCCTTTATAACAAAACATTGGAATCTAATTGAATCTATAAACAAATTATTATATTTTCTATAACATCCCTGTTTAAAAAGTTTGACCCTTACGCCCCCACACAGGACAAATCATCAATTGACATGTCAAAGAGTGTTGTGATAATATAATGCTATGTAAATATATACACATATGTAACCACCATTTGTATACCTGTATAATCATATACTCTCAATAAACAGTCAGTCATCAACTCACTCTCTTCTTTACATGACATGGTGTCAGATGTGGTGCGCGAATTCTAATTAGTTTTTTTTTAATTTAAAAAGTTAACAATTTAAACAGTAATTTAGAATACCGCGTACATAAAAAAAAATTAAATTAAATTAAAAAAAAAAAAAAAAATAAATAAAAAAAATAAGTTAGAAAATGTCAAATCCTCCCGCCGCCGCCGCCGCCGCGTCTTCCGTCGCCTTCCCTGCAGCAACGGAAGGGTATGCGAGACCACCGAAACCTCTGGAAATAACAAGTAATATGGCCATAGCTTGGAAAAATTGGTTGCAGCAGTATGACTGGTTTGCTGCAGCACGTGAGCTTGACAAAAAATCGGCATTTGTTCAAGTAGGTACTTTCATGTCTTGCATCGGTCCTGATGCTATAGACATTTTCAATTCATTTTCTCTGTCAAGTGACGAAGCAAAATCAATTACAAAAATAAAAGAAAAATTTGAGGCCTACTTCACTCCTAAGACTAACATAACTTTTGAAAGATACGTGTTTAATAAAATCGTTCAATCAGAAGGCGAATCTTTTGATGATTTTATTACCAAAGCAACACTTCAAATCAAAAAGTGTAGCTATGGGTCTTTGCAAGATAGTATTCTCAGAGACAAAATTATAATAGGGATCAATAGTGATGCCTTACGAGAAAAATTGTTAGCTAGCGATGACATTCCATTACATGAAACAATAAAAAAATGTAAAGCAAATGAAATAGCACTAACACATCTTCAGACACTTCACAAAGAAGATTTACATGCAATAAATGCTGTGTATAATCCAAAAACAGGTAAATCAAAAAAATCCCGTAACAACTCGTCGACATCTGCTCAAAAATTTAAAAACAAAAGTCAACAAATTCCCGTTGAAACGGATTCAACATGCAATCGATGTGGTTATGTACACCCACGTAACAATTGTCCCGCTTACAACAAAAGGTGCACTAAATGCAAACAAAAGGGGCACTTTGCTAAACTGTGCAGAAATGATAAAACAAAAAATAAAACGGTTAATTTAATAGAACAACATAATTTGTCTGACTCAGACTCATTGTCAGATGAAAGTCTTTTAGTTCTATCACTGTCAAATGAACTTGATAATAACGATTGGTATGAGGAGATAAAGATCAATAACATGTTGGTTAAAGTGAAGTTAGACACGGGGGCGCAATGTAACGTTATTAGCAAAGACTTAGCTATGAAATTGGCTGCGAAAATAACACCTTCCAGCACAAAAAGGTTAGTTGCTTTCAATGGTAGTCCCGAAAATGTTTTTGGCGAAACAGTATTAAAATGTATAGTGCGGAAAAAGCTGCGAAATGTTCTGTTTAAAGTGGTAGACCATCCCATTAATCCTATGTTTGGCAAGAAGGCATGTGAAATGCTGAATCTGGTTATGCGTGTCCAAGAATTACAGATTAATGAAAATATGTATAAAGGTCTCGGCTGTGCACATAAATTTATCTATGATATCGATCTCATAAAAAATCCATCGCTTAACATATACCCGGCTCGTAAAATACCTCACCCCATTAGAGACGAAGTGAAGCAAGAAATTGACACAATGGTTAGGTTAGGAGTTTTGGTAAAAACTTCCAAGGTTACTCCGGCTGTGTCGCCAATGGTTGTGGTCAAGCAAAAGAATAAAATACGAGTTTGCATGGATCCATCAGACATTAATAAAAATATTTTCAGAAGACAACATCCATTAAGAACAATTGAAGAAATAACAGCACGAATACGAAACTCGAAATATTTTACGCTCCTTGATATGAAAAAAGGGTTCTGGCAAATTCCAGTAACCGAACGAACGAGCAATTATTTAACAATGGCCACACCTTGGGGCAGGTATTCATACAAGAGATTGCCGTTTGGTCTGGCTTCAGCCCCTGAAGTGTTTCAGAGTATGATGTGTCAAATCCTCGAAGGTTGCAAAAATACCGAATGTGCAATTGATGACATCCTCATTCACTCGGAAAGCCAAGAGGAATTAAAAAAACTGACTAATGAAGTTATACAAAAAATCTCGCAAGCTGGTCTCAAAATGAATAGAGATAAATGTATTTACAATGCCAAGCAGATAAAGTTCTTGGGACATGTCTTGTCGTCTAAGGGAATAAAAGCAGATGAAGAAAAAGTTAGCGCAATAAGTCGATTAAAAACACCACAAAATAAAGCAGAGCTCATGAGAATCTTAGGTATGGCCACATATTTAACTAAATTTACAAAACATTTTTCGCAGATTACATATCCGTTGAGGCAACTACTGAAAAATAATGTCGAGTGGCAGTGGACTCAGCAGCAAACGAATGCTTTTGAATCTCTCAAGCACGCGCTTTCAAATACACCTGTTTTGAGATACTACAATCCGAATGAAGATGTAACGCTGCAAGTAGATGCAAGTTCACACAGTTTAGGTGCTGCTCTGCTGCAAGATGATTGCCCGGTAGCTTATGCTTCAAAAGCTATGACTGAATCGCAACAAAAATATCCTCAAATAGAGAAGGAAGCACTGGCAATGCAGTTTGCATGCACCAAATTCAGAGAATACATTTACGGTAAGCAGCTTGTTATCGAAACTGATCATAAGCCTCTTGAGGCAATTGCAAAGAAACCATTACACTCATCACCTCATCGACTTCAGAGAATCCTCTTTGAAGTTATGCAATATTCACCCAAAATAAAGTACCGCAAGGGTAAAGAAATAGCTATTGCAGATGCATTAAGTCGTGATTGCATAAATAATCCTGAATCTGATGGAAGCAATGACCTTGAGGTTTGCTCTTTGCTTCAGATAACTGATGAATCAAAAGAAAACTTTATACAAGCAACAAAAAGTGACATAGAACTTCAACTACTTCAAGAATGTGTCTTGAAAGGATGGCCAAATGCAATAAATGAAGTAGACGAGACATTGAAGGGATACTGGACTTTCCGCGATGAAATAAGTACTGAAGATGGCTTGATGTTCAAAGGTAATAAGCTCATTGTACCTAAAAGCATCAAATCGAGCATCCTGAAGAAGCTACACGAAGGACATTTTGGTATCCAGCGTACTCTTAGCAGAGCCAGAGAGCAATTGTTTTGGCTTAACATAACAAACGACATAACCCGAATGATCGAAACTTGTTCCATATGCCAAAAAACACAGCCTGCTAAGATTAAGGAGCCACTTATGTTAAAACAGGTTCCATCATTACCATGGGAAATCGTAGCATGTGATATCTTTCATATATTCAATACTAATTATCTTTTAATTGTAGATAGCTACTCTGGGTTCTATGATTTTGCGGAACTCCAAAGGTCAACTTCAGCTGAAGTTATCAGGAAGCTAAAAACATGGTTTTCTACTCACGGAATCCCACTAGTTTTCGAGTCTGATAACGGGCCACAATTCTCAGCAAAGGAGTTTAAAATGTTTTCCAATGCCTGGGGTTTCAAACATCAAACATCTAGTCCATATTATCCCCGCTCCAATGGACTTGCGGAAAGATACGTGCAGACGGCAAAACAACTGCTAAAGAAGTGTCATATGGACGGTTCAGACATTTATTTAGCACTCCTGAATTCACGAAACACCCCCAGATCAACACAACTAAAATCACCAAACCAAAGGCTATTCAGCAGACAGACCCGAAGTAACATTCCTGTAGCTAAAAGCATACTTGTTCCTAAAGTAGTGGAAAAAGTACATGAAGAGATGACTCAAGTGCGAAACAAGCAGAAAAAATATGCTGATAAATCTACAAAACCTTCTTCTGAGTTCCAACCTGAAGATAAAGTTCGAGTTCAGTTGGGACACCGACAATGGTCATCAGGCAAAATTCTTAAAAGCTCATCCCAACCGAGATCATACATAGTAAAAACCGATGACGGAAGAGTGAAACGCCGCAACACGATTCATCTCCATCATACAAAAGCAAATATAACTCCAGATCGAGCCATTGACGTCCCCAAAGAATCCTCAACTTTAAAAAATAATTTCCAACCCGAAGAAAAAACACCAATAGACACTCACGACAAACCACAAAAACAACCCAGCGCCACACGAACCAACGAAACTCCGCCCACAGCCAAAATTCCACCTCATCAGCCCACAGAAAGAATAGTATTACGTTCTGGCAAGGCCTTAAGAATTAACTAGAAACTTCGAAATAACTAAAAAATTTGAATTTAATATTGTTTAAACTTTGAATTAATTAAAAACTTTGAATTTAATATTTTTATAAATAAATTACATAATTTCAATAAGTAAATAATAATCATTACAATGACTTATGTATTATTTTCTTTGTTTATACTTCTTATTAATATTTCAATTGTAAATTTCTTTTTCAATACTTATGCTAAAAAAAAAAAAAGAAAAAAAAGGGGGAGATGTTGTGATAATATAATGCTATGTAAATATATACACATATGTAACCACCATTTGTATACCTGTATAATCATATACTCTCAATAAACAGTCAGTCATCAACTCACTCTCTTCTTTACATGACAAAGAGGATATTTTTGAGACACAAATATACCTATTATATGTATCCTATAAGATTATATCTTTACTCACTTTTTATCCAAATTCGAATACAGTTATTATTCAAAAAATGTTCTATGATAATAACAACAACATTAATATTCATAACCTAGATAATAAAAAAAAACCGGCTTTATTTTGATTTTCGAAATTCAGTATACAGAACAAGAACAAGGCTTGGACTTAATATTAGTTGGTATATTTAAATAACAAGGTCATTTGGATATTTATGTGTATGGACAATTTCTAACTAGTTTTGTCTAATAAATAAAAGTGAATTTTTAGAATCAATTTTAAAAAGTGAAATCTAATCTACAAATTTAATATATATTTATAAACTTCAATTCTCAAAAAAATAACAGGCTTGAGTCACATCATAAAAACTATTCTTCTTTAAAAAAAAACTCGTTTCAGAAGACATAGTGAAAAAGTAAGATTATTATAATAAAGTGTAATCTGTCAGAAGTAAATATTTATTAATTCACCTAGACCCAGTCTTTAAGTGTTACTAAAAACTTATCTATAAAAGGTACTCGCGTCTGTTCATTAAAGTTAACTTACTCTGAATTAACTCAGAACTAAATAACTAATTAAAGTTTTTGCTACAATCGTTAGTGGACCGGGCTTCGAATAACTATACTCTGTCCAATCGGTTTATGTAGTAAACTGAAGAAAGGACATGTGTTTTTTGCTCTAATAGCCAAGCAATCTCATTGAGTTTTGTGAAAGAAATAATTTGAAACATAAAATAAGGACAACGGCAATATTTTTGCCTTCAAGTATCCTTTAAAGCTTTTAAAAAGGCACCCTTCAAAATTCCGACCAAAAATATACACTAATTGGTATTTTCATTGCCACGGTAACTCTAATCTGGTGCGGCACATACAAAAAGGATTTTAAGCAAGCTATACGATCAGTACGGCTCGATTCGTTCAAAAGCCAGGTCATAGGGGATGTACGTTCGATAAATTAAAAATATACTACGAGAAAATGCCCATTCAGACAGTAGTTGAATTTGAGATATTTTTGTATGCAGCAGGCACCTTGGTGTGGAAAAAAGCTCTCCCATAAAGTTCAGTCTTTTAGTAGATGCCTTCAATTTCGTACATCTCAAGTTACTGATTCTTCACTTGTGTGCTCCAATAGACTTCTAAAAACCCGTAAGAACAAGTTCTGTAATGATAGAAATAACATTGTACAAATATTACAACTTAAGTACTGACTAGAGTTAGTAAAGTCAAACTTTTGACTAGCTTCATTGAATAAAAATCAATTTCTTAACTATTTATACAATCTTAAAATACCTTTAAAGTGAACTTTACTACTTTTAAATAATTAGAAAAATAGTAATTAATTACATTACAGTCTCTTAATTTAGCCAAAACTTAAAGAATTTAAGTATTCCAAAATTAATTCCGAGTGTTTCAAGAGTTTCGGCGATCTTAGAGGAACTACAGCTTTGAGAGCTGGACGTTCAGGATGATAAAAAGTAGAATAATACCCATTGGGATAACATCTATCTTCAACGTCAATTTTGAAGAAATGGAGACCAGGATAGATAAGTAAAAGACTGCCTGAATGAAGATGAACAACTTGGCACTTTGTACAGCATGTATACTTGAAAATATTCAGCATTTCAATCTTTTGTCCCAGATACGAATAATACCTGCGAATAAATCTTTTCACAGCTATTATCAATTTTTGTTTTATTTTAACTTTACGACACGCACATAGGAATATTTGCACTAAAAACCTGGCCAAAATTATTTTCGTAACTCTTGTCAATATTTCTCCTTAAAATTAGAATTTATTCAATAAAACACATTTTCTAATTGATTTCTCTTGATTTTTTTATGTTCCAAAACTAATCTCTAGATTCTTCCGCTGGCTCACCAATATTTTGATCTGAACCATTTAGAAAAAATATTTTTAATGTTTTCCCTGGAAAATGGCATTCTTGTTTTCGGTTGCAACTTTCTAAGAGAAGTGATTAGAGCATCAGAGCTGAGCAACAATCGATTTTGCACATCTTGGTTACAATCTCTCCTTGAAAACTTTCTAGCATGATTTAGACGATATAATCTGAAAGAATGTATTTTCATTTTATTCATCTAAAAAACGCTCACTGTTTCTGCTGCTTCTTCCGATAGCTGAGCAATTGGAAGAAAGGTACTTTCTATAATTATAGAGCCGTGGAATTAAATTTTATATAATGGTCGAAGTCATGGGATGCCATCGGTATTACTCATTGCATAACAACCAAATTCGGGATCAATTTTGTAATCACTTGAAATAACCTCTAAAATGACTTAAACCGAAAAAACAGGTTGAAATCAATCATTAAAAAATCAATTGACTTGTATTCCCGTCATTTGTATTGCCGAAACCTGCTCGCAGTTTATCTACACTGAGTCAAAGCTTATTTCGAAATTTGTCTTGGATTTCAATTTATCTAATTTTGCTTCTTTCTCGTCTTGTCTTCTGGTTAGCCATTTTATTATTGGAAGTTTGAAAGCTACATGCAGAAGACTCTCAAAAAATCTAATTCTTGGATATAGTATTGATGAACCAAATTCAAGGGAGTTTTCATTTATTTCCAATGCAAACATAGCATTTCTTTAAATAATTTAATTTTAGGTTTGTATCGAACTCTCCACTTTCTTCCATAAAGTTAAATAAATATTTTTTAGTCACAACACAACTCTCAAACCAGATGATCCTAAAAAATGCTATGTATTAAAAATTTAATTTAACTTAAACTACTTACTTTTACACACAAAACACATTCACGATATGAACACAATAAAAATGCGTCACTTGAATTTTTGCCTTGCTTTTCGCCTCCCGATCTCTTACCAGCTCACATTTTTGATACGTTAAAAATATATCCCAGTATATATAAAAAAAAATCAAATCATCTTAGCGATGACCCATGCATATTAAGGATCCGCTTTAACTTTTTTGAATTTTGGCCAGCTTTTTGGTGCAAATACTCCTATGTTCGACGAAGCGAATTAATGATCAAATCAACTATTTTAAAGGAAAACACTGCATAAAATTATTATAAATTGAAATATTTTGTATTTTAATATTTTTTAAGCGACCAACAAAGTATCTTCTGTGAACTGCAAATGTTAAATTCGCAATCCACAACCAATCAACGCATTTCACAAACCGGCTACTAAAAAATTGGCTCGAATCTAACCTCAAATGCCAAACATCGCAATTGTGTTCTGTTGCTCGTTGCTGGACGGAATTCGCACTGTTCAGTGGCCAAAGAAATTACTCATTTGCAGTTCGTGTCTCATTGGCAAAGCACTTTAATAGTTCCAAATATTCAAACTAATAACTGTCGGAGTTTATGTTTATTATTAGATTTGAATCAGAAATCCATTTTACACAATTTGGCTGTCGACAATCCTACAAATCTGTAAATAATATTGACAAGCTACATTTGAAATTGTGTCCATCTAAAAATTTATATCTAATAATTTGAGTTCAACCAATGCTTTAGAAAACAATATTCTCTTGTCGAAATGGAGAACTTCTAGAATTAAATAATAAAAGTTCAGTTAACTAGGGCTCAGTTTTAGAGTTAAAAAAGTTTCCACTTAATTTGGTAAACATAAAAACTATACTGCAGTGGGGGCTTAAGATTAGATTAGATTTTATTAATATACGCATATTTTAGTTTCAACTTAAATCAACACCATATTCGCCCTCCCACCCTCTTGCACATTCATCATATTGTTCCTTGATAAAATCAGCTGCTCTCTCAGCAATCATAATGATTGGTGCATTTGTGTTTCCACTCACGATGTCTGGCATAATGCTAGCATCGGCAACCCGTAGTCCCTTCATGCCCCTAAGTCGCAAACGTGCATCCAAAACAGCCCCTGGGTCCGTGTCGGGTCCCATTTTGACAGTTCCCACAAAGTGGTACATCGTGGTTGTCATGTACCTCATATAACACTTCCAATATTCATCACTTTTGAACGGAAACTGGTTACATTCCGGAAGATCTAATTGTATAATCTCAGCTCCTTGCTCCTGGTAGGCAGAGGTCTGTTCCATAAACATTTGAAAACTAATTCCCCGCAACAGGGTGTCTACATCTTCTGGGTGGTCGAAATAATTCGAAAATATCTTCATAGGATCGTTGGGATTGGAACTCCTCAGACGTAGGTTACCTCTTGATTTCGGCCTCAGGAGCTTGACATAAATTATCATAATGTGTTCGTTTTCAAAAACCCTGCGAATACTCTGAGCGATTTGATCGGACAAACGTATGGCGTCGAACCAAATGTCCAAGTTTGAAGATCCACTTTGCATGAAGAGATGGTGGTAAATTATGTCCGGATAGGGGCTGGCTGAAGTGATATCGGAGTTTATGAAGCCAGTGATTTCGGTAACCCCGTGACCTGCCAAGGGCCCCGTTTGATTGAGCAAGTAGCTATAAGTAGCATCAAGTCGATCTTTCATAGTCTCTCGTTGAACTCTGCTGTGATTGATCTTGAAGACGAGCGGGATTGCCACGTGATCCTGTAAATTATCTCCCACTGGTAAATCACTCAATACTGGTATTCCGAGGCTTTCCAAGTGGCTTTTCGGTCCAATACCTGAGAGCATCAACAGTTTCGGCGAATCCAGGGCTCCAGCAGAGAGCACAACTTCTTTGGTAATGTTTACCGTGAACTCATATTGATCCCGATGGACGAAAGTGACTCCGGTTGCAGTTTTCTTCTCTTGGTCGAAATTAATTCTAGTTGCAACTGCGTTCTTGATTACATGCAAATTTGGTCTATCTCGGACTCTTGCCAGATAACTCTTTCCGGTACTTTTTCGTTGGCCATTTTCGACTGTTCCCGGCATGGCTGCATATCCAATATCAGCTCCCTCTTGGACAACATCCAGTCTTGGCAGTCCTAATTCTTCAGCTCCACCAAAAATCATTTGGCGTATTTCAGGCAAACTTTCCTCAAATGGATTAACAACTGTTCCTCCCTTAGCTTCCGATCCATTTTGCCTATTTCGAAGGACAGACTTTTCAAATGCGGGTAACACATTTTGCCATGACCAATTAGTGTTGCCCTTGCGTTCCCAATTGTCATAATCATCCCGATTGCCGCGAACATACAACATGGCATTTATTTCACCTGTTCCACCAATCATTTTCCCTCTGGGCCAATAGCAAACTTGGTTTTTCAGGGCCAAACAACTTCTGTCATCTGGCTCGGTGAAATAGTTCCAATTGAATTCTGTGTGCTCGATTGTAAAGAACAATGCTGGGATCTAAAAAAAAAAGGAATGATTCTTTAGTTGCCAACATTTTTAGAAAATTATGTTACCTGAGATTCTTGTGGAGGATCACCTCCAGCTTCGAGAAGTAAAACCTTCCAATTTGGATTCTCGCTAAGCCGGCTTGCCATAACAGACCCTGCTGTTCCAGCACCGATTACAACAAAATCATAGATTCCTAATCCTTGGTTAAGAAGATCATCTCCATAATCCAACAAATTTTCAGGAGATTGTAATACACACTGAGCTGTTAATAATGTTTGCAATAGAGTCGACATTAAAGAGCTGGCAACTCCTAAAGACGGGCCTGCCTGGCACTGGCCTAGACATGTCAAATTCCCTGACATATTAAAGGTTTCTTATTGCTTATTCTTGAAGTTAAATTTGCTGAAATTTTGGTTTAAGAAGTTAATAATTTTACTTATAACAAATTTATAGTTATCAATCATATTCATTCAATTTTTTGAATAAATAAAAGTTCTTCTGATTCTAGTCATTAAGAAACTCTACTACTCCCTATTGGAAATCAGGTTTTTTTGATATAGGGTTATTTAGGTTATACAAAGTCCAAAGCTGATCAAGATGCCAGATCAAGTCCAAATACTTCGTATCTGTTGGTCACAAAAATAGCTATCAGCTTCTAGATTAAAACTTTGTTTTGAATACAAAAATCTACTCTCCGACTGCTAGGCTTCCATTACAATGTAGCTAATCTTTTAATGCACCTTTGTCAATCCAACGATCCTTATTCCTGACATCGTACTGAAGCAAATCTCGTTTGAAGAAAGTCGATCACTTGTACATTGGGTATAGTCCTATCGAACACCTCTTTCAACCAGTCATTACAGATGTTAGCAGATAAGCTAGAAGCTATCCATTTCCGCACGCAAAGTTGAGATAAACAGAAGATACCCTCACAAAAAGGACAACCTCTAAGACAGAACCATTCCTGACTGACATCAAAGATACCAGAAAATCTGAATAGCTATGTCTGCTCCTATCTCCCGTGATTCCAGAATATAAATTCCGGTGAAAATTCGCAACCGTGAAAGCCAAACTCACCACAAATCAAAGTAGAAACTCATGGCTCATAGAACAGCACAAAAACCCAATGACAGATGTCATAGTTTCCAGCTGAGGGAAGAATTTAAAAAGTTTAACGTATTTAAAGAAGAAAAAAGAAAAAAATATTAGATAAACATCCGAAGTCTTAAGCCAAAGTGCATGTAATAGTTCCTACCATATAGATGTTTATTACTTCTCTTAGCTCTTCTTGAAATACCAAATTGATTCCTGAAACGTTCAGAACTTCAACTCAATAGAAGAACACGACTGAATCATCCTGATCGTCATCTTCACTTATTTCCATTGCGGTAAAGTCTTTGTCATGCCAGTTCAGTTCTCTTTCTGCACAATCACAATCAGAAGAAACAGCTAAAGTCATCGGAAGCAAAAATGCATTCAGTGATTCATAGCCAGTCAGCAAGTAGTGAGTGAGAGTTCTGGGCTCTTACACCTAACAGCATTCCTAACGTTAGGAATGATCTCAAAGGTTGTTCTTCCTACCGCACGGTTTTCCCATCTAGATTGTCATCTAGCTAGAAAAAAGTCCTGAAACGCTTCTATTCTTTCTCTGAGTTTCAACCTCATGAATTCAGAGCATTTTTTCCAGTTGATAGAGGACAATTCAAGACCTTTTTAAGCTTGATACCTAACACCTGTACGCATAGCCTCCAAGTCAACGGGTGAGACTCATGCTTTGCTTCCAATAACAGTTTTCACGTTATCGTACCACACATTTAACAAAAAAGTAAGACTAAAGGTTTATTTTAATCACACAAAATTTTAAAATCTTACAAACGCAATCAGCAACGTAATAATTGTTCACATAATCACGAGCTTACTGTATGTAAATTGACAGCAACAGTATTTCACTTTTATTTACGTTCTAGATAAACTTGTGTTGCAACAAAAAAATGTTAATGTGACAGTTGACATGTACTTAATCAGCATACGAAATTTTGAACTTTAAGTTGAACATTGATTGTATTTTCGAAAAATTGTCAGTGCCAGTTAAATTATACGAAAACTTGTAATGGTTGTTATAAAATTGACATTCCTATGAAAAGATCAATCAAATCAAATTCTACTGAATGTTTTGATATCAGACTTTAAACCATTTTAATATTTTTTTTGTGCACTTGGTCTTTTAAAAAAACCTTCTCATTTCGAAATCATTCACTCAAAAAAAACATATTTTGTATTATTAGAAAACGTCTGTACATAATTATTTCAAAATCACTACTGTATAAGTAAATTGGATTTCGTTACAATAATTTAACTTTTCCAAGCAAATAAATTTAACAGACTTACTTGGACACAATTTGCTGAATGCGTGTATTCAAGCTCAACTAAAAAATACAACTACTAAACTCTGCAGTTTTAAAACGAAGGTACTTTGTGGTATTGTATTTTTTTTATACACTTCGATTTGAAGGATTTTTATGTGCTTAAACCGAAGCTGGTTAACAAACTTTAATTTAATAATGATATTTCACTTTTATGATTCATAATTCCAACAAAGAATGGAATAACAAATTGCTTGGATTTAATTATATATTATAATCTTTGACTAACTAACTGGATCTTGAAATTGTATGTTCAGTATTTGAATGCAGTGCTTTATATGTGTATTTATGTAGATTGTAGACACTTGAATCTTCAATTAATATCTTTTTTTTTTATAAATACAACACCCATTGAAACGAGTAAATCTTTCAGTCCGAATTAGTGTTAAAAACAAAACATGTACCTACATACATATAATTGTATATAAAGAATGAAAATATTAATATGAATATCTGTACAGGAGGGAGAAGGTGAGCTTTTTCGGCAGTAAGACTTATTGAAAAGTAAATGACTAGAGCCTGATTAAAGATTAACCTGTTTTTGATTATAAATTTTTATTAAAAAATCTCATATAAATAATAAAAGAGGACACACTCAATTAACTTATATTAATTATACGGACGTATTGCAACTTATAATTTAAGATACCTTTCATTATTAAAACAAGCTATTAGAAGTTTAAGTGGTAATAATAAATATAAAAGCCCTCCATTAAACAATGGCAAAATTCAGCGATGGTAAGCGAAACAAAATCAAAGCCATTCATTCTTGTGGTATCTAATGGAAATCATCCAAAATGATGAATTAGGTTAGGTTAGGTTAAGGTGGTCGCTGCCCAGAAAAAGTCAGCAAGAGCACAAACCCCAACTTCTTTCATAGACCAAAAGTTGGGCTCAATTGTGATACCACTTGGGTTCTTAGATCTTCCTTACTCGTTAAACCATTTGGACTTCACAATGTAGCGTTTGAGACAATCAATGTATGAGCTATTTAGATCACTATAGCCGGATAGTCTTCGTCTTTGTTCTCGGGCAGGACAGGAACATAGAAGATGAGAATCTGACTCCACTTCTTATTCATCAATACAGCTTCTTCATCCCAAAGCTCCAAACAGAGCTAATGTGCATTGGCCAAATTAATTTTGTTGTCAGACAAATGGACTTATTTGTCCAACAGTGGCTCGCTTTCTTAATGGTGTCAAAAAAGTAAAATTTATTTTTAGAAACAAATAATTAATTAATAAAGCATACAAAACACTAGTTTCAACGTAAAAATTGTAGTATTTTTGTGCAACTTCTGGATGGAAAACACTAAGCTATATTCATTGGCTGGGTCCTCTGTATATTGACTTCGGACTTTTGAATTTGTATTCATTTGGTCACAAGTGCTTTTCCGCTATTTTGCTAAAAGTCGACCTTCCGTTAGCAACTTGATGGAAATCATTCCCAATATCCACCTTCAGCAAGCGGATAATTTTACTATTGAAGTAAATGATCCGCCAGTGTTTCAAGGATTTTAGAACATAGAAAACACAACCCTTCTAACTTTGTTTAAGACAAGATATTAACTCCAAGCTAAAAAAGAGACCAACAAAACCCTTTAAATAATTTTAATATTCTTAAAGAATAACTAAAATAAAATAAACATTTGTTTGACAGCTCTTCAGATAAGTAAAAGCTGATTTCGAATTGTTTTGTATTTCAAGTTACTTGCACTGCATATTGAGTTCGTTCGGAAGTCAGAACAATCACTTTCCGTTTCCGTTTAACAATTCGGACGAAAATCAGAATAGCCATGATAGATTTCAATCAGTTTTGAATTCAGCTTATAAACTTATAGTTATTTAACTAGATTTTCATTCATTTAAATATATTTGAAATTTGAATAATCGAAATAAAAATTCAACTGATTTGATTAATGTTCAATTTTAGTTTTCTATTTAAAAAAAAATGTCTAACCTTCTAAATAAAGTTAAAAAAAAATTGAAATACCAACCGAGTCTATATTTTTGAGAACTTTCATATTACTATCAAATTTCGATCTTAATATTAATATTTTTAATTGCTATACCGTCCGAAGAAAGCACATTAAATTTGCTCTCATCGCTAAACAAAACTGTCTTCCACTGTTGCAAAGACCAGTTTGAGTATTTGCGGGCAAATTCCAACCTAAATTTCAAGATATGAGTATCTTTACAGAGTTTCGCTAAAGTCTTACCTTCTTTGACGATGTTTTAATGTCAACAACGGCTTCTTCACTGCCCGATATGCAATTAAACTTGCCTCTTTGGCACGTCTACGCACAGTACTTGAATCAACCGTTAAATTGATCTCCTTTACAATGGATGCAGAGGAGATAAATGGTTCCCGCCGAATCAGATTTGATATCCTTTGGTCCATGCGATGGTCCGTTTTACGTGGACGACCACCTGAATGTCTTGTTTCTATGGGCAAATTATTTCGATCTCTTGAAATAACCCTAGAAACAGTCGATTCATGGATTTTTAGATGCTTTCCTATTTCCCTGTGCCTCATCCCGCTCTTAAATGCTTCGATAATTAATTTTTTTGTATGTTTATCATATTTGTTTCCACCCATATTTAAAAACAGTTTTTTTTTACAAAAAATAAATTAAATTAGTTTGAAATTAAACCACCTCAAATTTAATGTCAAAAGAATGGGATTGACTAAATGACAAATTAGGAATGAGGTGCTGTAAAAAAAAAACTTGCATATGTTTTGCACAATAGTGTATGTTCAAATATGTTCAAAAAACCTAAACTCTAAGCATTCTACTGGTTAAGTGTTTCTAGATATTGGAAAAGCCTTCGATACAGTATGTCAGGAAGGACTGATCTACAAAAAAATCTACAAATTTTGTTTAATTTTTCTAGTTACCTAGTAAAAATTGTTTCGAACTTTTTAAAAGATAGAACATTTTTTGTGTCTACTGGAATTGCAAAGTCTTCCACTTCCATGCAAGGAATTTCTTCCGGAGTACCACAAGGCTCAGTACTTGGGCCGATTCCCTTCACCATTTTTATGTCCGACCTACCACATTTTGAAATAAATACCTAAGTTGTCATGTTTTCAGATGATACTGCTATTTTTATCTCAAGTATTCTCCCCCAAGAAGCACTAACTAATTTACAAAGTTCCCTAGACAACCTTTTAAATTTCTTCAACAAGTGGAAAATAAAAGTTAATGCCGACAAATGTCACTCTATATTGTTTACTCGACGTAGAAAACAAAGTTTTCTTCCCCAATCTACGCTTAAAATAAACTCCGTTGATATTCAGTAGTCTGATCATTGTAAATACCTTGGGGTTACATTCGACAAAAAACTTACTTTTGAAAAACATATATCAGTAACATAACAATCCACAAAATCAACCTCTTAGTAAAAATCTTATATCCATTTATCAACAGAAGATCTAAACTATGCATACATTGTAAAATTTTAATTTTCAAAACTATTTTTCAATCGGTTCTAACTTATGGTGCCCCAGTATGGTTTGACAGTTCTGAGACACACATAAAAAAGCTTCAAGAAAGTCAAAACAAAGTTCCTAAATTATTGCTTAATTTGCCATGCTCCACAATTAAGCAAATGTGAACCCAATTAAATTTGTTCTTTACAAGCTACAAGAAAAGTCTTTTGAAAGATGTTCATACTCGGATAATGAGTACTCAAAATGTAAACCTTAATCTAAGTAAACGATATTGCAATAAATTTTCTTAATTTCATCGTATTAACTACTTGAATGTTTTCATTTCACTTATAGGTTACTCTTCTTTCCGAACTCCAATATTAGTCGAATTTAACAGTTAAAAAAGTTTTAGAAAATAGTGTACTCAAAAATGTAACGCAAAGTATTACCAATGAACTGACTCGTCTTCATTAATTTAAATTCAGATGTCCACCCATTTAAATAAGGTGGTGCAAAATTAATGTAATCAGCAATTAATGGGCGCCCATCAATCAACAAAAAACTTTTTTTTTGTTTCTAAGCAACTGAAACAATTATTTACAAAGTTCACACGTAACATGTCAAATGGCTTTAAAGTTCCCGAATTCGTTATCCGTCTATTTCTGTTGACTGACCAAATTGAAAAACTTAATGTTCATGTTTTGAAAATAAGTGTCGAAAAGCTGCCATTCGCTTACCTTAACTAGAACCTAAAGTTTTTACATAAAATAAATATGTTACAACTGGGATTTGGAGCATTACTTCGTAATCACACTAAAATAACCCATAACTTTAAAAAACTTCGTCTCCAACTTAAAAAAACAAACAAATTTCCAATCACTGAATTTGAGGTTAAAATTTATTTTGACTAAAAATCACTGAAGTTTTTCCCTTTTCGTATTCAATTAATACAGTTCATCAACCGCTACTAGTGCCGCCCGCCTCGATAGTGAGCATGTTCCTCTTTGATCATGTCAGCTGCTCTTTCGGCAATCATTATTGTCGGCGCGTTTGTGTTGCCGGAAATTATTCTTGGCATAATACTAGCATCTACCACCCTCAAGCTTCTGACTCCGTAAACTCTCAAGCGCGGATCGACGACAGCGAATTGATCATTTCTAGGACCCATCTTGCACGTTCCCACCGGGTGATAGATCGTCTGTGAATAGAACCTGGCCATGCACGCCCAGAATCCATCGCTAAGATATTCTTCGTTAGGGCAGTTGCGCCAGGAGTATATATTCAAGGTGGCATTCAAATGCCGCATGATCCTTGTGTGTGATATTCTGTGCATGAACTTCGAGGCATCCACCTGGAATCAATGAAAGGCTTTTGGTCAAATCGATCGGGATTAAAAATAAGACATAAGAACTTACAAGTCTCGCCAAATCCTCCGGGTGTTGAAAGTAGTTGGCATAGATCTTGGGATGTATCCTGGCGTTGCTGGATTGTATCAAAAGGCGCCCTCTGCTGCGTGGCCGCATGAGCAATGGCATGATCATGTACGAGTCCTCATACAATATTGGCTCGTAAATGTCAGCAAAGTTCTCCATACTTATGCCAGACCCCAGCCTGCCAATCATGCCGCCGTCCGATGTATACCCGTACGATCCCAGGAACATCTGAATGTCCGGCCAATCCTCCCGAGGATCCTGGTATTTGGTATTGATGTATCCCATGATCTCACAAATCGGCGAGGCATAGAAGTAGCCGTCCTTTTTCTCGACAAACGTGTCGACGTTACGTGCGGTCATCAGCTGAGGAATGAGCAGCGAGAGCTTGTGTCCGGTAACTTTGTTGTCCACCAAATACGAAACTCCCGATGCAGCGACGTGGTCTTGCAGATTCAAACCAACTCCGGGAGAGTTATAGATAACATCAATGTCATACTCTTCAAGCTGCTCCACAGGACCTATGCCGGACAGCATTAGCATCTGGGGACTTGCGATGGCCCCAGCGGATAGAATGACCTCTCTTCGAGCAGCCACCAACCTCTTCTTGCCATCGTCGTCGTACTCGAAGGTCACACTCTCCGCCACTCTGGTTTCGGGATTGATGTTGATCCTATGGACGAAGGCATTCATCAACACGTGCAGATTGCTGCGATGCCAAACCGGCCGGATGTAGGCCTTGTTGGTACTGCACCGCAGCCCGTCTCGCAACGTGCCATGCGGATAGGTGAAGCCCAGCTGACTCTGGCCATTGAAGTCTCCAAACGGATTGATCACTTTCAACTCTCCCAGAGCGTGCATGAAAATATCCGCCAAAGGCGATCGAAAGCGGTAATGCTCCACAGTCAATGGACCGCCGACACCATGGTACGGATTCCCCCGCAACTTTGGGTCTCGCATGTCCTCCATTTTCTTGAAGTAATGCAGAATGTTATCGTAATTCCAGCCGGGATTGCCCAAGCTAGCCCACTGGTCGTAGTCCTTGCGGTTGCCACGGATGTACATCATGGCATTCAGCACACTCGATCCGCCAAGAACGCGACCCCGTGGCCAGCGGCAACGTTGATTCACCATACCCAGGCAGTACTCTTCCGATGGCTCAGTTGTGTAGGCCCAATCGAACGGCCCACGCTGGAACAGCGGAAACAGCTGTGGCAAGTCGGTCAAGAGCGGCTCATCTGGACCGGCTTCCAGCAACAACACACTGAACGCCGGATTCTCCGACAGCCTCGAAGCCAACACACACCCCGCCGACCCGCCTCCCACTATAACAAAATCATACTCGTCGCGCAACTGGTCAATATCAATGGGACGCACTCGATTGTCCACATCCAGAATGTCCGGCCGATGCTGGATTATGCTATCCCGCAGCAGGAAAAGTATCGTGAAACTGGGCGCAGCGGTCAACGCCATCCGCATGATGGTCATCATTCCGTCCAAGCTCACCATCTTCGATGTGTGTATATATTTCTCAGGCAAACTTATTCGATTCAAAATTTATTGTAATCCTAATCCGATTATGCCGCGCACAAGACTGATGGTCACTTTGGATTAATTTAATTGAAAGCGTTTTTATGCTGACATTCGGTTTCAGTGCATTGAGACACACTGCAATTTGTTTTTGATGTCATATCATGAATGAATTGCTTGTCAGCGTTTTTTTTTATTTCTTTGGGACTTTTAATCGATTGGCGAAAATTAATAAAGTTGTGCAAACAATTATTGTGACGTCGTCGTCCATTTACAGTTGTGTTTTGTTTTATTTTATTCGATTTTATTTTTCTTTATTTTTGTTCCGCTTTCAAACAAACAAAAAAATTATAAAAAAGCAAGATACATACAGTGATGGAAAAAATAATAGAAACAAGCGTCGGTTAATTAAAAATTTAAAGTTTATTTCTAAAAAATCGAAAATTAAAAATACACAGATTAATTCTTTGTTATGTGTTAGCTAGTTACAATATTTAACGGTTTAATAAAAAAAGAAGGAATTAATTAAAAAAGCTATGATTAAGATTATCAGCGATTTTATCCTGGAAAAAATAATAGAAACAAAATTATAATTGTGTTTTTTTTGGTATACAGTTACTTAACGATAGAAGTGTTTTATCTTTGTTTCATCCGACCATAATACGTTATTCCAATTTGCACGATGGAGGTGTTTGTTTGCAAAACGCAGTCTTTGT
Organism: Scaeva pyrastri; assembly: GCA_905146935.1. Lineage (NCBI taxonomy): Eukaryota > Metazoa > Arthropoda > Insecta > Diptera > Syrphidae > Scaeva > Scaeva pyrastri. Next base: position 34,281,562 of record LR989929.1, read on the forward strand.
TGAATATTTTTTTTTTTGCTCAAGAATGGTCCTTTTCTGGGACTCTTTCCATTTCATTTAAACAATTCCTAATTGTACGACTTGTAACTTGTGCGTTTAACTCATTCTTCAGGTCATTTGAAGAAGAAAATGGCTTTTTCTTGCAAGGTCTTACTAAACGTTTATCAAAACGTGGGCAAGTTTTCCGTTTTCTGCCCCTTGTCTCTGGTTTTGGGCTTGAACACCTTCTTTTTTGAGCACTTTAAAGCATGTGCTATTTCATCCATCGTTTTACCATCTGTTCTTAAGGTTTTTACTAAATCACGTTCAAAACTATTGGAATGTACTCCACGACCCATTTTTAAACAAATTCGATATAACAGTTAATATTTATTTTTCAAATATACTGAAACTAAACTTCAAATTAATGAACTAACTAATAAATGCCTTTTTCTATAAATATAAAGTCAAAATTACAAACAAAGTAACTTGTTTCTATTATTTTTTCCAGGCAAAGTGAGTCTTCCGCTATTAGTTTTTACTCTTAAGACCAAATCAAAATCTTTAAAATACAAACCACTGTACCATTTTAAAGAAGTGTTAGGTACAATTAATATAAAAAAGATATAACCGAAAAAGACGTAATTCAGTGTAGTTAATAATCGTTGAGCATTATATAAAACATTGTTTCTATTATTTTTTCCATCACTGTACATATTTGATAAATAGGAAAAATGTTCATAAAAAAATATAAGTATCGGCTTTCAATGAGTTGGTAAGAGGCTAAAGGCATTAGTTAAGGGATTTTCTGTCTTTGAATTTAAATAAATTAAAAGTCTAAACATGAATTCAATCACCATGAATTTGAAACGGTGTATTATTTTGTATGCATGATTTTTTTATCACAATATATCGTAAGGTGGGGTCCGGTGTTAATCAGCGTTTGATTGTAAAGGGTTTTCCAATGAGAGGTGTTATTTTGAATAGTCCGATATTTCGATAGATGTCACTTTTGAAGCTGTAATTTTTTGACAATTATTTGACATGTAGAAACTACGCCATTAATAAAAATGGGACAAAACACACTTCAACAACGCATTGCAATTATTAAAATTCACTATAAACAAGGTAAACATTTTATAGAGACGTCATCGAAAAGTCATCTTGACTGATGAGGTGCCTTTCCACCTCGGTGGCTATGTCAATAAGCAAAATTGTCGCATCTGGGGCCCGAAAAACCCAAGATTTATTGTTGAAAAACCTCTCCATCCATGTTTGGTGCGGTTTATGATCCGGCGGGGTCATTGGATGTTAGTTCTTTCGAAAATGGACTGGAGCAATAGTTTTTTTATGGCCGGAATTGTATGGATCTGGGTGACTAGCCACAACATCATATCGATCCTTTACGAGAAAAGCTTCCGGAACGTGTTATCCCTCGAAGAGGTAATCACAATTGGGCACCAAGATCTTGTTATTTAACACCATGCGACTTCTTCCTTTGGGGCTACGTAAGAGATAAGGTCTACGCCAACAGCCCAGCGTTGGTCGATTTAAGACCTCAAAGATGGAATTTGTGAAGCTATTGAGGGCATACATGAAAATGATACGATTCTGTAAGCGTAGCGGAGGCTTCCATTTGACTGATATTGTTTTCCATTATTAATAGCATACCTTCTTCTTTACATTAAAATAAACATCCGAACATTTATCTCGAAAATGACATTTTTCTTTTAATTTCAAAATAACACCTCTTATTTTCCAAAACCCTGTAATTACGATATAATTTGGCCAAAAGCGCGACTCTAGCATAATTGTAAAACGAAATTTAGCTTCAAACCTCAAACGTTTGCTCGACACACAAATTTCATCTCAGAAATATCGACAACTGAATTAAAAAACATATTTTAATTTATTGTCTTAGTTTACAGTTTACACTCAAAAAGAAAAAAATGTTTCCATTTTTAAAATTCAAACAAATAACTGACAACGAAATGCCCTTCAGCTGTCAAACGCGGGACCGAAGACAAAATAGATCTACTGTACTACTGTTGCTTTGCTCAGGCGTTTACGATATTATGATATAAAGCCATAACAATGCCCTGGAAAACATTTTAGATTGCCTCATAAGAATACATTGTTTTTCAATTCGAAATGTCAAATCCCCGACCGACATAAGACGATATTGTGATTTAGCTGTAACTGATAATGGCACGCACTGTTTCTATGGATATTTTTAATACTTCACTTCGTTTAGCTTTTGATAAAGACGTTACAAATTCCTTTCGGAAGTCTTGAACTCCATGCTCTTCAATTCTGGCCAAATATAATAATCTAGAGGGTTAGCGAGGGTCCGAGGTTAGTTAATCCTGATCCCGGAGTTAACTTTTGATTCAGGGTGAAGTTTATCAACAAAATGCAAAAGTTGAGTTGGCATCACTGTTGCTCATTGTATTTGTTGTTTTCAGAGTTGTTTGTTGTGATTTTGTGTTTGTTGAAAAGAAAATATTCAAAATTTAAAATTTAAAAAATGCCTAAAAAAGGATTTCAAATTATTCATTTCTATTTATTAATAATAATTATTTATAATAAAATATCTTCACCTCACTCGTTTGTCAAGCTGTCAAAATATTTTTTTTTAGTCCCAGAATTAACTCACACAATATCCAGGGTTAACTCTGAGTTAACTTCTGAACTAAATTGAATTGAAAAACTGAAATGAGTTAAACGTAAACCAGAGTTAACTCTTTCTCGAGGATGATCTCGAACTGAAAAACTGGTTCTTAAAACATCAATTTGATTTAAAAATAATATTCTCGATTGTTTGTAATTTCCTCTACTGTAAAAAAAAACTATTTATTCGAAAACTGAATTCTTTCATGTCCATTTCGGGTACGACAATAAAAATCGTTAGTCCGTTTGGGGCTTCGCAAAAAATTAAGTTCTTGTTTTTTATTTTCTTATTCATTTTAAATACCTAAGTATAATAATTTATTTTATGATGTTAAAGGTAATCAAGATATTTTTCCTGTTTCTATGGGTTGATTTTGTCACTTTCGCCTCTGGGTCATTTGATTAAAAATGTTTAACAATATGTTTTGACTGCAAATGCAAAAATAATGAAATCGTTATACTGGGGGGTTATTATGAAAAACGATACTCGTTCAAAATAAGGCGTATTCGTTAAATTGCGATTAGGAAAAACGATTACAGCAGCACTTAATCGTCAAATTGCGATTAAGAAAAACGAGAATCGTAAAAATTACGATACTCGTATTTTAATATACGAGTGCCTTCAGCTCTCGTTCAGGTTTTTATATTTTGACATTTGTTAATAGAAGTAAAGTTAGTTGCGCTTTTAAAAAATTATCATTTTTCGTTTTTGCCTGGCAACTTTTTTTGCTTTCTATTTTCGTATCTTGTAATCGCTCTTCGCCATGACTTTCGTTTCTTCGAGTTTCGTTTTTTCTGCAGTTCGTTTCGTAATTCATAATAAGGGCCCTGGTAACAACTATTTTTTGTAGATAAAATTTTGTCAACATAAAATACGAGTATGTAAGGACAGAATCTGCAAAAGAAGACAATACTTTTTCGACATAGTAGAGATCAGAGATGGTAGCTAGTGAAGACTCATTTTTTTAAAGTGAAACAATTCACGACCCTAAGAATCATTTAAATAACCTCAGGTCACAAAAACAAATTGCTTCAATGGCAATCAGAATACCGTATGGTGGAGGGGGCGGTCATGAAGACTGACAGAATTACGAGACCCGCGTTATTTTTTAGTTAGGCCTGATTCATGCCTGGAATTCTATTTTTTTTAACTTGACGTCCCTTACGTTGCCGGACACTGAGATGGAAACAAAATGTCTTAATTTCAGAACTTACAGCAAAAAATTGCAGCTTTTGTAAAATTCAAGTTTTTTGTTTGAAAGTTAATGAAACTTACAAATCCCGATTTTTTAACTTAAATAGTTTGGTTTGCAAATTTACGCCAAAATAAGATGAAATTCCATCAAAATTATATGTTAACTCAGATTTAATTTAGCGGAAAGGTCAAACTCAAAAACTATTTGATCCAAGTGCTATAGCTACAATTTCTGACATACAAATTTTTTGATTTCTATTTAAGTTTACGCCAAAGTAAGGCTTAGTGAACAGAATTTGTAGATTTTACAATATTGTAAGACCTGACAATTATCTACCAATAAGCTAACAACTAATTGCCTCTGTATACGGTTGATATAAAATCTACCAAACTCTCACAAAAGATTTCACTGAATATCTGCCAGAAAACTGTAAAAAATTGGTAGACCTTTTACTGGCTACAAATATCAAAAAAATAACTAACATCATGAAACAAATTGCAAATTTTCTTACCATACACAAATTATAAGATATTGAAACAAGTTCCCGTGGCAATTTTTTAATTGTCAGAAAACAGAAACGTCATACGACGAACAAAATTGTTAGGTCTGACTATAAATTAGGTGTGTTAACGGTTGCCGAATTACAATTACAATTTATAGTCTTATAACTAATTGTCAAATAAATGTTGTGACAACAAATTGTAAGATTACACGGTTGTAAGACATTGTCAGCCTTATTTATTAGATTTCACTAATACTCGTTCCAACCTAGGAATATTTTCCTATCCGTTTTAGTTACTCCTTGCTTATGTTAAATCTTGTGTTAAAAAAATGACCAATCTAGAACTCAGGTTATTAAAAACGTAAACAAACCACAGCTGATTCGCACAACTATTCATTTTAATTGATTTAATGAATTTTTTGTTAACAAAGAAAAGTTTTAGATTGTTGAAAATAAAAGACCAGAAATTTCCATCTTTCATTTTTATGGAATTAAACTGAGTTTTATAGTGCTTATGCCTTCTCCGTCTCGTAGTTAGGCCTCAAAAGAATTTTAATCATTCACAAAATCAAAATTTTCTCAAAATTGTAAAAACAATTCTTTTACACTCGTTTTTGAAATGTCAAAATGACTTAAATACTAAAACGGTCTTACTACTGCTTTAGAACTGCTATGAAGCTTACTCCGCCTCTAATACTTGTTTATTTATTTTTTATAAATAAGCTTTTCAGTATTAAATGCGTTGTAAAGTCGGAGTAACTTTACTCCACCGATAATACGAGTTAATAAATAAGGCTGTCTAAGTTTACTTTATAGAGAAAAGAGAATAGAAAAAATTACAAACAAATTTAACTCCCTGTGAAATCGGCACCCTCCTATTTCTTTTAGATTTCGTGTTTTAAAAAAGTGACGTTGTCAAATTTCACTAAGATCCCTGTTATTTGAAAGTTAAAAGGAACTCCTGAAAATAACTGAATTTTAACCTGTTTTTCTTTTCCATGAAAGCGATGATATGTTTAAACGCGGTTGATAAATCAAAAGGTTTTGAAATAATTGAGCTAGAAGGTGCGGATTGCGAATGTCCATTTTAAACCGTAAACAAGGCTATGTCCAAAAATATGTTTTTAAATGAACAATAGATTTTCAAAAAATAGATCTAAAAAATTCGAATATGCTAATATCAAAAATACCAAACAAGATTCTCACCCATCTATTTAAAACATTAGATTAAATTAAAGCCAAATCGATCTTTTGGATACAAAAACACCCCCAAAACTGTCCATGGTAAACATAACCACCTTTCACCTAGATACAAAAATGTTTAAATAACCTTTTTTAAAAAAAACTTTCATAACTTTCATTTGGTGCCTATTTTTTTTTAATTTAGCATTTGAATTTACTAAACACATGTTTCTAAATTTAAACTCTACTCGACGACGTACTGATATTTGCGCAACTTGTTCCAATATTCCAAACACTGTAAACGCATGGGTTTTCAAAAATTACAAAAATTGCTTATTAAAAGTTAAGTTAAGTTCTTTGTTGTTAATTATATTTATTTTAATCATTATTCTACTAACACACATCTAATTGTATATCTATAATTATGTTATAATAGTCTCTCTGATAACGACGTCCTTAATTTAAACTTATTAAATATTCGTCAGCACACACTCACTTAAGGAAATTTACAATTTTGGTTATCGAATTAATATTGTAAAGCCATTTTCCTGTAAAATAAATAATTTCTCTCTCGTACGTACATCTGTATAAATATTCCTACTCGTATATAATGTAATATGAATCCTTTCAGGATCTAAGATGCATCTTTAACTAGGTTGATGGTTTGTCTTAAATGACGGAATTCTTAATCCAAAACTCCTTGATCATGTCTGAACCCTTTTCCGCGATCATTATGGTGGGTGCATTTGTGTTGGCACTCACTAGTTTTGGCATTATGCTTGCGTCAATCACCCGCAGCCCTCTAACTCCGTACACTCTTAGCTGAGGATCTACCACGGCATCGGGATCCCAATAGGGACCCATCTTGCAGGTCCCCACTGGATGGTAGATGGTTACCGTGTATTGACGAATCATGCACTCCCAGTATTCGTCTGTGAACATTTGTATATGCAAACAGCCGGGCCATTTGATGGCGGATATTTTGGAGCCAAATCTTTGCATGGACTTGGTCCTTGACAGGGCCACGGCAATCTTAACTCCTTCGACCAGGGTTTTAGTGTCGAAATCATCGGCCAAGTAATTGGGGTAGATGTAGGGGTAGTCGAAGGGATTGCTGCTCCGAAGCTTAATGGAACCCGTACTGCGTGGTCGCAATAGCATAGGAATTATACTCCAGGCGTCCAAGTTATTGATCTTCTCGAAGACGGTAGCATAGAATCTATCGGTCAATCCATGAGCCTTTCGCAGTTGGGAGCCGCCATCGGAATTTGTTGAGCCCGAAACGAAATGGAATTCGATGTCGGGCCAGTCGAGGGACTTGTTTGCATATTTAGTGTTGACAAAGGCCAGGCCCTCAACGCCACCAAGAATTGTGAGAGGTCCTTGGCCAAAAACAGCATATTGCAGGACAGTGGACATCGAATGGAATCGACTCTCGACTATGGATACCGGTTGGTTGACCAGAAACGTCAACCCACCCAATCCAATGTGGTCTTGCATGTTCTCACCAACACTGAGTTCTTTGATGACTGGGATTCGGTGCTTTGCCAATTCCTTGCGCTGACCAATCCCGGAAAGCATCAAAATCTGCGGTGAATTGATGGCTCCTCCCGATAGGATTACCTCCTTTGTAGCTCGCACATGATAGATTCTGCGGTCTTTGACGAATTCCACACCGAAAGCCACCTTGGACACTGGATCGATCATAATCCTAGTGACATGCGAAAACGTTGTGATGTGTAAATTCGGCCTTAGGCCGGCTGGTCTTAGAAAAGCCTTCGCCGTACTGCATCGACTGCCGCGACGAGTTGTTCCCTGTGCGATCATGAAGCCGGCCTGTTTCTCTCCATTTAGGTCGCGGTTTTCGTAGCCCATTTCCACGCCTGCTTCTACAAATGATGCTGCAAGAGGGGTATGGAAGGGCGCCTCACCCACAGTCAAATAGCCTCCAGTGGAGTGGTATGGAGTACTTGCTAGGTAGGGATTGGTGTTGTCCTCCGACTTTTTGAAGTAGTACAGTGCGTCTCTGTATCCCCAGCCGGGATTTCCGGCAGCTTCCCAATTGTCGTAGTCAATTTTACTGCCTCGCAGGTAGAGCATGTAGTTAAGGACACTCGAACCTCCAAGTACCTTTCCTCGGGGCCAGTTGCAGCGACCGTTGGCCATAGCTACAAATCAAAAGAGGTATGAATATAAATAATTTTCGTAGTATATTTTACTTCTTACCCAAACAAGTCTTTCCAGACGGCTCTGTTTTATATTTCCAGTCCATTTTACTCAACTGCAAGTATCCAGCCATCAGTGGTACATCTGATATCTCCGTTTCATCGCCACCAGCTTCGATGAGCAGAACATTCCAATTTTCGACTTCTGTCAGTCGATTAGCAACAACAGCTCCCGCTGAACCCGCTCCTATTATAATGAAATCATAATGATCCAAAATTTCATCGGATGGGACAACTCTCGATTCGGGGTCCATAATTTCTTCATATTGAAAATATGCGATAGCAGCCACCAACATGGGAATAAACCAACCAACACTTGTAGCTGCACTTACAGCGCCACCTATGGCATTGGCCGCACCAACAATTGCGCTACTCATATTTTATGTACTAAAAATGTGTATGGTTTGTGTATAGGTTAAATGTTTATTTTGGTGTGGATTGTATTCCACTCGTCGAAAGGTTCTTGGATACAATAAGTACTATTGATTGTTGTCTCTGCTATTTGCTCTGCAACATATAGAAATGGATTGTATCTTTGACGGTCAACATGTTGATAATTGTGGATTCTGAAATAAAATTCAAATTTGAAATTATAAATTACGTTTTTTTTTCATTGTTTAGTTTCATTAATAATTTATTTATAGGGGTCGCTGTTTTAGTTGAAATCGCTTTTACTTCTTATTAGAATGCATCGCTGCAATAAATTTGGAACATTTTTTCTCTTCTTCTTTGAAAGAAATGTGTCTTAATTGTATACAAACTTCGAATACATTCAGCTTGACAGCTGTCAAGAAATTTATAATTTCAATGATCACTCCATTATTTAAAGAAAAAAATGTATGTTTTTTCTTGTGATGTGTCGAAAACTCGAAGTAATAGTAAAATATAATACAATAACATAAAATTACACTTCTACTTGTTCGTGTCAAAAACCGTGTAAATCTCTGTCATTAAAATAAATGCAATATTTATTTGATTTTAATGTGCAAAAGAAACTTTTTGGCTCTACTTGCCAACAAAACAAACCAGCATCTAAATTAAACGACCTATTTAACCTTCATTTGAATTAATTTCTGCAAATAAATTATATAAAACAACCATCTACATACATATACCTATGTATGTATGTACATTGTACATATATGCATATGTTATATATTCACATTGATTGCATAGTCCACATTTAGTATCTGCATATTGGTTGCAGTTCAAAATTTCATAACTCTTCTTTTTTGGTTTTAATTCAAAAAAAAAAAATAAACAGACTTTTCAATGCGCATATTAAACACCAAACTTGTTACATGCATCATTCTGGTATAAGACTGAAGTTTTGAATTGATGGATATATAGGTATGTACCGTTCGATTGCCAGCGATATACAAACTTCCGTCAATTTATTCAACATCGGTCACACAACAAAAAAATATTAAATTACTATCACGATTCGCAAAGTTTCAAGCATGGGCTACCTATTTCTTATTATTGGCAAACGTAAATGGTGTTTTTTGTTTGTCTATCTCAGACTCTGTTACTTAAAAATTAAAGAAATTTTATAAGATGTTTTTTTTTGCAATATCATAATGACACATTCATTATTACTTATACCTATTTACCAAATAATTATTGGAAAACATTTTAATAATCCGACAACAAAAATTAAGTATTTTTTCAACAATATCCGGAACTTTTTCGTATGAAAAACAAAATGGTTAATAAACCTTCAAAATAAATATTACAACAATTTACTATAAATTTAAATTCAAAATTAAATTTTGAAGATGTCTGAATTTCAAATATGGATTTAGAATAAGATTACAACCAGCCATTGTAGTGTGGTTATTCAGAAAGTTAAATTATACTTTCGGCACACTTTGTCATTTAAAGCTTTGAATATCTCTATAACAATCCAGTAAAAATAGATAGTTAACTGTATTAAAAATATTCCATGGTACATAGTTTTAACTTTGTTTGTAGGAGTTTTAAAATCCCACATAATATTTTATAATTTTATATATTTTTTTAATACCTATTTATCAAAAACATTGAATTAAAACTATTTTTGATATGTTTGTACATGAGTTTTAAAGACATACATTTCTTAACTCCTACGGTTTTTTCTACCCATTAACAGTCTTAAAAAAAAATCACTGTATACCATAACTGAATACTTGGACATGTAAATTTATTTATTTAAAATTTAAAAATATATGTAGACAAAGTATTACTTAGTTTACCTTTTTCCTTACGTGTAAAAAAAATTCCACGGATAAGTTTTCTTTGAAATAAGAATTGAAGCCTTCCTAAATATTAAAATTTTCTTCGTTTGAAAATTTTCATGTATTGCAATTTCAAGTAATATAACAAAGAAACATATAGATAAAAATTCATTTTGCATATAATTTTTTAACAAACGACAAAAAAAAGGTTTGAACGTTATCAGCTGAAAATCAACATTTTCCACTTTAAACCTTGAATAACTTCTTAGTTTTTATTTCAGTTGAGATTTTTCAAAACTTTTCCATATTTATTCATAATAATGTCTTCAATGTTACTACCAACTTGCATCAATTAATTATTCCAAAGATATACAAAATTTATGCCCATTCGTTGTTTGAATCGAGAAATCTCACTTATCGAAATGAGATTTTGATTTTGATATCAAACAGATATTCCCCAATTCGTTCATTACAACATTTTTAGTGCGAAAAAAATTTCATGAAAACAAAACCACTAGCTGTAAAAATTGGAAGTTTTTAGCACTCCTGTTAGACTTTGAATTCGTCGCCACGATTAGCGTTGTTACAAAAACTTGAAGTTTTTCAAGTTTTGGGTCAGACATTGTCTTACCATTAAACGTTTAAGAATTTTTCTGTTTATGCATGGTTTTCAATTTGGATGACTTGTACCAAACCAATACCTAACTTTATTCCAAAAAAAAAAAGTTTTTTAAATAAGAACGAATTTGGGAAGCAAACCCTTCACACAACCGAAAACGTTAGTTCGTTTTTTCATTACAGAATGTTACACCTGAATTCTGCGAATATGTTTTCAATGCCAGTTTTTCATTTTTTTTTTTTAAATATGAACAGTTTTTCAGTGTCGGATTAATTATGGGCTCATGAATGGTTTTAATTTGGTATCACTGCAAAAATTATCGATAAGTGTAGATTGTAGATGTAAAGAAAACTATCGAAATCGAAAATTTTCGATAGATTAATTGCCATTAATGATGTTTTCAATTGGCAATATGGGCAAAAGTTCTGATTCTGAAAAAGAAGAGATTTCTCTTCTGGATTTGAGATCACAAGCCAAAACAGAATCACTCACACTTTCAAAGATTTTAAATGTTATATTTTTTGAATTAACAAATTGTGATTGCTTGAAATTTAAATTAAAATATAAAAAAAAACGGAAAATAATATTGAAAATATGCAAGTGATGCAGTTAATTTTCTCTTGCAGGAGAAAATTTGAAGACAAATAAAATTTGCCGTTCCGTACATAAATACACATATGTAGTTGACACATGTTACACTTTACCAATACAGTCACACCAAACTTCAAATTTTTCAGAATTCAGAAAAACTATTCAATTGGGATTCTGCTTCTAATTCCAATTCCGGATTGCCAATTAAAAACGACATAACACTTTCCTGTCATACGATTACGTGTCTTTTATTAGTTTTGAAGGTTAACTGTTTTCTTTTGTGGTGCTTGCTTTTTTTAAAGAAACATAAAATATGTGTAAAAGCAGTTCCAATTGTTTAACTCATAAGAAATTAGGAAGTGTGTCGAAAAGCTAAGAAACGTCATATTACTTCAATGCAAATGGACCGACTACACAACTTCAGACATCGCCCAATAATTCAATTAAATTTTTTTTTTAAAAGATGACTTCATTCAATATTTGAAAAACTCATTAATTTTTAAAACAATCAATTATGAAATTTTCACACAAAGGTATAAAACAACTTTTTTATTACTAATCCAAAATTATTTTAAACACATATGTATGATCGTTTAACCCCGGGTTAACTCATCAAACTCTAAGTTAATTCCTAGATTAATATTGCTTGAAAAATATAATTCAGAATTTAACTCTGATTTTACTAAGAACTGGACTAAAGAAGTAAACTTAAGAATTGTTCTTATTAATAGAAAAATATTTCTTTTGGTAATTAATGGAAGCTTTTTGTGCACAAACATTAAAAAGCGGTATACTTTAAATTGTACTTTTTCTTATCAAATATTTTTAATTTAATTATTGACATGCATGGACAAATATATTCTTAAGAACTTGAAGTCGATTACTGGAATAGTAAAGTCATTAGAACTCAAGCAATTTAAATGAAATCTCACTTTGAGACTGATAAATAAACGTTTCTAACATCTCTAAATTAAATTCAATCTCTCTCAATTTTTTTAAATGTAAATTTTGCGAATTAAAATCCACATTAAAAAGAGTTTCTGTGAAATATGATCAATTTAATTTCTGAAAATATAAAATTTGTGATAATTTATTAAATAAATCTTTAAGTAATGTCCTGCAACAGCTAGTGGCTTAAAAGATAAGAATTAATATTCAAGAAATAATTTATCTTCTATGTCCTCACAGTAACAGAAGGTAATTTGAACCAATAAAGTAACAAACCCATTATTCAAAGTTCCGCAATATGATTTCACTTGAAATAGATGGACATTTTACTCACTCCTGGCTTGTATAATTCTTCATCATTATTTCTAAAAGAATTTTTTAGGAAAATTCAATTTTAACTTTTCTGTGTATATAACATTTTTATATAGTTTTTGTATAAACAGATTTTAAGTTCTATAACAAATTACAAAGTTTCCGAACTGTTCTTTGTAGTTGCCGAATTTTGTTTTTCTTATATACGACGATTTTCGTTTTATCCTTGCACTTTATTCTAAAAAAAAAAAAAAAATATGACAGATAATTTTTATTCATCATTGAAACATTAAAAGAACAATCATATTCATTATTATCGCAATGAAAATGAAAGAAAAACATTTAATTCCAAACAAACAACCAGTTTCACTTTCTTTTTCAATTTTCTCCACCATACGTACAACACCGCCTGAACTTGGCTTAGTCTTGTGACGTCAGCAAAATAACTCTGCATCAATCCATAAAGTAAGTCATTGTCCATTAAGCAAACCCGCCAGCAAATAGGAAGGAAGAAAGTAAATAACTTATTTTTATTTTCTGCCTACCTCATATTGTTGTCTATCATAATATTTAATATTTTCTTTTCTTCTATTTCCTTAAATTCGATATTAATTAAATGTACATAAATACGAAGTTATAGCTATTCGCTATTTACTTGTCGACAATATTGCTTTCGAATTAGATCGATTTCAATTTATTTTTGAAAGCAAACAAAACAATCGAAGCTGATACCTGCTGCGTTTACCTGGTCTATGAGCGCACCAATTAACATCAAAAAGTGAAATTTATTTGTCATTTTCATGAATTGTATTATCAATGTTTCCATGGGTATGAAAACCCCGTGTTACATAAAATCAAACAGAAAACGTTCTTACATTACACTCTTGACAACCTGAGATTTGTTGTGAAGATGTTAATTAATAATCCCTATGACAATGATAAGAGTACATAACATATAATAGACACTAGTAGGTATATCAATTCGGCTCTTTTGACAGTCTTGAATCAAAGCTTCAAAGTACATAATTGAAGCGCTAAGAAGACCAAGGTACCAAGTCATCGGTTCTCAACCTGTGGTCCGCGGACCCCTGAGGATCCACGGAGAATTTCAGGGGGTCCGCGACTGTTTTTCTATAAAGCACCAGGAATACATACACATGTACGTTTTAAATATTATTGCAACGAACTTGGTTCCAAAACGAGTATTATATTATTTTTTAATAATTTCCTTAATCCATCTTATACTTTTTTCATTTTAAATTAAATTTTTTTTTCAAAAGTTTAAATCACACAATAGAGAAAAATGCAAAAATGGTTTAAAATGATTTTTTTTGTTCTGAACTCGAATATCTTAGTTTATATTTTTTCCATCACGTCAGGTTTTTTTAAATATACCTCTTTACAAATGTAAAAAAATCCAAAATACGATATTTTTAAGTCTAAGGTAAAATACAACACAGTTCCTAACAATAAATTTTATGATGATTTTGCAAATCTTTGTCTTCGAGGTACAATTTAATTCTTTTGAGTATCTCATTTAGTTTTTGAAAAATATCATTAGTTTCGAATGGCTTATGTGTGTTCATTTGATTCTATATGAAGTTTTGAGAAACTCTGAATCTTATGCTGTCATGGGTTTGAAAAACACGTTTTAAAATTATTTTTTGACTATGATTTTGAATCCGAACTATGATCTTATCTATCAGCTCAAATTTAAAAAATACCCGTTTCCAAAATTATTTTTGTAGTCAAAAAAACTTGATTTGATGGAAAATATTCAAGTTGAAATTTCAATTCAGGACAAAAAATCACTTTAAACCATTTTTGACTTCAACGTTTCTAGAAAGTCAATGTGGGACAGGTAAAGACTACCAATTAATGAGAATTTTTGTAAAAGTAAATGAGGTACTGAAAATATTTAAACTGACTATTGAAGACGGGATTATAGAATTTAAGAAATCATAACACATGTTATTAAAAAAAGTACTTCACGAATTTACATAGCCTCAGAAAGCCTAATTTAAGGTGTTTTTCAAGTTTTAAAAATTGATATTTCAAAAACCTGACGTGATAGAGTGGTTTTGAAGTCGGATTCAAATCCAGGCCAACAAAAAACGTTCGGGAAAATATAATTTTTTTGTCAGCTACAAAACCTTGCCGACCAGTGTTATTTAAAGATTTTATACAATAATACATTCAGTTTAATTTTTGAGGGGGGGGCCCTCAGTCTGTTAAACTCGTTGCTAGGGGTCCGCACACTCTCAAATGTTGAGAACCGTTGTGCTAAGTGAATCATTTTAAAATGTTTGTTTTCTTAGACACGCAAGATATATAAAAACTTACAATATATATGTATATATTTCAAACAACAATGAGGGAATTTTGAATGCATACAATTCTAATTTTTGAAAATGTTACTCAAGCCCTTCAACTTCTCAGCGCTCAAAATTAATGTTCAGTTGTTTAAATAAGGAAGAATGAAAAAACAGTTTGCCCTGATGTTCCTCTTCAGGTCAGCCAGGACTTAAAATCTTTTTATATAAAATAAAGTCGTGTTAGTTACACTATACATAACTCAAGAACGGCTGAACCGATTTGGCTGAAAATTGACAGAAAGACAGATTATAGTCTGGAATAGTCTATAGGGTATCCCCGTAAAATGTATGGTTCCCTTGGGGTAGATTTCTTTTAATTTTTTCAATCACGCCAGAATGGCTAAACGGATAAATTATTATAGTCTGGAATACCACATGGACCACGTTTTACACAAAAACTAAAGCAATCTGTAATTACTGTTTTAAATTCAGCACAACGAAACAGATGGTTACAACAACTAGGACATGAACTTTGGTTGTCCTGCCGCTCGATACACTTTTTATCAAACTTACGAAGTACACTGGACCATCTAGAAACTATATGGAAAAATAGCATGGAAAATCAAATAAGCAACAACAATATTTTTAAATAGCCTGAGTTTCTACATTAAATTGGGGTGAGTCGACGTTTGCCGCGCCCTAGTTTAATAAAAAAGCTAAATATTCTTTTCTTTGGGGAAGTTTTTTAGTCAACACATTTGTGATTAATGAAATACTTCATCAAACGCTAACTTTGTGCATAATGCGAGCTCTTTGATCCCATAGAACTGTTTATCGGAATCATATGTATATGTATATATATAGTACATATCTAAAGGGTCTGGAAAGAAGGAAGGATTAATTTTCCTCGGAATATTTTCCCGCGAACATTTTTCACATTCACAAAAGAAACCATGTCATTGCTGTTACATTCCACTAAATACTTTTTCCGGATATCCTAGAAGATAGAAACATTATTACATAAGCTTAAATCTTATTCCCGATAACATAGATTATGAAAAAAATCAGATTTCTTCTTTGTCAAACAAGAATACTTTTTTTTAATGTGAAATTCTTTAACTACTTTACGAGTTATTTAGAATATTCTAGGTACAAACGATGCCGAAGTAATCCGGATTAAGATTACGTCATTAGCAAGCGCCCCTTTGCTTTACAGACTAACACTCTTAAAGTATACGTCACACATTTTGTAGAGACATAAAACAACAGTGCGCTATGTCACACTTTTTTTTATCACCAATTGAATGTGGTCGGTAATACCGTTATAAGTTATAACCAATAATGTGCTATATAAGACAACACAAAATTTCACTGTTCACAAGAAGGTACCCAAAATTATTAGCACACATCCACAATAAGAACGAAGTAAAACATTCTTCGGCCGAATCTGGGACACGACGACGACGACGGACGCACTTTCATTCGACACTCATCGTTCTCATTTGTATGATTTTATAATTTTTATTTATTTATTTTTTTTTTTGCGTTTAATTTATGTAAATACCAATGGATTTTTTTATTTTGTCAAAGCACAAGGTGAATTTTTAAAATTAAAAACATAATTCAGAGATCAATCATTCATTTACCAAAGCATTTTTTCGAATTTTCCGGATTCCGAAAGTATCTTGTTTTTTTTCTTCTTCGATTAAAAGTGAACAACTGCTAATGGAAAATAAATTGCGTTTTTTTTTTGTTTCTTCTTTTCGATGCGATTTTCTTTGGGAGTGATATTTTCTTGACGTCGTACTTTGTCGGGGAGAAGCGGTTTGAGTTTGTATTTGGTTGAAGATTGTTTTTGAACTGATCGCCGCGATGGTTTGTGGTAAATGTTAAATATGATTAAAGAAAAGAAGTTCATGGAAGAGAAGAAGGCATCATTGACAGAGAAAGAAAGAGAGTAAGAGAGCTTTCTTTTGTAAGTCGGTGTTTGTTGTGAATTTGTCTGGCTTAGGTGGGGTCTTTCTGTCATTTTCTTTTTCTATATGAGTATACGTTTACCAGATGGAAAGATAAGTTTTGTCAGGTTCAAGGTACCTATACCTGTTTAGAGTATTGCCAACCTAAAAGAATAAGTGCCATGGTGCAATGTGAAATTTTAAATTTTGAGTTTTTCATTCAAAAGATACCACAGTTTAGAGGTTTTGATTAAAAAAACAAATCAATTTTAGACCTGCAAATTGATCTTGTTCAAAAAAGAACTAATCGTTCAATGGTCACAATAAATCAGACTCTTAAAACCTTAAATTAAACCAAAAATAGAATTTTGAATGTTGTATTTCTGTTAAGCTTAAAAAATAACTATACCTTTTATATCATGCAATTACTATAAAAACGCTAAGCTAACCCCAAAAAACTAACGTGGGTATAGCTTTCAATTATTTTCCTGAAGGCATTTCATTTTAAAACTAAATTTTTTTTAGTCAATATCAATCAAAATCGATTGCCGTGTTTTTACAAAATTTGAAATTGGTCTACTTTTGCAATTTGCAGTTGCTGAACTCTAAAAATTGTAACTCTTTAATTCTTCATTATGTGTTTCAGTATCTACTTTATTTTTAAATTGCATCTATAAGCCCCAACTGACATTGTTCTGCCCTTTTCAATTTCTGTTTATGCATTTAGGATCGATTAACAAACTTCACAGGATAATTTGAAGAATAGCTGAAAATATCATCAAAATCAGACCAGTAATGTTTTAGTCAGTGACTGTAGTGTAAGAAATGCATCCACATAAACACGCCAATTCTCATTTGCATTTGCGTATATAAAGTGCAGTTTTCATTACTCACCGCCTTATAAAGAACAACTTAGGTCAACATAACTAAAGTCTTACAGCTTGTTTTTTTTTTTTTTCAATTTAAAAATTCAACCAACCCTTACTTGTATTGAAAAATTCCTTTATAAGCACCACAGATCTCTTAAATATGACAATTTCATGAAATGGACTAAAGACTCACTTGCTTTTTGTTTGATGGCATTTTTGTAAGTTGTTTATATGTATTATTAAATTTCATTTTGACAGTTGGGTTGTACTTCAAAAGCTGTAATTAAACTGTTCAAAGATCAAACAGAAAATAATTATTCTTTTGTTTAACACAGGTAACACTGGGCGTACAAGTACTTTTTTTTGTAAATTTTTTAATAAATTATCTTGCATTTTTGTTTCTGCACTGGACCACTTTTTAAGGTTTCTTTATTTAAAAAAAGGATATGTATCCGAGTATTCCTCTTTTGAATAAGTTATTTTGGTAAAAAGAGATAATTAAACACCTCCGAATTTTTTCATTAAAGACAATTAAAAAAAAAATTATACAAATGCTATTGACTGTTTTTTTTTTATTTAACTCAGCAAACACAACCTATTACAATTATTTTTGGTCGTAAATTAAAAAAAGAAATAAAAATATAAATGCTAAAAACAATTAAAATTGCAAATTTCGAGTCAATTTTAGAAGATTATTCAATGAAAAAAAATTGTTTGTATAAAGTTCTTTGTCAAAAATTTAAAATTCTAATTCACGGAAACCTACTTTTTTAATTCTAACAAATAAATATTTTGGAATAGAATTATGTTTTGTTCTCCATAAAATGCGACTAACTAGGTCACCCTTAAACCACAATCAATAACCACTTGCTTTTCTATACCTGACAAACATTTCAACCTGTTTAAAACTTCAACTCTTACCACACTTGAAATCAGCCAACGACGACGCGACGACGACACAAATCGGGTATAATAGTAATCTGACAGTTGTACCTTTGCAAAACACAATTTTAATGACAGTGACATTGATCTTGACAGTTACATACCAAAGGGACAGGTAAAAAAAAAAAAAACAAAGCTTTTTTTCAAAACCACTCGCTCTTCATCCCAGACAAGTTGAGAACTGGTTGATGGTTATTTTCCAAGAGACAGCTTTTTTCTTTCTCATTTCTGTTCTGCCTGCACTCAAGCTGAACGAAAATGCTTTTTGCTGAGGTAAAAGTTATACATTAAGAGAAAATGTATAAGAAAACAATAAAAAAAAAAAAACACTGTAAGATGATTAATAGAATAAGAAATAAATTTATACGTGACACTCTACAGGTGGCTAACCACTGACAATTGCGGTCTTGAGCTACTGGCATTACACCAGCCCGCCACGCATAAATTCAGATGTAAGGACAGCTTAATGAAACCCATAAACTTATTTCTTGCAGCGGATAAGGTAAAGGTACTGATTCCATTTGCGAGTAGTATTTTTTTGTATTTTGTCGTTGCATAGAAGCGTGACATTTAACACATTTAACTTAGCAGGTGCGGTCGGTGGTGTCGCACTAAAGGCAAACTGAAAACCTTAAGACTTCGGGTTGGCGTTTTTAAGACGGAAATACGTTCAATTTATTTTTAAACATTTAAGGTCGATTTTTCTATTATCAAAATATAAATGTTCCATTTCAGGAGATGATTCTGACGCAACAAAATAAATTATAATGAAAACGATTATGCATTATACTCGGTGTAATCAACCGATTTACTCATTTTTACGTCTACCTTTGTATATAGATATGTAAATTGTATGCTTTAGGTTTATAGGTAGTAATTAGAGAAAACTGTGATAAGCCGTATCTGATACGTGATTTAATTACTATACTGATTTACGAAGCATGCAAATGATGAAGAGATTCGACTTAAAAATAGATGCTATATTTTTTTATGAAATTATAAAGGGGGGGGGGGGGAGTACTCTTTAAAAATATGTAAGGATTTTTAAGATTAATCAAAGAAGAAATGGGTTTACATATTCCTAAACAATTATTTGAAATATAAATTTATAAACTCTTTGAAAATTAAAAAAAAAAAACTTCAAGTCAATAAATCGAAATTTGATCATAAAATTAATTAGATTTATTAATTAACATACACTGTATTAAAACTTCAAAGTATTTAAATCATTAATTACAGTTATATAATTTAAACTTTTTTAAATACATTTCAGGTGGCTGTTGCGGATCTACAAAAAAGCGAACTATCGTTGGAGGATGGGCCTGGGCATGGTGGCTTGTTACAGATGTCCAACGACTCTCCCTCGAAGTCATGACTCTAAATCCAATGTGCGAAAATGTCGAAACTGCACAGGGTGTTCCGCTAACAGTTACAGGTGTAGCACAATGTAAAATAATGAAGGTAAGATCTTTGTCTTTGTGTATTTTAATTTTATTTTGCATTAAATATTTATTTCTTGTTTTTTTTTCTAATTTAATTCAAAAAAAAAATTGCATATTGAAGTTTTTTAGTTTGCATTATATTTAAGAAAATTTATCAATCGATAATTGCAAATTGGAAAACAAGAGGACTGTTATATGATGGCCTTTTAAAAATTCAAAAAAATACATTTTTAAACCACACCAGTTTTTTCAGTAATCATTTTAATTTTGATAAAATATCAAAAAACAATTGAACATTTAAGTTACAGGCGTATAAATTGGCTATACAAAAAATAAAAATTCTGAAAACACTGGTGTGGTTAGCCTTATAATTGAGATTGCTGATTTTTCATATTTAAGTTTCAATTTTAGGTAGATTTGACAGAGGATGGCATGACTTAAATTTTTCCCTAAAAAAATGAATATCTTAGTATAAGGCATGGTTTTGAATTGAATAGAGTAATATTTGCAAACAAATTTAAATTTAAAACAAAAAAAACATTGGGTGACGTGAAATTAAAAATAAAAAAAAAAATTATTTTGTTTTCATATGTCAAATGTCGAATGTTTTGTTACCAATATTTTTAGATAACTAAATATAATATGATGCGGCTTCACCGGAAATGAGTGCTTGAATTTATTGTCAAAACGTATAAGACTTTTTTATAGGTCCAGCCCCTCTTCTTCCATTGCGGGAATATGATGTGTTTCTTTCAATTTTGTGATATTGTTTTTTAAGTAGTATGCACTTTTGAGGTCTAAATATCTATAAATTTGGTGATTTTTGTATAGACTAAACTTGCGCATTTTCGACAAACTGCAATTGAAAAGTAAGGCAAGATTAGATAGAGCTCTTGATAAAACGAGAATCATGCCAACTTTCGTTATATGACAAATAATCCTGAATTTGTTCTAGAACTATTTTTGTCGCTTCTTTTGAAAGTTGAAAACCTTTCGTTCAATTCAATACTTTGAAATGTCTCGAACTCGCGTCTTTCGAAGTACAAAGTTTCTTCATTTGCACTTCTTGAAGGATATCCAATCTTTCTAGAAATGACTGGCGCAAATATTCTTTCATATTAATTCTAATATATTATTCTATATGTATACTCGTAAATAACAAGCACTTAAGTGATTCTACTCTATAATTTGAACTTTAAGAAACACACTGGTGAGCCAATTAGACTTTTACAAATGGTCGATTTCAACTGTCAAAATCAGAAAGTTATTATATGGTTTTTTAAGAAACCTTTTTCATATTTTTCCTGGAAACTTTGACTGACATCAAGTCCATTTTATCGCGTCGTCTCGTTCGTTTAGAACTATCAAATCGATTTATCTCAAGTTTATTTCGTATATGGGAAACTGCGTTTCTGTGAACTTTTCTACTACAAATAAGATGCGTTGTGAATTCTTCCAATAGTTTTAAAATATCAATCAATTATCAATAATTTAACTGGTTGGTATATTGTTGGTAACAAAAATTGATTGTAAAGTTTATAGAAAACAGTTTCTAATTGTATAAACTCGTGAAGGAATTTTTAATTTTGCGCCACCCAATGTTTTGAGAGTATTAATAATTTTTTTTATAAACATATTAATATTTTGTTTTTTCTTTTAATTTATTTACGTTATTATATCAAAACTAACCCCGTCAGTAGATTAAACAAAATGTAAGTTTAAAAAAGAAAAACATTATAATTTAGGATGTTTTTGTTTTTTTTTTTTTTTTTTTAATTTCAGTCAATTTAGTGATCTATATCTTTCTAGTGTGGGTTATAAATACATAAAAGTGCACGTGTAAAATGTTTGCAACTGATGTTTCTATGCTTAATCAAATATTGTCTTGTTATATCTTTTATGAATTTATGCATGTTAATTGTTATGTTATGTTTAAAAAAATATCTACCAAAAATGTTTTTTATATTATTATATATTATGTTCTTCTTCTTCATTCATTCATTAATTATTCATTACATTTCGTTCACACTTTTACATTGATCCTCCAATTTTATTTTAACTTACATATATACATATTTTTCAAAAATTACCGTTTATGGCTGTATAAGAAATGAAATATTATATGCTTCTTCCAAAACTGTTGTTTGTTAAATTAACAAAAAATTTTAAAATAAATTTATTTCCTCTTCACCTTCTTTTATATTTGAAATATAAAAAAAAATACTTTTGTTTTTCTTAAAAAATTATTTGCTGAGAAAAAAACCAAAACGTTAAAATGCAACTAAACTTTTTTTAGGGGCATTTTTGAAACAGCAATCATCATCCTTTGGTATAACATACAAACAAAAATTTCAAAAATTAGAGGATCAATTACGTACTATAATATTTGTAATACATAATACATTAAGACAGTTATTATCTACAGAATTAAATAATACAACACGGTGTACGTTATTTTAAGTGTTTTAAGTTTAAATTTTTGCAGTTTAAACAAAAAAAATTTGAGGAGCAATTTTAATTTAACCATTTTTTTTTTCAAGATCTGAATCTGTGTGAAAAATACTACGAGATAAAAAGTCTTTTTAAAACTGATTTTTTTTTTAATCAAGGAAGAGTTCAAAAGTAGTACTAGTTTAATTTAAAAGGGTTTATCAAAAATTATAATGGTCAAAAAATTAAATTTTTTCGGATATTTAAATCAAACAATATTTTTCTAAATGATTTGTTTGTCCTGAATTTTAATCACGTCTTATTTTTTTCCATCATGTCAGGTTTTTGAAATATATGTCCCTATTTCTTTAAAAATTAAAAAAAAAACATAATACGGTGTTTTTAAGGCTAAGTTAAAACGCAACATAGTTCTCAATAATTAATTGTACCTACTTTCATTTTGCTAAGTACAATTTTTTATCTTCGAGATAAAGGTTAAATTTTTTTAGTATCTTACTTAGTTTTTGGAAATTAAAATTCTTCAAAACTTCAGATAGAATCAAATGAAGACTCATAAGTTATCCATAACGAATGAAAATTTCGAAAAAACACGTTTCAGAATTTTTAATTTGATTGTCAGTGCTTTTATAGAAATTTCATCTAAATTAATGAACTACTTAAAGAGAACATAAAAATGTGTGCCACTATAAGCGTTTTTATTTTTTAGTTCAAAGCAGAGCCTGAACTGTCAAACAAAAAATTGTGTTTCTTTTTTACCTCTGAACCTACTCTGAGCTTGTTCAGAGCACGCTCGTTGATCTCAAAGTAAAATAACTGCGAAAACTGAGTTGAATGCTGAACACAAGCATTTGACAAGTGAAATTGAAAAAACAAATCTCAAAACAATAATTCAAATTAATGTTTGTTTGATTGCAATTAGTTTTTCAATTTCAATTTTAGTTTCAGTTTTTATTCTTGTTCTTGCAAAATAAAATGATAAGGAAATGAACAAAATTGATAATAGTGACAATTAAGTGTTAAGGCGTGTTTTAAAAAGACTTCTGAGCGCTCAGAACACGTTTTGTTCAGAGGATGTTCAGAGTATGATCGATATGCCCGTACTCTTTTCAGAACTCTTTTCTGAGTGAAAAAAGAAAATAACCTTATAAGATGAACTCTTTTGTCAAAATCTTAGAAAAAAGGAATAAGTAATTCTGTTCTCGTTAAACCATTATGAGACGATACTACAACTCTTTGATCCCTTGATTTTTTTTTTAATTTCGGAACTAAAAAAAAAAATTATAGTAATTTTTACTTTCAATTTATTATGCACAAATCTGCAAAATTTGGTGGGTGTGGAAATGCCCATTTCAGTGAACACTTACGTTCATTTTGATGGTTTGAAAAAATCTAACTCAATTGTAGTTAAAAGCTCTCCACACGAGTTTTCTTCAAATGTCAAATTTTCGTAAGAACTTTCAGACTAGCTGATAGCGTAGTATTTGTAGTAGTTTGAAAAAAAATATTTTGGCACAATTTTTAAGCAATTCATTAATTTGTTTTGAGAAATTTGTAATTATGACTTTCTTTAAGACATTTTCACA
Organism: Scaeva pyrastri; assembly: GCA_905146935.1. Taxonomy (NCBI): domain Eukaryota; kingdom Metazoa; phylum Arthropoda; class Insecta; order Diptera; family Syrphidae; genus Scaeva; species Scaeva pyrastri. Next base: position 34,305,559 of record LR989929.1, read on the forward strand.
GACCAAATAATAAATTGTTTCCGATACAAAATGTCCACCAAGTACATAGTGATAGAGGATCGTCGAGCAAAATCATATACATGTTTTGATAATCAATAATCAACTGTCGCCTTACACGATTCCACCCCTGGCTGAGGATACGGGAGAAACAATTAAATGAAACTCTTCCTTAATTTAGATTGCCTACTTAAAAATCAATAAACTTACTTTTTACTGTAGGATTTTGGAAAATGTATATGTAGTTGGATTATCATCCCTTTCCTTAGGGATACTTTATTTCTATTTGTGAACTCAGTTCAAATTCGTTGTTTCAAAGTTTGAAATTTATTTCTCCTGTCCTAGAAAAATTTCAGCCATCAACTATGAAAAAGCTGCTGGTGGAGATCTGGACTCTGTAGACTGTATAGCCTATATCAGATAAAGTGAAATCACTGCAACCCTGTATCCATACTTAAATTTATTATAACTGTATTATACAATTTTATTTTGACTCACAAAGTTTTTATATATATAAAAAAAAAGACTTCATAAGAATTTACTTTGTATATATTTATTTAATATGTTTTTATATTTATGTTTCCGGTGTCTGTTTTAATGTTTTATTTTTCTTTTTTTTTTTAATTTCATATCAACTTTCAATTTAATTTGTATAATTTATGATTGAGTGATTCAAATAAAATGCTGAAGATTTCACGAATATTCTAAAATATGTACTTATATTTCAAAAGGTATGTTTTCATTTTATATTTTTTATTTATTTATTAAATTTTTGTTTATGTTTTTGTGGCACTTTTTTGTGTTCAATTTGATTTAATAATAACTTTCATTGACAGTTTTGTTGTTAGTGTGCGTCTCGTCGGTCGTTAAGTTAAATGCACTAAAAATGTTATATTATAGTCTTGGCCTTAATTAGTTTAAGTTTTTATTTTTTATATGTTAGTTAATATTACTTTCTTATGTTTGTAAAGTTGTGAACATTAGGGGCTAAAAACAGAGTGGTTGGTTAAAAAGAAAAACGACATTTTTGACCTCCGTAAATATATTTCCGAATATTCGGACCAATGTTGTTAGAAAGTTTACCTCACAAAAAGATTTTTCAGTGAGGGGAGGAATCCACGACTTGGATTGTGCTGAACAATTCCACTGATGTTTTTGACTGATCTTGCGTTTCTTGAACGTAACTCCAAAATACAAAAAAGATTAAACAGATGTCAAATATATTTTGAATACTGGATTTTCTTAAGTATGTGACACATTATGAATTTACAATTTAATAATATGTCACAAAATTTGTCGAACCAACTTTTTTCAACGAATACAATTCATTCTGACGTAATCTTTTTAACCAAATGTCAGTTTGCAAAGAATACGTATTCGCGTGATTCAATTTCAAGATTTAATGTTTGTTAAAATATAGTAACAATTTAAATCGATATTTGCAAAATGAGTATGATCACTCCTTCACAAATTTGTGAACTTATTTTCTATCGTAGTTGTCAAAATTCGTTTGTTTCGATTTTTAATAAAATGTTAAATTTTCAATAATGTGAATAATTATATTTACATAATTATGTAACTTATATTTTTTAATACTAAAGGACTTCATATCAAACTTATTGTACTCTTTTATGAAAAAAATAAAAAACTAACCTTAAAAATGGTCTTGTCAATTTTTTTTCTTGTTGTTCGTTAAAATGTATGTCCTTACAATTTGTTGCCCAGCAGCACGCAAACACATAAAAATATTGCATTCAATTGTGATAAATATGTACAATCGTAATTCGTAGTTTAAATTAAAAGCGAAACCCTTAAAATATGGAATGATTTTTCACGCCCCAAAATTTTTAAAACTCTGGTTTTTGGATAAAATTTAATTATCAAATTATGACTCTTAAGTAATCTTATTTCAGTTTGTTAACCCTAAATTATTTCTGTTTTCTTTTTGTTGTATATTTTGTATTTAATTTCTAATTGATTTTTCTTGATTTCACACTATTGGCCAGAAACAAGACGCATCTATTGTCCTTTATTAGACACTGTATAAAATATTGACCTAGACGTGTCGCATTTTGAAGTGCTTTAATGTATGCGTGTGTTTATTGTTTCCCTGTTTCGTTAGAATATTTTATAATTTTTGTATTCATCAAGAATTCTTCCAAAAATCGAAGACTATTATTTTTTTTTTTTGTTCATAATCAAGCAAACGAAAACTCCGTGATAGAGAAAATAAAAATTCAACTTAAAAAGTAAACACACAAAAACACACACAAAAACAAACAAAAAACATGAATTTGACACAGGACCAACAGGATGTTGATTTCTGACCCCTTGCTTTGTTTTTTCCATTTTTTTTCTCTCTTTTTATAGATGATGAACGTGTATTATTTTCACCATCAGGCTGACGAATTACTTGGCACCGCTAGTGAACAGTTCTTGGGTAAAACTGTAAAGGAAATCAAACAGACGATTTTGCAAACCTTAGAAGGACATTTGCGTGCTATTCTTGGTAAGTTCGATAAATTAGAATTTATAGAAGCTCATTAGTGATTCCCTTTTTTGGAGGTTAATCATAATTATAATGAGAAATATTCAAGCGACATAAAAGTTAAGGATGAAAACGTTTTCTGTCAGTATTCACCTGCCAAAATGATAAATTTATCGTAATTTGATTTTCGGTGCCTACTTAAACCACTAATGTTGAGTTATGATAAGCTTTATCGACAGTGAGAGTGGGATGTTTATCCCAAATTTTTCAAATAATAACTTGACACACTTGACATACTTACATATACGGGCAACTACTTTAAATGTTAATGGCAGTAAATTATTTGTCTTGCCAATTTTGTTTTCATATTTTTATTTTTCTATGCTGCCATTATAACTTAATATCTTTGAAAGTTATAGCAAAGAAAAAAATGCACTAAAAATTTTGAAAAATCTTAATTTTTGACATAAAGAAATTATCAATTTAATATACATTGGTGTCATAAATTTAACATACATAATACTTACATTCATATTAAAAAAAATCATAGAAAACATTGTCAAATTTTACTTGACTTTTTTAAGTGACACCTATTTAGCTGTCAATTTGATCAAAATTAAATTCGTTAGATGGTGTTTCCCCCTGAAGCAAATGATTTGGCCAAATCGGAATGCTGCTCCATGAAATTAGCCATGATGGTCATTTGGTGTTTATAAGCGTGTGTCCTAGGCATAAATTAAAATGTTTAAGCTATTGTTTTAAATTTGTTACTAAAATTTACTTACATTTTAAAAAGTTCCTTCCGAGTTCTAAAAGGTTTGTTTTCAAATAAATTTAAACTTTAAAAATAACAATTAGTTTTTTTGCAAGTGATACCAAATCTATGCAAAAAAAGTGACTCAAAAGTGATCATCTTACATAGACGAAAAAGTGTATACTATCAAATTTGAAAGTCAAACTGATAGTCAAATTTGATAGTCAACTATCAGCTTAGCCGATTCCACCCCTGAACTTACATATTTACAAATTTTAAATTGTTAATAAACACCAAACTCAAAAACCAAAGATGAACGTTTTTGAAAAAGCCATACAAAAATAATGCAATTTTCTACAGAAAAAAAAATATATAACAATTTTTAGTTTTTAGCACATATGTACACACAAAAGAAACCATACATTTGCCACGTTAACTTAGCCTCGAGAAAACATGCTCCTTACCAAGTTACAACTCTATTGAACTCGTGGTTCCTGAAAAATAAGACTTCCAAATACAAAACTGTAAAGATAACTGACTGATAAATTAATTAAACTGACACTTTACAATTAAAAAAAGAGGCTGGGTGCGACACACAATGATAACTTCTCATTATACTTTGAAGACTTATTTAAGTTTTTGTGTCATGCCAATCAACAAAAGGACACCGGTAATCACTATCAATCTTCAAAAAAATGTCAGTTCAAAATTTGTCAAAATCTTGTAATTTTTGACAATTATTGTATTATGTTGAAAATAAAATACATTTGAAGTCAATATAATTGCTTAAAAATAATGTTTGCCACTTTTTGGTAATTTTTTTAAATAATTTTTATTTTTTGTAGAAAAAACTCTCAATTGAATATTTGTCAACATTGAACCAATTGCTAACAGTTGTAGCATGTACAAAATAAAATTAATTCCAAGTCATAGTTATTGCCTACTCTCCAGGAATTCGAGTCGAAAAATGTTTTTTACAAATTTTTGGTAGCCATTTTCTTTAGTTTTTATTTTTGTTTATAAAAAATCTGTCGAATGATTTTTTTCTAAAATGTTGCCAAATACATATGTAGTATTTATGTTGATATCATTTTTGGTTCATTGTATATTTGAGCCCCAAATTTAAATTTATAACCTGTTTAACAAAATTCAATTGTAATCGGTATCTCTATATTCGTTACGAACGCACGAACAAATAGGCATCTCTCCAGAAATGACGGATTTCGATATTAGGAACTTCTGTTAAAATTTGTCAAAAATTTGAATTTAACAAATCGGACCAATAAAAAATTAATTATTCTCTAAATGCAAATATATTTTTATCCTCCTTATTGAACAGGCAAATTTAAAAAAACAGGCCTCGTTTTGTTTCTTATTTCTCATAATTAATTACCATTTTTAACCAAGTTTAATTGACGCACAGTTTTTTGGATATTTTAATTATTTTATCATTTGTCAAGTAAAACTGTCATACAACGTTTTATTAACATTCAAAAAAATCATTAATTATTAAAATTTATTATTTAATTATTTGAAGGATTTTGGATAAATTATATGTTTCCAATATTATTTCCGATCTAATAAAAATTTCATTAGAAGAACATGCAAAGGCACAGGTTAATGGCTTTAGACAAAATTATAGTTTGTCAATAAATTTTGTACAGAAAGTATTAATAAACGATTTTATAAAGTAAAAAATCTAACTGGACAGTACTATACGTTAGTTAAAAATAGATACATAATTATACATTATTAATTTTGGTGTCCGCCCAAATATTCTCTTGCATACGTATGGAAGTGTTCCCTTTTAAAATTTTGACAACCCCTTGCACAAGGTTGACAAAATACAATCGATATATTTTGAAATTAAAAGTCTTCCTTTTGTCTTCAACCACACTATTCCAATTAAATTTAATCACTCTCTGATTATCCTTAAATCCATTATAGAATTAACTACATGTACGAGTACTTTGGGGTTGAGGATGAAAAAGATCGATAAAGCTGCTTGAATTTTCCAGTGTTAACGAACATACGAGCATATACATATGTATGTAGGTATTGAAGGTTAAGCTCACCCAAACACTTACCTGAGGTTATGTTCGTGGTTAAGAGGGTGTTTCCTTGATGACGGTCAAGAAAATTATTACTTCTTGAACTTTGTGATACCTTGAAGTTTAGAGCATGAAGAATTCCACCTCGTGACAGTTTTTATTTTAAGGGTCATAATAACTATAGGTATTAAAAGTATGACATTAAATGAATGGTAGAGAAATTTTAGCCAAGGTGACAGCCAAGAAATCGTTGAAATGTTATTTAAACTAACGTACTCCTATTTTAAGTCACGGAAGGAATTGGTCGAAGGTGGACGAAAAATGTGAGCAGTAAGGGAGTGACAGGAAACCCCATTAGGAAGCTTAATTTGTGTAAGGAAAAAATAAAAAAGGGTAAAACTACACCGATAACTGTCATAAACAATTTATGTCAGAATTGAAAAGTTGACATTTCACCAGATTAACGTTTAAATCACATAGGAATATTTTAAGGATTCTTTGATTTTTAGTTTTTATTTAGGTTTTAACTTAAAAGAAATCACGAAAGATGTTAAAATGTTGTCCGTTGTGGCTTCTAATAAACGTCATATTTCACCATCTTGTTATTATAATTTGATTATTATAATTTTTCAAATAAGTGAAACATTAGGTTTGAGGTCTCTTTACAGTCTTTATTTTCGATGTTTTGTGATGTTCAAAACAAAACATTGACAAAGAGCACAGTTTTTCTTAGACATTATTCATATTTGGAGCGTTATAATCCGATGAATTTTTTATTATCGGTTCTTTACTTATTCAAAAAAAAGAGATAGAATCCGTATTCCAATTCTAAATACCTCTGTTGTGAATCTTATAGACATCCGAAGAGCTGGTTTGCACAAAAGATTTAACTTTGAAAAGAAATACACAACAAACTTAAGCTGCAGAAAAGAGTGGGTAAACTACAATATAAATGCCAATCTCATCAGGTGGTAGTTGCATACTGATGAGTCGAGAACGTCCGAGGGGACTGGTGCAGGAATCTTTGGGCCAAGAACCAAAATTTCGATACCAATGGGACAGTCCACAAGTATTTTCCAGACAGAAGTATAAATGTTATTGCTAAATGCGCTGATAGTAATCTCGAAAGAAGCTATCGTAATCAAACCCTAACCATCATGTCAGATAGTCAAGCTGTACTTAAAGCGCTTACATCCTACACTGTTAGTACAAAAATAATATGGGACTGTATTGACACACTGAATAAACTCGGTAAGGTAAACACTATCACACCCCTGGACATGTAGGTGTTCAAGGAAATGAAGAGTCAGACTCCTTAGCAGGTGCCTCAACTCCACTCTTAGGACCAGAACTTTATTGTGGGGAAAAATGTGATTAAAAATCTGGAAGGAACTTCCAAAAATGAGACAGGCAAAAACTTTGCTTTACAGACTGCATGCATTTAAGTAGGAATAACCTAAGAATAGTGACATGCTTATTCACTGGTCACTGTGAGGTATTGTAACAATCATTAAGAAAGAAACACCTCACTACATTCTGGGGCAGTGTGAAGTACTCATGCACCAAAGAAGGAAACACTTGACATATACTACCAAGTACAAGAGATAAACCTTACCTCTCTGACGGTTCATTTTGAATTCTTGAATATCACAATGACTGGCCGGGTTAGCGACACGGTAATTTAGTGGGTTAGAACAAGTTGCTGGCAAAAGATAATTTATGAAAATAAGGAAAAGGATCGGAGACGAAACGGAGCCCTGGGGCACAACAGCATTTATTTAGTGAATTTCAGATTTTAAACCATCCAATACTACTTGTATTGAACGGACCGAAAGGTAATTTCTAACCCAACGAAGGAGAGATTCATCAATACCAATTTCATGCATTTTTGATAAGAGACCGAGACGTCAAACTCTATCAAATGCTTTTGAAATATCGAGCACAATAATTTTACTTTCTCTAAAACGATGTACAGGTTTGTTCCACTGCACTGTTCGTTGAGATATGTCATCAGATCACCAGTAAACCTATGGCACTGTCGGTCAATTAGAAGCTTTCGTTCTTCATGATATTTCTTAAACTGAAAATTGATCGGCTGGAGGGATGGAAAGAATTGAGGGAGGTGAAATTAAGCGATAGTTGGAGGGAAGGAAGATTCGCTTTTTTAGAGACAGGCTGGACAAATTCTGTTTTCCATCCACTCGGAAAGAGAAGAGTAAAGTAGGACACCTGAAAAAGCTTACGCAGTGGTTTTGACAGTGTCAAAGAACACCCCTTCAGAACGATAGGGGGATTTACGAATGTCAAGATCGCTTTATACTCTTGAAACTGCACGAGTTAGAAAGAAGATTTTTCTCCTTGGCAACGTCGAATTAAAACCAAAATATACTGCAAGAAAATTGGTTTTATCGATCGAGATTGAAACTGAAGATGACATAACGTTGCTTACTTACAAATGACCAGAAATGGTCATGCAAAAATTTGGTTCGTCAAATATGACCGTTTCAGGTCTTTCTAGCTCGTTTAAACTTATTCGGGTTTTCCTCAGGGGAGCTGGTTTTAAAACACCGGAAATTTATATTCTGTCTGGATTTAAATGGTTTGAAAATTTTTTGGAATTTTTTGTATACGTATGGTAAGGGTTTTTTGTTTTGAACAAGTTGTTCTATTCCCATTTAAGTTGATACAAACAGAATCTACATATAATATAATTAAAGACTGATTAACGCAAATTATCACACCATTAATCAATCAGTGATTGCTGTTTCGCTTACTCATGAATATTATTTAATTCTACAAATTCAAATATAAAATGTTTAATATTTTGCTGTCATAATTCCAATTAAATGTAATTTAAATTTTTCGTATTTATTATTTTGGCTTCTGTGCTACCTATTGCTCAATAATATAAATTTTATATCTTGTTAAGTTTTAATTGAATCAGATATTTATTTTTCGAGGTTAATTTTAAAAAATATTAAGCTCGAGTCGAGAACACGAATGAGATTATATCTACCTATATGTATGTACATATCTACATACATATATTTCCATCATTTACATACATGTATCTTTTATGTATGTAGGTAAGTATTTACAAATTCACTTATACGCTCAGATGAAAGTTAATTTCCCACAAAAATGTAATTTATTTGACATTGAATTTACTGTGGTAAAAATGCTATCATAATCAAATTGACGACGTCAACTATAAACACACTTTTTTACTCTTCTTTTTTTATACTCAAATGAAATGTGGGTAGATATGAAATGAAGACTCAATTGTCACAAATGCTCATTGAATGTCTTTTATTGATTCCACGTCAAGAAATACAAATATAAATTGAACTGAGGGTCGTTTTAAGGGAGGATACTTTCATTTTATGATTCATTTACTTCAAGGGAATCCGAAATGAAAGCTATATCAAGGAAATAGGCCTGAGGAAAGACTGATAAACATAGGGACAAAGAACAACAAAAGAAAAGAGGGAAAAGGAATAAAACTAAACTATCTTGGCCTGTTGAAAGGTTTTTTGTCGAAATTAAAGTGAGGATTATTGGTCAGCCGGTCTGGTTCTAAGGATTTCTTTTCCTCTTTAATATAAAAATCGCCCGAAGTTGAAGACGCTCTGGATTGAAATGTGTATTTTGGACGACTTTAAAAATTTTAAAGACAAAAATGCTGGCAGGGAATCGGTCGCAAATACAAGACATTCAAGATAATTCTAAAAGCACGCCTGTGCTAAAAAAGATAACTCGTCCGATCTTTGAAAAACTTTGAATTTGGGTAGTTTGGTTTTTGAAAAATAAATCTGCATAAATTTGGTGAAGCTACAAGCAAAAAAAAAAGGTTACTCATGAGACTGACTTATAAAATCTTCAATTTCACGACAAATCGTGCTGGTATGAAGTATTATATCTTCTTATAGAAACTTTATATTTATTAACTTCCCATAGGGAGTTATTGTAATCGGTCCAATTGAAATTTTTGACAAATCAGGACATTTCAAGGTCTAGATCCGTCAGTGCGTGCGTGTGTCGGTAAGTTTGTACGTTCGTACGTTCGGGATACCCTTTTTCGTAAAAAACAGTAAAAATTTTGGTTTACCGCAAATATCTCAGAAACGGGAAATCCTATCGACTTCAAATAAATTGTATTGTTTACACTTTGACGCGGAAGAGATTTGGTATACATCTGAAACAAGTTCAACAAACCGTTATGTTTTTAAAATTGAAAAACTAAAAAAAAAATGTTGGCGCTCAAATATTGTATAGATATTATGTTTAAAACAATTTTCTACAATGTGAAATGATGTTTTTGATATCTGGTAAAATTTTGGATAAAATTCAATTGACATTTTTTTTTTACAAAAAAATAAAAAGTACACAAAATTATACCAAAAGTTGGTAAAAAATGTTTTTTGACTTGAATATTTCTAGAATGGGCAACGATATTGACTTTAAGTTTATTTACGATTATACAAAATACAATTTTTAATATATGCTACAATTTTAACAAATATCGAATCGACATGTTTTTCACCAAAAATAAAAATCTAGAACTAAAATTTACCGAAAAGTTCGGTTCAAATATTTTCACAAAAAGCTGTGATATCTATTTATTTCAAATGAATTTTATTTTCATTATAATGCATTTTTAAATACCTAATTGATAAATTGTTGACGAATATGAAATTCACATTTTACAAAAAATTCAAAAAAAAATTGGTAAATATTGTTTTTCCGCTACAATATCTCGAAATTTTTATTAAATCTGATAATTATTGTTTATTTAAATTTTGTATCAATCATCATCAAAAGTAAATCGTTTAATATCAGGAATTCCAAATTTTTAAAGTGTTCATAATGGGAAGTTATCAGTGTGGGTCGCACCCAGCCTCTTTTTTATTTAAAAGATTTGACCAATACATTTCAAGTTATACCTTTTTTTTTCATAATCCTGACCATAAACTTTTTTTTTAGCAAAGCTATCTTTTTTAGTTTTTCTATCTCCAAAAATTGGCAAAAACTTCTTGAATCTTGAATGCAAAATAAAATTAATAAAAATTTACCAACTCCAATAGTCCATGGTAGAACCATCTATAAACCCTTTTTTTTATAAATTAAAAAGATCATTATGGAATAAATTTGGTACAAGATTTGTTGTTAATTTAAATATGGTTTTAAGATTCTATTCTTTTCCTTCAATTTTTAGTCATTATTTTTCTTCAATTCTTTACAAATTTAATACCTAAAAACTCGGTTCTTAAACATAAAACTTATTCAGCCTTATCGTTAATTTTATGGGAACTTTTTTACCAGGAAACTTTTCCCCTAAAACTTAGTTACGAAATTTTTTGTTTATTTTTGTATGCAAATAAGGAAAAAATTCTCTGGAAAAATTTTTTTACGATAGTAAAGTTCCCAAAAAGGGAAAAAACTCCAGGGATTTTTTTTTTTCGTGATAAGGGGGATTGAGTTTTAATTCATTTTCCGAAATCCTGAAGCGAAGTGTAATTTATATCGCAGTTCAATAATTTATTGACTAAACAACTCAGAAAATGAATAAAAACTATCAAATTCTTGAGTAATGTTGGTATCAAAGCTTCCTAAAAGTCTTAAACAATTGTAAAAAGAATTCTAAAAAGTAAATTATTGTAAGTTCTTGACGTTTTTAAGTTAATAAAAAAAATAGTACATTCTTTTTAGAAAATTTATTAAACTTTCTTTTACAAAATCAAGAATAAAGTATCAATGTATAGTGATTCTTTAATTTTGTTTTTGAAATTTTCACGAACTTCATATACATTTTTTAACTAGCCAAACCTGTGCGATTTTTTAAAACAAATTCCATTTCTAGCCCAAAAAAACATATTTCTATAGGCATGATGTAGTATAGAATTCATCTTTCAAACAATAGTTTTACACTAGTACACCCTGGCGTATACGTACTTTTTTATAGATCTACCATTTCCTCAATTTTGATAAAGAAGAGTTGTTCTTCTTTCGTATAATGATATATTTTTACCATTAACTGTTAGATGTCAAACTGTTTATTTTCTTACTTTTCCAACACCACAACAAAATTGGTGTCAAATTTAAATCTGACAACCGTTTTGTGAAACACCTTTTTGGGCTTCATAAAATAGTAGTCATTATTTGAGTAATACGAATAAAATTAAGACAGTTTTTTCTAAAAGAGGAAAACAATTTGTGTCAGTTCCTCTTCCTCACTCGCAATTCCAACTAACCGTAAAAGTTGTTGCGTTATTGAAATGATAACCCGGAAAGAATTAAGATATTTTTCTTCTCAAAACCTGAGTTACCTCTCAGTTGAGTTCTTAATTAAAACATCCCAATTTAGTAACTTTAAACATGACAAATAAATTTTGTCATTCTTCCATCAATTTTGCGTTTGTTCTTGAAACACACAACCTTCTTACGAGTAAAATGAACCCTTAAGCCTTCACTGATGATAGGTTGTTATACTTCATGTTTATTAAATGGTAAATAAATATAAATAATCATAAAACACAAGCATCATTCATGGCCAGTTAATAGCCTTTGTTCCACCTCTTATATTCATTCATATAATGTCGGTTGGGTTGTGATTTATGACCGAGTTCTACCCAACTGTAAAGCACACAAAACGTAGAAGGTACTCCCGACCCGATAACCGACGATAACTTTTTTGAAATTGTTTCCCATTACCCCAATGCCAAAGTCTTAAAAAAAAGAGCTTTTTTGTAGTTTTTTTGTTTTGTATTTTTGTATCTTATGAGAAACCACCCTAACACCCAACTTCCTACCCCAAAACCCTAAGCAGTTTCCTTTTATTTTGTGTGTGAAAAGTGAATCAATTCTATCCCTCGCAAAAGTCAGTTTTTGTTGATGCTTTCTCAAATCAGCTGTGGAAATCATGTGCGCATGCAAGCTTTTCCTATACATACTCGTATAAGTTCAACATCGGTAGCAGTTAGAAAACAATAATTATTTCTCATTCGTTATAATTTTTTAGTATTATAATTTCAGTATTCGGGAGAGGTCTTACTTTGTCAGTTAGTGGATATCTGTTTAGATTTTGTCGGTGGTTCGTGAGATCTAGATACACGGAATAGATTCATAAACAAGTTTGTTATTGGTTAATAATTTGTTCGACTAGGTATATAATTGCGTGTGTACGTTCTCATATCACCATCTAGTGCTTTGTTTAAGAATAATAATTTATTTATTAATCCAATTAAAACTTCAGTGCTGCAGTTAAAATAAAAAAAAAAGTCGTTTATGTTACGATTTGAAGAAATAATTAAATTAAAGCGACACACAAGTACTTGAACTTGATTTATGTTTTAAGTCACAAACTTTGAAACTAAACATAAACATTAATCAATTATAATTGAATAAAAACATCAAATGTTGAATTGCTTTATTTTGGAACATTGATTAATTTGAGCAACGAACAGTATTGCAACAAAATTTATTTCAAACTTAGGTCCCATTCTTCATTCTGCAACCAAAAAATGGTACTAAATGTTTCTTTGCATTCATGAGAGAATGGTCACACTAGTCACTAATTCCATTAAGATATAACATGCTTACTTAGGCGAATTTAAATTTATAAAAAGTAGTTTAAAATATGATATTTTAAGTATTAAAAATATTTAAAAAAAAAACTTAAATAAACTTAAATGAAAGGAGTTTACATTCCCCATATTTTGACGATAAGTGAGAGTAAATCTGGTTCGAAACAAAGAGCGGGAAGCTGCTTATTCAATTTTAATTTTATTGTAATTTTACTACAAAATAGCTTAAAAATAAAAACAATTTTAAGAAACGAAGACATCAGGATAATTTTAATTAAATTATATTTACCTTGTGCCTAAGCTTTTTAGTAAAGTTTGCAAAATACGAGTTAGACAATCTAAATTGGCGTTCGATCGCATATCAAAACTTAATTTATTTAAACATTCCTTTTTTGTAAAAAAAAAGTCTAGATTATGATTTCACTTCACTTTTTTTTCAAAAGTCTGTGAATATTTTTTCTTAATTAAGTTTTAATTAAAAAAATATATATCAAAATCAAAAGTTTTATAAAGGCATTTGTCGAGTTTGTGTTTAATTTTCAACCTATACGTAATAGTAGCATTTTCTTTATAATTTGAAATAGCTAGTTCTCATTTAAGACTAGATTACGTTATAAAGGGGTGATTGGAGATAAGTGTGCTATTTATGTGACCTTCGTAAACTGGGAATCTTACATAGAGTTTGTTCAGGAATACACCCACATGAAACGTTTTGATGCCCTTGCTTCATTCACTGCAATTGACGATAAAACATTAATTTTATAAATTGTTATGATTCTTATGGATTCGTCTAAATAAACGCTGTTAGGTGTAAATGCAAAAAACAGCAGCGTTTTCATTCATTCAATCAAGAAGAAAACATTGCCAACGGGTCATTTTTTTTCTAATAAAAGTGGAAAAACTGTTTGTTTTATTTTCACTTTGTGATCCCATTCAAAAAAAAAGGATATTAAAAAAAAGTTTAACATACACGTCAATACTGAAATCGGCAACAACGAACCACCTGAGAATGTTAAGACTTTGTATGGCTAAGAAAGATGTTTACATTGGGCCGATTGCTTAGGGATTTTACTTTTTATATTCCTCAAGTGGAGCAACGAAGTTGTGTGAGTGGAATAAAATTCCTAAAAAAGAAGATTCTTCATTTGCACTTAATATCAGTTGTAAAAATTAGGGTTGCCAACACTTACCTATTAAAATGTCGATTAACTAAAATATTACGTTAATTTTGGAAATATTTTATAAATAAATAGATAATTTTGTTTTTCTTTATAATAATTTAATTATAATTAATTAATTACAAATTTAAACAAACGAAATAAGACTAAGCATTTATTTTGTGAATAGTAAAATAAGAAAATTGCGTACACGTCCTAAAGCAGATACCTACCATCACTTTTTCAAATTAAGCCTTATACCTTAATTACGAGTGGACACATTTACTTTAATTGCACTTATTAAAAAATACATAAATACTTTTAAGGATGATTTCATCTAAATAATTGTTTTATTTTCTAAAAAAAAAGTCAAATGCAGTTTTGAAAATAATACAACAATCCACTTGGGTAATTTTATTATTTCTTTAACCAATAGCATCTTTAGACTAAGTATAAAAATAAGGATTCCAATTTGGTAGAGTAGATAATCGAGTTTCTTATTGCAAAACTTGTGCTCTGCAATTTTTTTTCTATAGATATAAATAGCAAAATATTGTATTTGACAAAAAATTTACTCTAAAAACGTAATCGTCCTTCTAAAGAAAATGTTACTGTATTTCCAGCACTCAACAGTTAAATACATTTTCTTGGTTCTCATGAATAATCAAACGGTTTGACTATTTTTATAACTCTCCATGTAGTTAAAAGTCATCAACTTTCCGTATGTCTTATTTCAAATGACAAATTAAACAAAATTTTCAAACTTATTTGAATGGTGTTTTTTTTTGTAGTACTCTATTTGTTATACTTATAAAATACTAGCTGTTCCCCGCGACTTCGTTCGCCTCAATTTATTATTATAGCAATGAAGATTAAGTTTTAAGAAATATATATTTTAAAGTACTTCGTAAAGGATATTTAGGTTTTATTTTTGTATGGCTGAAGAAAATACGGATTTTCTCTGCAACCCGATTTTGACAATGGAACGGAAGCCCTTTAAGATGAATAATTTTCTTTCCTTTTGCAACATTTTCCACCAATTCTTGGCTCCTATTGATAGTAGCGTAGTTTTAGCATAAATATTTAATTAATTAATAATTTAATTAGCTTAAAACCTTCCTCGACAAATTGGCTATCCAACACAAAAAGAATTTTTCAATTCGAACCAGTAAGCGCGTTCAAACAAACAAACTCTTTAGCTTTATATATTAGTATAGAAGTATAGATATAGATAAACATATGTTCATATGTTAACTATGTGTAGGTACTGAATATTCTTTATCATAATATGTATTTTAAATACAGATTAAAATTAATAAGTAAGGAGTCGACACATTTTGATTAAAACGTTTTGTTTTTTAATTACAATACTGGAAAGTGATGGTCATGACTCATAATACTCAAAAACAAAATCCACGATTCGTTTGAAAACAAAAATCTTTGACCTCTTAAGCGCAAAGCAAGTCGCAAGGAGAATTGATGGCCCCGTATGTAAGGAAGGACGATTCCGCAATCTACCTCGAATTCAGATGTGTCGTGAAAAAAAATAAACTCGGTAGATTCCGTCGGACAGGTCACCTAGCTCGCATGAAAGCATGAAAGCAGTGGAACCACCTCGGAAAGTTCTATGCAGTACATTTTATGGTAGGGACAGCGTAGCAGACAATCCTTACTTGGAGGGACGGCGCGGCGACGCTAGGGCGCAGACCAAACCGTCCGAATCCTTTGCGCAACTGAATGGCAATGACATGGCGTTCGTCACGATCGGGATAAATGAGAGACTCCTTTGGTCATTGGTCATTGGTTATGAATCATTATAGGAGAATGGTCATTATTGGTCTTTGGTCATTGGTCATTATTGGTCTTTGGTCATAAATGGTGTTTGGTCATAAATGGTCATTGGTCATTATTAGTCTTTGGTCATAAATGGTGTTTGGTCATAAATGGTCATTGGTCAATATAGGTCATTGGTCATTATAGGTTATTGGTCATTGGCACAGGTCATTGGTGAAAGGTCAAAGGTCAAAGGTCAAAGGTCAAAGGTACAATGACCAATGACCTATATTAACCAAAGACCATTTATGACCAAAGACCAGTAATGACCAATGACCATTTATGACCAAAAACCAATAATGACCAGTGACCTATATTCCTCGATAAATAAACTATCCAATGCAAAAAGAATGTTTCAATTCGATCACGTAGTTTTTGAGATCAGCGCCTTGAAACGAATAACGGAAGCCCTCAAAATTGAATAATTTTCGCCGTTTTTGCGACATTTTCCACTGGTTCTTCTCTATTATTGATAGTAGCGTAATTTTAGCTTAATTATTTAATTAATTAATAATTTAATTAGCTTAAAACCTTCCTCGACAGATTGGCTATCCAATGCAAAAAGAATTTTTCAATTCGAACCAGTGGTTTCTGAGATTAGCGCGTTCAAACAAACAAACTCTTCAGCTTTATATATTAATATATACATAACATATGTATGTAGATAATTATTTCATAAAAAAGCAATGACTAATTTATCGATTTTAGTGTCGTTTTGATTTTAACTGTATTAGACGTTGAAACAAAACAAAAATTAATTTAAAATCATGTTTCAAAGGATGATTATTAACATTTCAAAAAGGTCAACTTGTACCACTTTTACCCATTTTTAACGCGTCATAGTCTTGGGCGACTTCAGGTACTCTTTATAGGTCTTAAACTTTATATCGATTTCAGTCATAAAATTACACGAACTAATCATTTATATAATATTCTTCAAATTATTGTTAACATTAAATGAATACAGTCTAATTTATTCACATTCTCAATGGTGTTTATAAACAAATAAACATCCTCTCTACACCCCTAAGGATATTCCAATTAGGTTTTATTATCCGCTTTAAAAATAAAGACAAGAATCCGTTCTAATTGTTTTCACCCTCTTTACTTTTTTAATTATACATAAATTCCGAGACTAGAATTAATTCTTTTGTCTATTTATTCACATTATTTAATCCAAAAAACACTTTGTACCTTTTCTATCTGCTTCTTTTTTTTATTGGATGAGTATTTTTCTAAGCAGGATTATTTAAAACAATATAAAAAATACATTATTTCACTTAGAATTTAATTAAATCTTAACCTTAACCATAAATCGGCCTGTGCCTATTTTTAATCGACTTAATTGTTTTTTTTTAATACATTTTGTGTTTTAAAGTAATTTTCCATTCGTGTAATAAATCAAAAAGTGACAATTTTCATAAACAAGGGTGTTCTTAAAGAACGACACGTTTTATCTTTCACCATTTTGTCTACTTGAATACCTCTTTTGCAGCGCGTAAAGTACATATTCTTAACGTTTGATTTTTATTGTCTCACTGGGATTTTTTTTTAACCACTCTCTTTTTACCGTTAAGTACGAAAGACGCCAAGCATGAACAAGTGTTCATGTCGTTCTTAATTTGTATCCGCTTTTTTTAAACGCATGATTTATTGTTTATATTCCATGTTCAAAACGAAGGAGGAGTTTTCATTTATCATTATCAAGCACGTTCATAGCTTAGGTGGTTTGTCAAGTTTTATATTTTAAAATCGCCCATTTTTCAAGATATAAACTGGAAAGTTTCCGAATTAAATTAAACATTTAGCAAACAATTCTAAATCTTCAAGCTCTTGGTGATAATTTTTCATCTAACTACGACGACGTCGTCCATAAGTATGAGGGTTGTTCTTTATTTTCGGCCTAACAATAATATTTAACTTTCAATGGATTTATTGTTTTTCAAAATATTCTCCAGGAAAATCAATACAAGAGTTCGAAACATCTAAAATATGATTTTTGAAGACTCAACAGCTTCGTCTGGCTTAGAAAACAGCTATTTTTGACGTTTTCGAGCACTCGACAGATCAATTCATTGCTCTGATGAAAAATTAATCGACGACTTTTAGTTTTTCTTTTCAAATACTTACATAAACAATCTGAAAAAGTCATTGTCAGATTTTTTTTTCAACATCGGAAATATCAAAATATAAAAAATTATGAAAACAACTTTCCTAATGTTTTACTAGGTCCTATATTTTCCATCATATTTTAACCAAAAAAAGATTCCTCCAAACTTCTAAAATATTGACAATGCAAACCGCATTTCGGTAGTGGCCTGAACAAAACCCAATGATACCCGATTGACCAAAATAAAATTCGGTCTATAAGCACATCAATAATTCGAGACTTGCAGGTGTACACTTGACTTTTAATGAAGTTTAAACGTGTCTAATCTAGAAGTCTGGATAGTCGAAGTTGACCAATGTCCCCATTTTTAGTATTAACCATTCTATTTTGTATCTACTGATAGGACGTATTCCAAATTGGTCAGTTGCCAATATACTTTGAATAAATTGCACCTCATACGAAAACAAATAATTCTATTCATAAAAGTGCGGCAATATAGGACTGGAATGTGTATGAAATCCATCTGAAAATGGTTTTTACTTAAATTCAAAAATGTAGTCATGAACTTATATCTTAGAAATAAAATTCTTAAGAACGCCATCGTTCTTTCGATATTTTTTAATTTTTAAATTGTAACAAAATTTGTAGTCTATTCCTTTGTAGTCTTACAACCGGACTGGAATGAATTTATATACA
Organism: Scaeva pyrastri; assembly: GCA_905146935.1. Classification (NCBI taxonomy): domain Eukaryota; kingdom Metazoa; phylum Arthropoda; class Insecta; order Diptera; family Syrphidae; genus Scaeva; species Scaeva pyrastri. The sequence goes on from LR989929.1 coordinate 34,324,228, forward strand.
TTCTGGGAGATCTAAAATGTTCTTCCTTACAAAGCAATTATGTTTTTTTTTAGTCCAATGAAAGAGTAAATTTTTAGAAATAATTATTTTTAATATTTTCTTCATTTCTATTGAAGTTTTATTTGTTGTCTCCAACTGCTTTGACATCTCTAACAATTAAAAAAAATTCTAAACTGGAACAAATGAATTCACTTTCAGCAAAAGTGCATAAAAAATGGGATTGAAAAAAAAAAACAAAAAAATATGTATTCAAAGCTTAAATATTTTTGAAATTTATTTCGTAATTGAAAATTAAGCCTTTTATTTTGATATTTTTATTTTACTTTACAACCCACGTGGCTTGGCAACAAGATTCTTTGTCATCATTCCATTTTTTATCATTACTTAAGCAAATGAGAACAAAAACCACCCGCACAAATTCTTCAAACAATCCATTTAAGGATTGAACAATACAATGTAGGCATAAATCGGTTTCCTGATGATGAATTTCTATAATCTCATTGGCTTACCGGATATCAAGGTTAACATTCAATCAAACCATAATCTCTTCATCCGTAAAAATGGCCAAAAAAAAATATTATATAATAACAAAGTATTTTCATCACAAGCACTTGCATTAGCATTTTTATTATTCCATTACATTGAGTTTTCAATTGATTGAACACAACGTAAAAAAGGCAAGAGAACTATTTTTAGCTTTAACATAAGTTAAATCTTGCGCGGCATGGAAGTCCTTAAATTCGAACCTTTTTATGCCTTTGACACTATGCTTATGTAATAAATTGACAATTTTAAAGCCCCGTTCTAAAAGTAGTTACAATTTTTACATTGCAAATTTTAAATAGTCAGAATTTTATACGTATTTACATTCAACATACTAAGTATAATTTGTAAATAAGGTCTTGGATGTAAAATAAATGGGTATTGAGTAACTTTTGCTAACATAAAAGGGTTCAAACAATATTAAAGGATAAGTTAATTCTTGATTTAATCAAGTGGAACAAATTCTGGACTTAGGGAGTAAAATATGAGGGTACCTAAATATAATCTATGCAAGTTGAAACCTATGACAATGATGTTCAGTCTTATGTTTATGTTAATGTTTATATTGTGCAATCAACTGTGGGGTAGAGATTGCATAACCTAGTGTTTTTAAGTTAACATACAAAATTTGTATGTACATATGAATATATTGAAAATATTTTCCAGTAAATTTAATAAGTGTCTACCTTTCATATTGGTATATATATGTATGTATGTATGTATATGTACATATGTACACCGTTTTATTAAAAACTTCGCTTATACATTATGTAAATGTAGTTTGCTATATTCAAAGGTTTAAACAATATAAAAGTAAGATAGAATGAAAATTACATGTTTTGTATTCAAGGATGTGTTAACTTGAAAATTCAACTTTTATGATAGAAGAACATTTTGTTTGTGACAAAAAAAACATTATAAATATTATATTTAAAAAGCAATAAATTGGTAAAATAATTTAAAAAAAATCGCATCTATCAAAATGGCAAAATTCCTGTGGAAACTTAAAATGAAAAAAAAACCTGTCAACCTCCTTAGCCTTATCTTTCTGCTATCAATTGAAAGATTAAAACCCTTTTTCATTTCGTTATGTACTTCGTCATTTAAGCAAAATTAAAAGAATTGCATAATTAACTTCCGCTTCCGACTACACCATATAGAAAAAAACTTCAATTCAAAATTGAACTAACTCATCTCAAAAACTTTTACAATTCAAGTTTGTAAAATTTTTTTTCACTCCTGCTAACTCGTAACGTATTGCGGTTAGTTGGATGTTTTATTTTTTTAAGAAAATGATTTCAATCCTTTTTCCACGAAACGAACTTTTTAAAATATATGCTTCTGAAAAGATGAACTTGAATATAAAGAAACATCCATTCCATTTCATGGGTTAAGCTTGTCTCCCCCATAGATTACTCTCAATTTATAGTCTTGTGAATTTAGCCATTTAAAATTGCAAAGTACTCATTTCTATTCAATGTAATCAACTTTTTTGTAAGGGTGTAGTTATATATGTACATAGGTACAGTTAGGTGAAGAAAACATTTCATATTCTATTCTATTAAAGCTACATGCAAAAAACCATTCCAAAGAGGAAGTCACATCGAAGGGACAAAGGCCATTCGGGTACAAGGCTACACTTGTACACTTACAGCCTAACATACAAAATATGAATACAAACATACTTATTTATGTTATGTATTTTTATATATTTTCCTATATACAGATTTACTAAATAATGCTTTTACCGCCTACACTTCCTTAGGTAAAATAATTTTGAAGGTTTCAATTTTGTTTGTATTTATTTATAAAAAAAAAGATTTAACGGTGATGATAAAATTGATTTGGATTTGACAATGATTTTCAATTAGAAACCCTTTATTGTCAAAGTCGCAATTCATATGGTTCCATTTTTCTGAAAAAACCCTATGTATTAAATTTTAGTTTAGTGATCTTTTTCAAACATATTTTTTTTTTGAGGAAATATTCCGTCATTACCTTTTTTTTGTGACTTCCAGTAAACCCTTTGTGTGTAAATTGGCTTATGGTTTTTAACTAAATTAAAATTTAAAATTTCTTAAAAAATACATTGGGTTTTTAAAATAATAATAATAATAAAAACAAGTTTCTATTGACTCTATTAAATCCCATTCATTTTCAGTAACCTCCGGCGTTCCACAGGGTAGCCATTTAGGTCCATTGCTTTTTCTCATTTTTATAAATGACCTACCAGATATTCTTCAAAACTCGATAGGTATGACTTATGTTTGCAGATGATTTGAAATTTTTTAGACGTGTGCAAAATTTTACAGACTGCGAGTGTCTCCAAAGTGATATAAACATTTTTATCAATGGGTGCAATAATAACCAACTAGCCTTAAACATATCTAAATGTGAATGTTTTTAGTTTTCCCGTCGTTTTGAACATATCGTTTATGATTATAAGATTTAAAATCACATTCTTGGTAAAGTTTCTGTTAAAAAAGATCTTGGAGTAATGTTTGATACTAAGCTGAGTTTTGTGCAGCATATAGAATTTATGGTAAATAAAGCTAATTTCATGCTGGGTTTTATTTCACGTAATTCTTTTGGTTTAAGTGATCCTTATACTCTAAAAGCACTTTATGTTGCATATGTAAGATCGATCCTTGAATATTGCTGCATATATATTTTTAATTTTAAATAATTGTCTATTTGAGATTGTAAGCTCTAATTGATTTAATAAATAAATAAAATAAAAAGTATAGAGGCTTTGGAAAACAATTCGAAACAGTAATACAATATGCTTAGTGCTTTATTAACTAAATATAAGTTCATTTGTTTGCATCTCACTTCCAAGTTTATTTAATCAAAATTTAAAGTAGTATTAATGTTATCAAACACAAATGGGAAAAGGTATCCTAAAATTTAAACCAGCTTTTGAGTTTACCCAATTTTTCAGTACATATGTATGTCTAAGGTTAAAGTTATGTAAATTACATCAGGCATTGAATTTTTTGCGGTCCACAATTGATACCTGATAATTCCAAAAAAAAAGCATCGATCCAAAATTAACATACGAATAAAAATCTTCAAAGTAAATGCTTCCAAATTTTTTACATATTAAACTTCAAACAATGTCAATATGTCAATATTATAGAAAGATTCGTAAACTTGGCTCGGATCTTCTTTTAAAACTCTCTCAACGTTTACCATTTACCTTTAAGCGAAAGGTAATTAAATTTTTCTGTCGGGTATAAAAAGTCGATTTCAAATGATTTTTCGCAATTATTATGAACTAATTATATAATCTTTCCAAAAAATTAACGCTAAAGATTTATACTTTCCAGTCAAGAATCATCAAGATAAATAAAAAAATCTGTTGTCGTTTGGACAAGCATATAAAATGTATCTCAGTCTGAGAGATTTATAATTCTTATTTTATTTTATTTGAGGACTTGTATTTGCATTCTTAATAAAAACGACCTTGTTTATTCGTCATTAGATAAGATCTGCTAGTTCCAAAAAAAAAACTACTGTATTATAAAACAAATCTTCAATTAGAGTATTTATCTTATCTTATTTGTTATCTCTTAGTTTTTGTTAACGTCATAACTCATAATTATCAATTTTTTCACATTCATATTTCAATGACGCAATTTTTTGCTTACACGCTTATGTACAATTGTACAGGTGATGTTTGAACATATTCGCAAACGAAGCTAATTTTCAGGCTCCTAGTGTTATGGACCCTATGAAAAGTGAATCTTAAATGAGGTTTGCAAATATGTTACTCAAAAGTCAAAAGTTAACATGGAATCAACGAATATTTGCGGATTCAAAAGTTCAATGGATTTCACTTAAATATAAAGTAAACTTAAAATATACTTTTTTATTGTGATCTTACAAAACACTGAATATTCGTTTTCCTATGCAGAAATAAATGAATTAATAAATAAATTTTAATTTTTGAGTTTTTAAACTTTTGACTGAAAATTGAAAAACGATAAAGATTTTTTAAGGCAAATTAAAGCACAACCTAATGAAATTTAGGCACAAAAATATTCTTCTTTAAAATTCAAACTTGCGAATCAAAAATTTACGTTTAAATCATTCAAAAAAAAAAGGAGTGACAGATGAGTGACACGACACAACTCAAAACTCACATAATTATTTTATGAACATAATGTAAATATTGTTTTTTTCGGAAATAGATAAATATATTTTGAATTCCGAAATTAAAAATTACAGCCGATAGAGTTGACTTTTCATTATATAAATAATCCGGCCATGTGAATTTGCGAATCTCCTTATTATCTTATCAGCGACGAAAGATTCGCCTTTGCGGTAGTATATTTCCACCTGCATTGATACCTCCACAAATGTTCTTAAGCGGTCTTCGGTTTGTGAATCAGTTCGGAGCAAACTTTCAATTAAGAACCGACATTGCACCTGCAGTTTTTTGGATTAATAAAGTTTAATTTTGACAATCTATTGTTTTCAATTTAATTTATAAAAGAATTCCCATAGTAAAGAGCCAACTTGCCATTAATATTCATAACGAAATGTCGGTCGTTTGGATGGGAGTTTTTAAAGTTACAATGATAATGGGAATAACTTACTTTGTGGTAACAAGGTAATGACTTTATATTTACAACAACAAAAAAAAAGTTATTTATAGACACATGTTTTTTGTTTTTCAAAGTATTTCAGAAAAAGAAACTTATAATGTTTATTTTTTTGTGTGATTTATAGGAACTCTTACAGTAGAAGAAGTCTACAAAGATCGCGACCAGTTTGCAGCCTTAGTGAGGGAAGTAGCCGCACCTGATGTTGGGCGTATGGGTATTGAAATTCTGTCCTTTACCATCAAGGATGTCTACGATGATGTTCAGTACCTGGCATCTTTGGGTAAAGCTCAGACAGCTAGTGTCAAACGAGATGCGGATGCTGGAGTGGCGGAAGCAAATCGTGACGCAGGCATCCGGGAAGCCGAATGCGAGAAAACTGCTATGGATGTCAAATACTCAACAGATACGAAAATAGAAGATAATGCTCGAATGTACAAGCTTCAGAAAGCTAATTTCGATCAAGAAATTAATACAGCTGTAAGTTGGGGGAGAACACATTGTCGATATGTTGATATGATATGATATGATATACATACATATATGTACTGATGTAAAATTAACGATCTTTGAAATATTTTGAATTAATCGTTTCAGTGAATCAAAATTTTCAAATTTATTTTCTTTAACAAAAAAACTAATTTACATTTTACAGAAAGCTGAATCACAATTGGCATATGAATTGCAAGCAGCGAAAATCAAACAGAGAATTCGTAACGAAGAAATTCAAATCGAAGTAGTCGAACGTAGAAAACAAATCGAAATCGAATCTCAGGAGGTGCAACGCAAAGATCGGGAACTTATTTCCACTGTAAGACTTCCAGCCGAGGCAGAGAGCTATCGTGTGCAAACAATTGCACAAGGTAAACGGTAAGTTTGGAGAGAATTTTCATCACTTTGAAAGGTTATTTCAAAAATAATGTTTTGATTTTGTCTTAAAAAGCGAACAAACTATTGAATGTGCTCGAGCTGAAGCTGAAAAAATACGTAAGATTGGTCAAGCCGAAGCGCATGCTATTGAATTGGTTGGTAAAGCGGATGCTGAACGGATGAAGATGAAGGCTGCTGTTTATAAACAATATGGAGATGCTGCCATAATGAACATTGTCCTTGAGTCGCTGCCTAAGGTAAGTTCGTTTTATTTATTAATTTATATTGTTCAATGGAAATTGAAGGCTTTCAATTTGCATTTTCGTAACTTAAGTACTTAGCTGTGAAGACGATTTAGGTTTCCGTTTTAGTTCGATTTTTTCTTTGTAAATAGTCCATTTAGCTATTTCAATTATCGTATCCACTTAAATATACAGCTGCGGTCAAAAAATAGCACCTTAAAAATGAAAATCCATGTTTGGAATCTCATTGTCTCATCTATACTTACTAATATATAAAGCTGAAGAGTTTGTTTGTTTGAACGCGCTAATCTCAGAAATCACTGGTTCGAATTAAAAAATTCTTTTTGTGTTGGATAGTCCATTTGTCGAGGAAGGCTATAGGCTATATCGTCGGTGAAACCAGAAAAGTGTGTAACTCCAAATTTTCTGAAAATGAGATTTGAATGCCATTTGTTAGCCAAACCCGATATCTACTGTTCCTCAAACTGGGAATCTCCTTAAAGCACATACTTTTTATTCTATTGGCAAATTAGAAAATGGTGTAACTCCATGCTCACTTAATTTTGTGAGAAAACCGTGTATCTCCCCATGATGCGGTAGTACTAGTGTGAGTGACATTATTTATTTTATAGGAAACTAGCTTTTACCCGCGACTTCGTCCGCATTATTTTTTTGTTTTCTCCCGGTTGTAAGTCCCCCTGCAACAATGTCCCACTATCGTGTTCCTGTGGGAATGAGATATTTTCCCGAAGTAAAAAGTAGTCTGAATTTTGGTACCTTCCTACCCTATAAGTTAAGCAGTGTGCTGGAATGTCGCTAAGTTTTGATCCAAGTAAAACTGTTAAATAAAGACAGTTGCATCAAAATTTTATCATAAATTCCCTAAATTTTGGGGCCTACCTACCCTCTAAGTTAGAAAAGTGATCAAATACTAACTTGAAGTCTTAGTAACACTCAGTTAAAAAAAAACATCAAAATCATTTCAGTAGCTATGGTGTCATGCGCTTTTTGACACGATCAAGCTAGATTTCCGCGGGAATGAGGTATTTTCCCGCCGTAAAAAGTAGCCCGTGTCCGTGCCTAGGATCCTATCTTTAAATTAACCAAGTCTTATAAAAATCCGTTCAGCCGTTTAGGCATGATAGAGCTAAACTCCCAGCAAAAACCATAAAAAAATCCCTAACTCAATTCAGTTTTCTGCCTACTGCCTAAGAACGATGGCGTGATTATTTATAGCCTATGACCATTTCTAGGTTATCATCTATCACCATACCAAATTTCAGCTAAATCCGTTCAGCCGTTTAGGCGTGAAAGAGTAACAGACAGACAGACAGACAGAGTTACTTTCGCATTTATAATATTAATAGTAATAGTAAATAGTAATAGTATAATAGTAATAGTAATAATAGTAATTAATAGTAATAGTAAAAAGTAATAGTAATATAGTAATATAGTATAGTATATAGTATATAGTATATAGTATAGTATATAGTATATAGTATGGATACCTACAAGAACCTAGAGATTCGTATGCACGGACTAATAACAGTGTAGGAAAAATGTGAATCTCCTCATAGCACCCGTAACATTTTCTAGTGAAAAGTGTGTATCTCAAAAAAAAATTAAATATTGGGCAACATTTTGATTTTGAATAATTTCCAAATATACATAATATTACGAAATATCAGTTCTGAAAATTTCAGGAAAATCGTGGCAATAACTTTAAAACTATGACGTTTTAATGCTCTCCTGTAAAATTTGCTAATATGGAGTTACACACTTTACAATATTAGCGAAGAATAAGTGGAAAATGTTGCAAAAACGGCGAAAATTATTCAATTTTGAGGGCTTCCGTTATTCGTTTCAAGGCGCTGATCTCAAAAACTACGTGATCGAATTGAAACATTCTTTTTGCATTGGATAGTTTATTTATCGAGGAATATAGGTCATTGGTCATTATTGGTCTTTGGTCATAAATAGTCTTTGGTCATAAATGGTCTTTGGTCATAAATGGTCTTTGGTCATAAATGGTCTTTGGTTAATATAGGTCATTGGTAATTGTACCTTTGACCTTTGACCTCTGACCTTTGACCTTTCACCAATGACCTGTACAGGCCAATGACCAATAACCTATAATGACCAATGACCTATATTGACTAATGACCATTTATGACCAAACACCATTTATGACCAAACACCATTTATGACCAAAGACTAATAATGACCAATGACCATTTATGACCAAACACCATTTATGACCAAAGACCAATAATGACCATTCTCCTATAATAATTCATAACCAATGACCAATGACCAAAGGAGTCTCTCATTTATCCCGATCGTGACGAACGCCATGCCATCGCCATTCAGTTGCGCAAAGGATTCGGACGGTTTGGTCTGCGCCCTCGCGTCGTCGCCGTCCCTCCAAGTAAGGATGGTCTGCCACGCTATCCCTACCATAAAATGTACTGCATAGAACTTTCCGAGGTGGTTCCACTGCTTTCATGCGAGCTAGGTGACCTGCCCGACGGAATCTACCGAGTTTATTTTTTTTCACGACACATCTGAATTCGAGGTAGATTGCGGAATCGTCCTTCCTTACATACGGGGCCATCAATTGTCCTTGTCACTTGCTTTGCGGTTAAGAGGTCAAAGTTTGCTACTATTGACCACACGTGACCTAAGTTTTCAATTATTTATTTATTAAAAAAAAAAAACATGGAGTAATATTATGTTTTTAAGATTTTTGATTTTATATTACAATTATCCAATTATTCTCTGTCACAATTCAAAAGAATTGTGAAGATATCCTATTTGATTTTGACAATTTGAGAAATTATGTAGGTAGGTAATTATTTTACCTTTCAATTCTTTTATTTAATTTTTAAAAAATGTTAAATGTCTTGAAAAAATAAACTAGCCAAAATTCCATATAGTAACAGTATCTATTAACTTCCAAATAAAAAATAACAAATGCTAAAATCCAAATCCCTAAAATTGACACCTTTGATGTTTAGTATCAAAAAAAACTCGGTTGTTATTACATACATCAAAAATCAATTAACCCATTGAAATAATACTATAATATAGTATGTTATTATATTGTTGTATCTACTGTATGGGCCAGACTGTATGTTTCATAATAAACTGAGAATTATTTATTCCCAGAATTCCATCATTTATGCCATTTCCCAGAATTTAATATTTTCCTTAGAACTAAAAACGATGCATGCCTTGGTTTTGTGAATTTTTTATCAACTCAAAAACCATTGTCATGGATCAATTTTAAGGTTAGATTATAAGTTAGAGTATCAAAACCTCTGGTAAATGCACTAGGCTTAAATTTTGTTTTCACATTTTTTAAATGAATGAAATATTTAATTAAAATAAAGTTGTTTTCATATTAAAAGAATTGAAAATAAACTTCGACAATGCTTAAAACTGGTTCTTTTTAACTCAAATCGAATTAAAAAAAAATACGAAAATACGTAAAAATTGCGCGTTGGGTTTTAAATTTAAAAAACTTGCATACAAATCCATTGTAGAATCTTAAACAAACATTTTTAAATCGTTTTTTTTTTTCAAAAAATATTTATTTTCTCTTATAGATTGCTGCTGAAATTGCTGCCCCATTAGCTAAAACCGAAGAAATTGTCCTAATAGGTGGCAACGATAATATATCAAACGATGTCGCCCGTTTATGTGGACAACTGCCACCAACCATCAATGCACTTACAGGTGTTGACTTATCAAAAGTTCTTTCAAAAATACCCGGAGCAAAGGCGTGAAGTTTACAGAATTCTCTAGAAAACGACAAATCCTCCGAACTTTCAAAATCAATGTCAATAATGATGAATATGCAGTAGCCGAAAAAAAAATCTAAATAAGTGTAAATTTGAATAAAAATAGAAAAAAAAAATAAAGAAAAGAGAAAAATAAGTAAACGGAAATATAATCAGTCAAACAAAACAATTTTAACAAAAAATAAAATGCTGAAAACAATCCTTTCAAAGAAAAAATTTAAAAAAAATATTTTTGCAAAAAAGAAAACACATTAAATATACAAACAAAGACACTTACATAAAAATACATACATACACAAACAAACAAAATTAATAAAAAATTTGTAAAACAAAGTTGTCAGTGTACATTAAAAATTATAAATATTGTGTACCTACATACATTCATTAATCTTCATAACCGTAAAGTTAACATAAAATTAATTTTTGTCGCTATTTCTTCCTTAAAATGTAAAATAGTGTGTAATTAAAAAAAAAATAGTTTGAAAATGGTGTGGCGTCAAATTGTATTCCCTTATTTTTTGAAATCTAACAAGCTTCAATTTGACTACCAAAAAATAACTTTACATATGTATATTCGTAATAGCAATGTTAATGTTAAAATTTAATTTATCCTTATCAGGGCGCCACTCCTAATAAATATAAACAAATGTAATTCAATGTTTTTGCACAATAAACCGTATGTAACTTTTCTGTATACTAAATTCGCATTGCAGAGTCCTTCCGAGTCGAAATTCTTCTAAAAAGTTAAAGTATCTTATGTAAAAGAAATTTTACGACGACCGACGTTGGATTCTGTAATCGAAAAGTTCAGTTCACATAAAGCTTACAAAATATTACTCATGTTCCGTGTCCATAAATTATGTATTTTCACATTTATACATTATATAATATATATTTTTAATAAATTCAATTCATCGCTGACAAAACAATCTATTTAACTGCATTTATTTAAAACTAAACTAAATAAAAATATATACACATGGGTTCATACAACCTTAAATAAAACCAAAAAAAAAACATCTCTGAAAATAATTGAAAATATATTTCGACCAATATAAATGTAAATCGTGCCACCATTTTGGTTCAAACATTTTTCGTAGTGAAAATTTAGTAAAAAAAAAAATACAAAACCAAAAAAATTATGTACCATTTTGTTTGTTTTTAAAAATATTTTTTAACATTTTTTAAGTTAATTTAGTAATGTTCAGCCAATAAATCAATTTATTATACAACTATGATGCACATTTTACCTTTTATAAATACGTATTACTATAAATTATAATAAATACCTATGTACATTTTTTTCTTAGTGAATTTTTTCTTCTTATTGTGTTGATTTGTTAATTTTTTGTTTGTATAAAATATACCACTCATCATTCAAACTGTTTAGTACCGACGACTTACAGTTATGATTATATGTATAATTATGCTTTTTTACTAAATGTTGTTCAACGGATAAATATTTTTCTTGATATTAAATTACCAACAATATAATACAAACTGAATGTATGGATGTTTTTTTTTTTATTTAATTTTCATCAAAACCAAATAAAAGTAAATGGAAATGTAATAGTTTATTAAACAAAACCAAAAAAAAAATGAAAATATTTTTTGTAATGTATAAAGGAAAAATTATGAAAAAAGAAACATTAAATAAAATTATTGTGTCAAGAAAAGTTTTGGTTTTTACTTCTTCAGTAACTATCGTGTTTCTTTGTGTTGATTCAGTGTAGCAAGAACGAAGATAAAATACAGTTTGTTCAACACGGGGGGTCGGACCCACCATATGTGCAAGAAGTGCAAATGCACAGGGCTCATTACCAGGGGCAAGATAATCACCCCTATCGAGGCATCCGTTCATAAGAAAATTGTCCGATTTGTTCGAAATGCAAAAATTTTCGATCGAGGTATCCGTTCCGATAAGCATTTCCGACAAAATACATCGCATTCCTTCGCTCAGGGGTGCAATGCGATTAGGCAACAATTTTTGACAGCTAAGCGTTGAAATTCTTCAGAAGTTGTCCGATGAAAAATCATTGCGGAATCTATTCGGAAATTTAAACTACAAAATTGTACATATGTAAAATATTAAAAAGAACGCGATTGTTTGCTTCATTTTATTATGTTAGGCAACGGATACCTCGAAAGTAATCTGAGTTCCGATCGGAATTCACTTTCGTTTTTTAAATTCTCAGAACGAATACCTCGATAGGGCTATCTGATATTATGCAAACATTCTTCAAACAATCCCAAAATAACCGTGGTTCCACACAACAAACTTCACAGATTGAGCATAAATATGCACCCTAAAAAATAAAGAATAAATCATTTTTTACTGCACAAAAGACAAGGTTGAAATGGTAAACATTTTTGGGGAAGTGCAATATCAAAAATCACAAGGTTTAAATATATATGTATGTATGTATAAAACTCAAGATGTTCTGAAATCTTCTTTTTGTTCCAGGGACGAAAGAAATTAATAAAATATTGCACTTTCTAAATGGTTGTATAGAGTTTTCTGTTTTCTCGCCTTATTAACTAAGATATACATACAGTCCGTAACAATTGGATAGCCTCACATGTTGTTTTTTTTTAAACTGTAATAGGAGCAGTCACTTAAACTATTGGCAAAAAGTTGTATTTTCTGATGGAAAGAAGTTCAACCTCGATGGGCCCGACTTATACAACTATTACTACCAAGATTTAAGAAAAGAAAAAAATGTTTTCAAACCGTCACCACAGCCGTCAAGAAGGCGTTATAGTATGGGGTCTCATATCATATTATGGAACGACAGATTTGGTATTGGTTAATTGCAAAATTTTAGCACCATATTATAAAACTACTGGAAAGGGCTCTCCCACAGATCCAGGATATTTGCGGACCGCTGCAACTGATTTTCCAGCAAGATTCAGTATTGTATTCAGTAAGATCTTTTCGAACCAGACCATATGCGTCATTTTTCTTTCAATAAGAATGCCTTTGAAATCATCAGCCTTTGTATACTTTGTATGTTTTATTAACCTTGGCGAGAATAATAAAAACCGACTCCAAAAATTACAATAAGCTATAAATATTGTTTTTTTTTATCATGTACGTCCTATAAATTAAGGTAATTCAAATTATTACCAATTATGTACAATACATAGCTTATATTTTTTTCACGCTCGATGATTTCAAATAAAAGCTTCCAATAAAACTTCAAGAAAAATCCCATATTGTCCCCATGTTACATTCAAGTTGCTGTTCTCTACAAAATGATATGTATCACTATCGCTCATTTGCTGCAATATCGTCATAACTCAAAAATCACGAATTTTGAGTTATTAATTTAGAAGCTATTGAAATAAAGTAATTTTTTATCCAAAAAATATTTAATTTAGCTAACGACATTATTAATATAACCTTATGTATTATAATTCCTTTGATTTTGGTGAAAAATTAAGTTTTTTAGTTATGACGATATTGCAGCTAATGAACGATGTTTTATGTTATTTCACTTTCTCCGCAAATATTCAGATATACTGAAACTCATATTCGACTACACTCATGTTGGTATTCCTATAGTCGAACATTCGACTTCACTTGTACTAATATTAAGTAAACGGAAAACATCGCATACGACTGTTCATATTTTTTCGTTATTCCGAATCTCGTCACTACATATAATAAAACAAAGTCTTTTTCTCTGTTTCTATGTCTCTACGTATTTTCTAATAGATGGAGTGATTCAAGAGAGAGGTTTATATGTATAGTATAAATATGTAGAAAATGTTTTTTAATAAAAAAATTAGTTTTTAAATTACAGTCAGACTATATTTCATTCCATATTCATTTACTCCTAAAATCTGCAACATTAAACGATTAGATATATATATTTTTAATTTATTATTTAAATTGATTTTTAAATATGTATAGTATACTTCAAGGAAAAGACGAGCTTCAACTCAATACAATTCAAATAAATATAAGACACACTTTTTTGTATGTTCCGAGAATAATGAAAATTTTTATCGGTTGGTGAAATATCGGCCAAGCCAGGCGAGACAAAGTTCGCCGGGTCCTCTAGTATTCAACTAAATTAAAGTCGTATTTGTGAAATTTTTAAATGAGGCTTATACTTTTTCGACTGAACGTTATTTATGAGACTACAGATATGTAGGTACATTGTAAGAACATTTTTAAAACTAAATACCCTGGGGAATGCCTCTTTATTGTTGGATAACTAATGAAATCTTCCACATAAATTAGATTACAAAAAATTGAAAGAAGTGTCCTGAAGACCTCTCGACCCCTCGTGGTTTATGGATTTTTGATTAATCACATTTCAAGATAAATATTCCACTGCTTACAACTTCAACAACGAATTGTGGACAGCCATTTCGTCCGCTCTTGGCAAAGATCGCGAAAGAAAGGTCTGGAATGATCAAAAGTATTAGGTTAAACGGAAACGGCACAACAAGTCCCAATTTAAAGGCACAGGGGGTGGTAAAAATGCAACCACTATGTCAAGGTTGAGGAGAACATTGCTTAACTTTTAAATTGAATAAGTCATACTTTTTTCCAATAAATTACATACATACATACATATTTAATTTCTAACAAAATTCTTGGTTGTGATTCCTCGTTATATTCTTCGAGTATGTCAGCTTCATCTTTTTCATTTTACGTGTAGTTTACATGAGGAGGCTGAAATCCTCCAATGTTTAATAATTGGGGATTAACAATTAAATAAAATTTGAAATTGACAATTATCTACGAGGGACGATATACTCGTACATATGTACAAACATGCATACATACATACATTACATTAAGTCGTTTTTTTAGTTTCTCGTAGGCAACTTATACGATTTATAGAATAACAATTCTGATACGAAACGAGTTCAAATACGCGTAGGAGACAGAAAAAGACTTGTGGAATATGTGGGATTCTTTTTATATCTTCTAAATATCTTTTAAATTATTAAATGACGTCCCTTATGGCAATTGATTGTTGAAAAGGTTCAAGCATTACTAAAGCACACAAAAGTGCATATTGTCCACATTACCTGATGGTGCGCTGTAAAACACGAATTTTTCCTTTGGTACTTGCTACTGGTACTGAGCTACATGAACGTAAACTTTTGTTTACAAATAAAAAAAAATAATTACAGTTCATTTGAGACTAAGAGAACTTGCTTTATTTAACGTGCGATTAGTTCTAAATTCACATGAACATCCAAAATAAATAAAGCGATATTCAATTCTGTTTTAAATTTTTTTTTGTGTTTTATTTTTTTATTAGTTTTATTTATTGGTATTTTTCTATGAAAAACAATCATTTACAAGTGTAAAATTAAAAAAAAAATAATAAGAAAAATAATTAATTAGTTATATAATAGAATAGATGCTAAGACCAGTTTTTAGTAACACAATACAACTCCTGACAAACGTTTGTTGCTGTACAGAATTAATTTAAGACTTCTTGTTTACTATTTTTTATTTATTATTCAAAGACTTTCAAAATTGAAAAGTACTACGTTTCAAATTCGTTTAAAAAAATTGGGATAAAGTTAATTATGCTTTGTATAAATATGCCTCTATGCGAGCGTTAGGTAATAAATTCAAATAATTAAAAATGTTCAACTAGTAGGTATGCTATAAAAAAGAACAGTCATATAATTAATGATGATGATAAGCAACAAACGAAAACTTAGCAAAATCAAAGAAAAACTTATTTGCTTATACTTGTGTGTGTAAGTGTGTATTTCTGTGTGGGATTTCCACTTTTTTTACTTAATTCGATCGTCAGCTTAGGTAGTTTAAATTTATGTATTTATTTTTTGTTCTTCTTTACAAATATTATTATTCCTAGATATATTTGAATATAAAATATATCAAAGTGTAAGTGTATGTAATTAATATTTTAAAAAGTTGATTTTATTTTTACAAAGTAATATACGCATATATATTTATTTATATATTGTAAGTAATTATTTTGTTTAATATTGGTATTCAATATTTACTTAATATTTAATATTTAAATTTAAATACAAATATCTTTATTTAAATTGTTTTGTTTTTGTTATAGTTAAAAAAGAAGAAACTAGCTTTATTAATTTTATTACGAAATCCTTACTTTGCTTGCTAATTATTTCTCTTTATCCTCTTTCGCTTGTTTTCATTTATTTATTTTATTTTTTTTTTTTTTGTATTTTTTTCATAGATAGATTTTGGTTTCCTTGTTTTAATTTTCTCGTATTTTGAATATTCGCACATTGATTTCTTTTTTTTTTAATCTTTTATTTTCCATACAATCAACTCACTTGATCAGCTCTTGGCTGTGAAATAATTATTACTTTCTATTTTCTTTTTCTTTATAATTTGCATTAATTAACTTTTTCTGCTTTTTTTTAATATATATATTTTGTTTAAGAACTTGCATATTCTTCTTCGACTTGTTTTCCTTGCTCTTTTAGCTTTTCTTCTCTTGGTTTGGCGTTGCCAAAAATAGAAGCGGCTTGTTTTGTCTCCGCCAAAGAGTTAATGGGTGCTTGAACAGTACGGGGTTGTAAATTAAGTCGGGGTCTTTCACTATCATCTATTTGGCAAAGATAAAAAAATTTAAATTAAAAAAATGTAAAGTTTTTAAAACTATATTTAAAACAAGTAGACTAAATAAAATATTGTAAATATTCTGTCTTATCGAAAAGCCTTCATCGGTTGTTGGTATTTTTTTTTAGTTTTAGGTAGATTGAATTATCATCACGCCCATCGGCAAGTGTTTTCATATAAAACAATTGCAACATCAATTTTATTGGAATGTGATCTCCCAAGATTTTTTCAAATTAAATACATTTTTAATTGAAATAATTTGTGTAAACGGTTTTGAAACTTTAACTGGACAAATTTGAGGGCACACTCTTGAACCAATCACTCCAAACTGTATAAGTCAAAACATTCAATATGATAAATTTCACGAACGAGGAAAGTGTGCAAACAAAAAAAACTGCCTTGAGTTATGAGGCGTATATTGCTTGTGGTCAACAAAGTTAGGTAATGGTGTATGGTTAAAGAGACAGCAGATTTAAGTATTTAGCAATCAGCTTGTTAACTCGATTGATGGTTTATATATCAAGGATTGGGTCCATTGGCCACCTTAGATCATGTTATCTCTCTCGACTTTTCTATTCCATAAATTAATATTTTGACAGTATTTTAAACCAAACTAATTCTATTAAAAAATCGGAAAAGATTTTCGTTTTTTATTTATCAGAAAACCCTTACATGAACATAAGAAGTTTTCACTCAATTAACGAATGTAAATGTGTTTTACAAGCAGGGTAGTAGGAACTGATCTAAATTTTGTACTCCTTAAAAATAAGTCGCTGTGGTCTTGTCATGAAAAAGATGTCTATTCAAATTAAATCAAAATGTTTATGTTACTTACCCAACGATCCCACAGACGACGGAGGCCTGTCGTTTGAATTATTATACTGGCGATCACGATCACCGCGTTGTCGATTATAATTATTATAACGATCACCGCCATCTCGACTGCTGCCACCGTAACTGCCTTCTCTATTGTTGCGATCCATATTACGGTCAAAATTGCGATCATCGCCAAAGTTACCATATCGACCACGGTTTGTAGGACGATCTGAATATGAAAACATGAGAAAAAAAAACAAATCGAAACAAAACACAAATTAAGCATCCCAAAAGAACGACAACACAATGGTATTAATTACCATTATATCCTCTGTTCATACCACCACCACCGCCAACACGATTCCTATCATTTTGACCGTAATTATCATTGTACGCACCTCTATTATCATTGCGGTTATCGTTACGGTTCATACCGCCACCACCACCGCCGCGATTGAATTGCTGATTAGAGCCACCCTGTCGAGGTGGTCCTCTCTTTTGGAAGCCGCCTCCGCTGTAAGAAAAACCGAAAATACAAAATTTTTTAGAACTCCTCATCAAAACCAATTCACATCTGTTTATAACTCCTAGTAAGGAATTTATTTTTAACGTAATCCTTAATCCTCTTTTTCTTGAGATTATATGTATTTTCTTTCTCTTGCGAAGTAAATTCTTCTATTTTACTCAAAACTGAATTTATGAGTGACTGTTTCTGATATCAACTATCCAGAAAAGAAAGGACATTAAACGCAAACTAAAAACTGTTTTGTAAAAAATTATGTAAATCAAACGCTACTCCCTTTTTTCCCTCTTCTAATTTGATACAAATTCGGCATGCGCACACCTTACACAAGATATAATAAACCTCTGTCTTGTGAATTTAAAAGTTAGACTTGATTTTTAAGCATAATACCTTGATGTTGGTAGTAGATTAAAAAAGAATATACTTACAGTTTTAAGTCTGAAAGGAAAGTTTTCATTCCCATATTTGAGATTGGTGCTGACAGGGACCAGTCTGATGTATAATGTCTAGTCATTGACACAAACTTCTGTGGTTCTGATTCCAAAATAAAAAATTCATTAAGAAGACATGTGTACTTAATAGTTAAGTACAACTAACATATTTTATTTTTTTAAGTACCAGTCCAATTCATTGACATTTTATCTTTCAATTTCTTTTATTCTTGAACTCCTTTTCTAGTATTTGAGAAGTTATAAGAGAATGAAAATAGAAACGGAACTGACCGTACTTGAAAATTAAAAAAATGCATCTTTATTACTTTACAGATCTGCTACAGATTATGCATTATGAAAAAAATATACATATATACATATGTATATATACTTAAATATTATTAAATACATTTTTAGAGGAGTGAACAAAATAAGATCTGAAAATTTATTCTCTGTGGAAGAAAGAATATATTTTTAATTTGAGGTCGAAAAGTTATTTTACCATAATTATGTAAAAACCTCAAAGAAATTTGGAAAGTTTATTCGTTCGCAGATTTGAAAGTATTCATTTTTTATACTCATTGAGACAACAAATGTCGTTATTGTAAATATTTTCTGTTTCTTATTCTTCGTCATATATTGTTGTCATAAATTAATTTTCTGCTTCCTAATGGTTTTGCAATGTAACCACATACTTAACAATCTTATCTCTTTACTCCTTCTATCGGTCACGTCCTGTAAACAATCTTAAAAACAGCAATAAGAAATACATATGTATGTATATACAAATTATGTTTTTGAGTCATGTTATTGTTTGTTTAAAAACAAATGTTTCACAGTGTTTAAAAATCCACACACAATTCTATTAAACAATACCATTTCGCTTTTCTGTTTGAGCGCACAATTTAAAAGAATAAATAAGGTTTAGTTATGTTATATAAATTTAGTAAAAAACTAGGTTCGATGTTTATTTTTGTTTGTAGATTTTAAAGAAACACTTTAGCCTTTTATCTACTATATATTAATCAGCATATTGCTTTCGTACCCAAAGATACATCATATCAGCAACCGTTTGAAATGAACTTGGCATAAGTCAAGTTTAGTAACAACAAGAGGTTAAATACATATCTCGCAAACTCAAAAAGTACAAAGATGTACAGAAAATGCAATATGCTACGGGCTATTACAAGAATGGATTAATGTTTAAAGCCCAATTGAAGACAATATTAATTTACTTCGTTTAATGCCTGCCTGCCGTTACACTATCAAGATCAAAAATAAAAGACTGTACAAATATAATATATTTACATATTATGTATGTATGTTTCCTTTATTTAATATGCGAGCACTCAAGGGGTTATGAATGCCCTTAAAATAAGACCAATGTTTGATAACAAGTAGGAAAAGAAGAGGTGGGTGCCCAGTAGAAACTGAAGGAAATAGAGCTGGGCTTAAACTCAGAATTAGCAGTTGAACACTACATCGACTGCGCCATTGGCCCCCATTTAGAAATATGTATTTTGTTGAAAATTTTTGTATGCATTTGTTTAGGTTTTACCTTTTGCAAATCGAGAAAAAATGTCAACCAAAATTTTCATTCGACAAGCGGACAAGACAAAGCAAAACAGTGGTTTCGAGATAACAAACGCATTCAATTTGAAACTTTCTTTTATATATTTCTTTTGTGCCTTGATCTTCCGATTATTAAGACAATACAAGGTTTAGTTTATTTGATTTTCTGATTAAAAGAAATTGTTAATCTTAGAAATAAAGAAAATATTTTGCAAATGATACAAGTAAAAAAGCACTGCTAATATTTTACTTTAAATTTAGACAAATAATAGAAGATTTGTCAATGAAATTGGCGATTTGTCTTTTGATCCGAAGCTATATTTAAAAGAATTATTAAAAATCTCATACATATGTAGGTTATCATGTCAGCTCTAATCACATTGTCATTTCTGATGTGGATTTTATGCGTAATCAAATTCGTTTTGTATTTTATGTTTTACTTTGAAAAACACAACTTGCATTCAATATTAATTTCAATCTTATTCCCCAAAAGGCAAAAAACACACCACAACAAGCAAATCAGACCTGTAACTTCATGAACAAAGTGATTTGACGGTCGCCACTAAGTTCTTACAATAAATTGAGGATGTAGTCGGTTTGTTCATTAAAAAGATATTACAATTTACTGCAAAAATTGAATTTCCATTCAAAACTGTATTTTTTTATCACAATCTCTTTCTACAACCTATTCGTTTTCTTTCAAGCCAAATATCTTATTTAAGTTGGGCTAATAAAATTTTTGGTGATAGGTCATTGTTTAAAAAGTTTCCCGGTTTTATTTTCTACCATAAGTTTCGAAAAATCATTGCAGAAAATACTATTTAAGCTAAATGGGTACGTTGTCAGAAAAAATTTGCATAACAAATGGGGAAGAATTGAAAATTTCATTCATGCTTATAATCGAATTCAAAAAAATTATAAATTTCGTTTCAACGCAGGCGCACAGTGCAGCGGGTCTTCCAGTGTTAAGTCATGTACAAAAAAAATATTTGCATTCGCCGCCTAAAGAATATTTGTATTTGTATTTATAAAGATCAACAACTCACCGATCATTCTTCCTCTTTTCGGCAATGTCAATTCTAAGCGGGGCTGAATTATCGTCCAATTGAATCCTCTCATCAAGTTCAAGTGCCTTCTCCAGATCTTGAATAGTCTCAAACTCAACATAGCAGAATCCCTTGAATTGATCAGTTTCGCGATCCTTTACCAAACGGACATTCTTGACTACAAAGTCTTGGAATATCTTCATGACATCACCCTGCACCAGGCCCTGGGGTAAATTGCCAACATAAGCAATGAATGGGGGTTCCGTTGGTAGTTGTTTTTGTGGGCGATCGCCTCCATATCCTCTAAACAAACAGAAAATACAAAACATAAATATGAAAAATTGACCAATTTTTTTAGCTATATATGTATATAGCTAACATGTTATATAAACAAATGAATCGAAATAATGAATTCAGACTCTGCCACATATATAGCAATACCAATATAGCACGTCGGTCGGCCGAGCACACGCGAGTCAAACTTTTTGTCGTATCATTTTCAACGTGAGCTATGAAAATAAAATCCAACGAAAATGTGCTAATTTTCTCATAACCCTCGACTTCGGAGATGTGAAGGAAATTTTCGGCATTTTTTTTGTAATAAAATTTTTCCCTGGCGCTGGCGGATTAAAGAGCGCAAATCAAAAATTTACTTCGGAAGCAGGAAAAGAACACATTTTTCACTCGCCGCCCAGTGTGAAAAAAATTGAAATATTTTGCCCGGAAAATTCTCGATAAAAAAGTGCACCTGGTAACTTAAATTCACTGGGTATTTGTTTATTCGGTTATTTAGCACAAATTAAACAATTTTTATGACATTTTAAACTGATTAACAATTGAAATAAATTAATATTTACCTAGCGTGATCATAACCACCTCTTCCAGCCATGTTTTATTTTTTCAAAATGGTATAAAATCTTCGCACATAGCATGAAGTTGGGCGAAGTGCTTGACTGCATTGAATGTTGTCTCTGTCTTGTCGGGTTGTCTACGAGATGAGAGACGAGCAGGACTATTGGTGTTGGAAGTTTTGGTAGTATGCTTGTGTTTTGCGGCGAATTCTCAGCTGGCAAATGGAATAAAAATGGCAGCTTCTCGAATGCACAGAAATATTGGACCTGTTTAGATTGCTGAGAAATACGATGGTGAGTGTAAAGTTTTGCCAGGTTTATGATTTATACCTTTAAACGGCATATTTTTCATTTTCTTTGTTTACCCCACTTCAAATTAAAATTAAACTTTTTCCAAAACTAAAAATTCTCATTCATTTACTGTGAAAAAATGTGAGTTATATGTTTGAATATCTAAAACTCCAAGATAAACTTTGTAACATTTCATCCAAGGCAAGCAGAAATTTTTACTGCGCTGATGTCACTGATCTAAATTATACAAGAAAAATTCAATATTTGAATGGAAAAAATGAACTAATAATTGTTTTAACAACATTTAACTGTCAATAAAAGCTAAACTAAATAACTATAATTGTAGCGAAAGTTTTAGTAGTAAATTTTATGGTAGAGTGTAGCAGAAAATGGTACGCTGAATCAAGGACAAGCAGAAAAAAATTCGCTGAGCAGAATCATGAAGAAAACAATTTTGTGAAACTCTTTACTCTTGAGTTGTGTTTGTGTTTTGTTTTGAAAACATCTTAAGGCTTAATAAAAGTGATGCCTTAATCCATTATTTACATTTTAACCACCCAACTTTAAGAAGAACAAGTATAACTATGAAAATGAAATTACATTTATCTGAAGTCGGTGGCACTACTAATTAATTACATATTTCAGGAACACTAGCTTTACTATACATAAAGTTTGTTCAAATATATACGTGCAACGTTTCAACGTCTCTTGAAAGAAAAAACAAGAGCTTGTAGTATGTGTGTTTGTTTATACAAATTTGTTGTAGTCCGTTCTTTTTATTGATAGTTGTTGTTAAAATAGAATTCACACAAACGTTAAGTTCAAACTCCACAAAAGCAATACTCATATGGGATCAAAGCCTTATATTTGAACAGCATTACCGACGACGTATATGAAATAAAGCGGGTAGGGAAGTGCTGTTACCAACGATAGTTGTTGCTAACTTCACTCTGAGGCTTAATTTGACACCTTCTGTCAATTGACCCTTTTCGTGAAAACCAACCAGCAAAAGTGTACACGTTTTTGCCATTTTCTGTGAAATATTTCATCAGCTGAATTATCCCTTAAATTCATATTTAATTCGGAGAATAATCCTAGCAAAATGGTTCTCACCAGTCGATTTTACAAAGAAAAATACCCCGAAATCGATGATGTTGTCATGGTTAACGTACGGTCCATCGCCGAAATGGGTGCCTACGTCCATTTATTGGAGTACAACAATATCGAGGGAATGATTCTGCTCTCTGAGCTGTCCCGTCGTCGTATTCGTTCCATAAACAAACTTATTCGAGTTGGTAAGACGGAACCTGTTGTGGTAATTCGTGTTGACAAAGAAAAGGGTTACATAGATTTGTCAAAGAGGCGTGTCTCCAGCGAAGACGTTATCAAGTGCACTGAACGTTTTGCTAAGGCCAAGGCAGTCAGTTCCATTCTCAGGCATGTAGCTGATATTCTCGAATACGAATCGAATGATGCATTCAGGGACTTGTACAAAAAGACAGCTTGGTACTTTGAGGAGAAGTACAACAACAAGACTGCTGCCTACGACATCTTCAAGCAGTCGGTGCAGGACCCCTCGATTCTGGATGAATGCGGTTTGGATGATAATATAAAGAATGTACTATTGCAAAACATCCAACGTAAGCTAACATCGCAGGCGGTGAAGATTCGTGCAGACATCGAGTGCTCTTGCTATGGGTACGAAGGGATCGACGCTGTGAAAGCGGCTCTCAAAGCCGGTCTGGATGTTTCCACAGAAGATATGCCAATTCGTATCAATCTGATTGCGCCTCCTCTCTATGTAATGACCACTTCCACAACAGAGAAGACTGACGGTCTCAAGGCACTAGAAGTTGCCATCAAAAACATTCGCGAGCAAATAGAGCAGAACGAAGGCGAACTCAAAGTTATCATGCCGCCGAAAGTGGTTACAGCTATGGACGAAGCCGACTTACAACGGCGTATGGAACGTGCTGAGGCCGAGAACGCCGAAGTGGATGGAGATGAAGACGAGGAGGGTGAACAAGAAGGTATGCATTTCGAAGAAGGTGAGGTCAACGACGAAGATGACGGAAAGCCGAATGAGGAAGCTGAAGAATAATAAAAATAAATTAAACAATAGCTTTCTGCTTTTACGTTGGGTTTTTGCATAAATTCATATAAAAATTCATATAATTTGGAAATAAACTATTTTAATGTTTAATAAAGCGAAACATGTAAAATGAATTTAAGTAATTTTATAGAAAAAGGTTGTGTCGTTTTTTTTCTTTTAGATGAATGAATTGTGAAGCCAATTTGGGAGGATGTTCTCTATTCTATTCTATTTACTTAGTTCGTTTAAAAAGACTTAAGGAGGTGTGTTAAAGTTTCAATAATTTATTAAACAAAGTTGGCATTGCATTTATCACAATAGACTTTTTAAGTGAGGGGAACGACTCGGCGCGTTCAATCGCATTCAATTTTTTGAAAATCTTGCACGGCTCCAATTTCTTTAATAGCATACTTTTACGGACAAAATGGTAGAGGCGTGGAAATATAAAAAGAAAGAAAATACTATTTTGTATTAGAAATAAATTAGTCTTTATTACACAAAGAACTACTAGTGCATGTATGTATGTAGTTTGTTTTTCTAGCTTTTTGTATCCAACCGAAATGGACATCTAAAAGAAGGTAGTAGAACACCGGACATGAGGACCCATTGTTGGGTGCAAATATCTAATCCTAAACCCTTAACCTCGGTTTTTAAGAAAGTTGACCTTATATGGTACATTCTATATCCCCAAAACAAAAAAGGCACTTCATTTTTTGAGCAACTAATTTGCAATTATTCAGCAGTTTGTTTAAACCCACAATACACATTGAAAGGATTGTATATATTCAGGGAAAATCTGCCGTTGAGGTCAACACACATATTTTAGTCAGTCCTTCTGTTCTGCCGTTGCTATCAAGTAAGTTTTAGAAATTACAGTAAATGTTGGTGAAGAAATTCAAGAAAAAATGATAACTTAAGTCTTCATCTGGAGGGAGCTAAAATACACCGCTGGAAACCGCACACGATGGCGCGTAGGAGTAGTTGAGGCCCTAGTCCCGCTAGGGAACACCAACGGACTTCGTAGGTCTGAGGACCTAAGTAAGTAAGTAGTAAGTAAGTCTTCATTCATAGATGCATCAGAGTATCCAGAATTCAAATATTTACATGGCTTGAATTGCTTAATTAGTTTACCAATGCAAAAAAGTTTTTTCAAAACTTCTAGAAATTAATAGACTGCAACAAGTAGAAAAGTATTGTTGGCTCAATGCGAGATGGTTTCTGAAATTCTATTACATAATCCTATAATGAAGCCAATCGAGAAACGAATATTATTCTTGCACTTTTTTGAAGGAAATTAAATTACATACAAGACAACTTGTATTTTCACTGCGATTTGGTGCCGAACCAAATTTTATAATTTGGACCGACCAAGTCTCTTGGAAATCAGAAATTAAACCATCTTGATAAATCTCGGAACCAAACTATTCGTTCGTAATATTCAGAACTTGCAAACTATCGTTCACATTCCATATCAATCAAATGAAAAATTATTATTTTCTCAGCATTAACAAAAGTTAATTTTTGTAAGGAAAACTTTTAATGAAATCGTAATGGCTGATTCTAGCCTGAGATCTTATTTTCTTGAATATCCTTCAAATATGCTACGACACTTCATTAATATTCAATTCAAGGCTCAGCTCTTGCCGTGTGTTAAATAAAATTAAAACTCTTTTGTATTTACATGTTTTTTTTTTTATATTTATTGTAATTTAATAATTATTAATTATTAAAAAAAAAATGAAACACTTAATGCATTGCCTAATCTGAATCCTCCTCCGCGGAACTTCTTTCATCTTGGTTCGGTAAGATTTCTGATACCGCAATATCCTCCGGCGCCGAACTATCGAAATTGAATCCTCCATTTAGACCCTCAGAGAATGCCTTCATTCGTTCTTCTTTTTTCAACTTTTTACCTTTTTTGAATGATTCCGCAGCTGAGTCTGAATTTTTCCTTTTTTTCTTATCTTTTTTATTTGCCTTAACATCAACTTTGGTACTGTCTTCTTCTTCTTCTGACACATTTCCATTTGTAGATCCATTTTGGACTCTCGCTGCATTCTTTAATGGTTTTACTTCATAGGCAGTGCAGAACCTGTTATAACTTTGAGAAACGTCCAATCTCACTCTACTTCGTATCTCTTGAATACGATCTGTACAAGAACTAAACGAGCTATTGTCGATTGAGAATTTATTATGACAGCGTTTGGCGAAAAAGAGCAAATCTAGCAATGTGCTGAATTCTTTTTGTGATATACTAGTGGACTTGGAAATTTCGTCCAAATGTTGGCAAAGGATTGTTTCAATTTTTTTCAGATGCTTCTTGGCGAGTTTGGAATTTTGATTGATTAGCTCATGATTTTTGTAGACCAAAATCAGGAGTTCGACGACTTGTATTCTTCGGAAAGTCCGTACAGACATTGCAATACCCTTTTCTGTCAAAGTGCTGGCAAGCGACCAAACGCCCTGCCAGCGAAGTTTGAAAATATCACTCAATAGCGTTACGTTCACAGCAGGATTTCGTGTTTTAATAAAATCTTCCAGATACTCCACCAGTAAGGATAAAACCTGATCATTAGTACCTCCTTCACTCATCAGCTTTGCATTGGCAATGAGGAACATGCAACACTTGTTCTTCAAACGGTTATGAACATCGAACGCTATGGAGCGGGCTTTTTTGTCGATGATCAATCGAATGAAATCAACGAGGTTTGCTTCTTTCACATCTTGAACCGAACTAAACTGTCGCAAGGAAGTTAGCTTGTTAAGTGTCTTCTCGATTTTCATCTGCAGCGGCTTGAGTTCTTCATCGGTACAGAATTCTAGCATATTGAAGAGCGCTAACATTATTTCAATGGTAATAAGAAGACTTGGTTCGTGCTGAATGTATATTTCTAACAGTTCAAGAACTCGAATGCGGAAGTGCATAACTGTAGTAGTTTGCACTCGATGGTTCTTGGATTTTTTATTCTGGCTATCCCCACCGGCTTTCTTCATCGCTCCAAAGGCGGCAGCCAGAGCTTCGTCTAGCCTTTTGCCTTCTTCTTCGGTCATGTCGTTTAAGTCAATAGAGTCTTGATCGTCGTCTTTGGCTATTGCTGAGCCAAGGGCTATAGAAATCGCATTTCGAAGTTTATCCGAAGCTGTTACTTCCTCTTCATCTTCTTCATCATCGACTTCCTCATCTTCATCATCATCTGATGCACTATTATCCTCCTCGTCGTCCTCAGAATCCTCATCGTCTACATTTCCGTTTTTCTTTTGTTCCTCTTCGTTCTCCTCCTCCTCTTCTCCATCATCATCATCTTCATCGTTCTTACCACTCAATGGATTCTGTCCGTCCTTCATGTCCAGCATGGCCAGGATCTGATGCACAGCTGTCAAATTCAAACTGTCACACAAATGTGGGAATACCGTATTTACAATGTTCCTAAGGGCACTGGCATTTTGCGACAGCAAATGCAAAAACAAATCAATAACCACCTCAATCCATTCGGGTTCGGAGTCTTCAGGGGACTGTTTTTTTCCCTTGGTTTTGGCCATACACTTCTCCAGATCTAAAATAGCTGTTTCAGCCATTTCCGGTTCCCGGAACAGTTGAAGGCCCATGTGCAACAGGAGTATATGGAACACTAGTTGCAATTTTTTTTCGTTTCCGTTAGCTTTCTTTTTACTTTTCACTTCAGAATACATTTCGTTCCAAGCTTTAACGACTTTTTCATCGATTTTCTGACGGAAAAAGTTGTTTGCCTTCTTTTTTTGCAAGTATTCATTGCAAGTATCTACCAAAGCCAAAAGAACTGCTTTCTCATCTTTTAAGGCCGGCACTTTCGATTGCAAGCTAGTATAGAAAATATTTTTCATGTGTATGCCGAAGTCTTTTTGCAGTTGACCTGCCTCGCTACGAGCACAAATTTCTCCCGAATTATTGACGTTAAATAGACCGATGGCCATGAAGAACTGAAGTTGCTCCTGGCGCCAGGTAAACGATTTCTGCACCGACTTGTGCGACAGGAGATGCTGCAACATATAAGCTGCATTCTGCCTCTCAAAGTTGAGCCATGTGTCTGATTTATTTTCTGCGTTTTTGGGAAGGCGATCAAGAAATATGTCTTTGTAGATTTCGAATATGGCTTGGACTCCGCTTTCTCCCAAGAATCCAATGATCTGATGCACAATACGGTTTGTTGTAAATTTTTCAATATTAAACGTCCCGGGGTGAAGAACAAGTCTACGAATAACTTCTACACGTTCTGTATCTGTAGCCTTCGAGCAGCAAGCAGATAAGTTTTCAAAGAATTCCGCGTAGAAAGCTTTGGATGTCTCATCTTTTTTTGACTTGGTATTTTTTATGCTGGCAACAATCATTTTTACAAAATTCGGAGTTAGAAGACGAGAAACCGGTGTTTTTTCGTTATCCAAATGACCTAGTATGTCAGTGAGGAATTTCAGCGATATTATTTCCTTTAACCTGTTTGGAGTTTCCAAGAGTGGATCGAAATGATTCTCGATGAAATCAGTTAGTCCACTGCAAGTGGCTATATAGGCTCCAAACGCTTCCAAAGCCGGATGTGTCAGTATATCCGAATTCGTATTTCCTACGAATAGTCGCAACAAATGGGGCCCACTATACGAATTGAGTAGTTTGGAACCACCCAGATGCGTTTTGAAGAATTTTTTATCGACAATCGTAGGAAATTTAAGATGAGCTACAATAAGACAATGAATAGTTTGTACTGTTTGCTTGGGCCACGGTTTGATGAGTTCTATTTGCAAAAGAGGCCAAACAGATTGCTCGAATTGTTCGTTGGTAAGCTATAAGAAACAAAATTATAATTAATTCATATATTGCTTAGGCAGTTGCAATTTGATCATACTTTTTCTATCATCTCGATTAGGAAGACATATGCCAAGGAGCAATGGTATGTTCGGTGTCTTGAAGCTTGTACAAGAATATTTGTTATTTGTTCTAAATACTCAGCGTTGGCTTGACTTAACCGACCAGAACGGAGAACAGCACCACAAACAAGAATTTTCCCAACAAACGCATCGGCATCTTCCTGTAAATTAAAAATATGTTTGTAAATAAGTGTACAAAGCCTTGAAAAACTATTACAAAGAAGGCTTAAGAAAACAGCGAAAGTAAATTTTAGTAAGCGAATATAAAAATCTTATAGGCCATAGAAAAACGTTTTTTTTGGATTTGTAAAAACGTTTATTATAAAAATTCCCGTAAAAATATTCAAATAGTCATAGTTGATGAGTTTTATTCACAACTTTTTTTCGAAATACTTATTAAATTAAACAAATGGTATATCTTTTCCAAGTGTTATGTTTTTCGAAATTATTCAAATTGGGGTAACAAAAAATGTATCGTTGTTACCCTTTACATCGTAAAAATAAACAAGGAACACTTGACATGAGCAAAAACGAAAAATGGATCTTTACGGTTTGTAAAAAGAATACCACTTTTTATAGGTAAGTTCAAGAAGAATTTGAGCTACCAAGGTACAGTTAATAAACTTAAAGTTTATATTCTTTCAAGTTAAATCAATTCTGTTGGTAAATCTTGGCCTACAATAATAAATTGTTGGCAGTACTAGTACTAGTAAAATATTTGTTTTCTACTCTTACACTCTGAGATGCAGGAAAAATAAAACAAAACAAAAAGTTATGCTACAAAATTTTCAGAGAAAAATTAACAACAAAAAATATGATATATGTCATAAACGGAACACTATAAGAGCAACGAGAAAGCAATAGGCAGATCTTAAGTCATGCAAATTTTCTAAGGGTATTCTTGTGGTACAATTTCCCCCAGCAAACTTTATTTGAAGTTTTGTTTTCAAATTTTCTGCAACACTCCAAAGATAAATTTATTGATTCAGGGAATGGGAATTATTTAGAGGGAGATTACAAATAGGGTTATAGATAATATGCATAGAAAAATAGTCAAACGTCTGAACCTATTTACTTAAAAAAAAAGTACAATTTAAAATAAAAGATAAACTAGACTTAGTTCGTGATTTCAGTAATCAATATTCCTTATGGAAGGCCTTCAATAAGTTTCATCGTAAGAATGTCGTCAAGTTTGTTTGAATAAACAATTTATTAATCCTGACCACTTTCATAACAACTATACTTCCTTGACGACCTAGACGACAAAAAAAAAAAAACTCCTTCGGTCTTACTATATCACTATTGAGACTGGTACGAGTGAATACCTCCACATAAATGGCATTGACCTCAAACATAAACGAATCCTAACTTCTAATCACTTCCACATTAACATACTTTTTTCACTTTTACATTCCCCAATTTGTATTTATTTATTCATGAAAATCAAAACTACCCTCCCCCAAAAGCAGCTACATAGTTTGTCCCATCTTCACGTCACTTATAGTCTTGCCCTAACAGCCTTTGAGTTGGAATCTCGTTTTTATCACAAGAGGTCTTTTAATCGTATGTAGGCAAAACAGACACGGAAAGAGTTAACAGTTTGTTTATTCAACAACATTCCTATCGATTTAGCATGTTTATAAAACTACTGAGTTTATAGCAAAAATAGATCAAGTTTCAATAAGTTATATCGATAATTTCAAAGGTTTCTTTGACGACCAAGCTGCTAGGAAGATTGTTATTTTCCGAAAGCTCAATTCAACGCTGACACACTAAGACATATGTGGAAATAGGACTTTTCTTTTTTGCTTTCCCGAAAAATTCAAACTGTGTCACATTTTTATTTCAGTTGTCGAAGGTGCGTGAATCATTGAACAGCCACAGCTTACCCTTAAGCAAGTGAAGTGTGGTCAGGATAAATTTTAAAAATCTATCAGAAGATATTTTCAAAATCAGAACCAAAACCAAAGACGTAAAACTACAGTAAGTTTATAAAGTGTGTTAACTAAGTGAAGTTTTAAAGATATCACTCAAATTTATTATATCTATTTTAAAGAAATGCCACACCACTGCGTCCTAGCATCTTGCTCTGGCCATTATAACTGCATACATGACATCCACATTTGTTATCACAAATACAAGTACTGCAGCCATTCTTGTTGCACCTGCAGTTGTTATCACCGACATAGATGCTGTTATTGTTGGAGAAGATCAACATCAACTGACCGTTTATTTCACTCCATTTAGATAGTAGACACAAATAAAAGTCCAAAAACCAATGTACGTCATTAGGAAAATAGTTCAAAAACAACTGCACATTTTTGATGTAATTCAACAACCCCAATGCATGTGGAACATACATATTTATTCATCGGATCATCATAAGTCAAAGTACAAAGCACCAAATCCAACCTTGTGTCATTCTTCTTTGCTACGAATAAAGTGTGAATCGATAAAACACAAAGCACCCAAATAAACGGAAACAAAATAAGGAAATTGCAAATCTATTCAAATGATAAAAAAAATTCTTCAAAAGGTTTTTGATGCATAGAAAACCCGACACGAAAGAAGATTCTTATTTGAATAGTTATCATCAGATTTCTTTCATCACTGTACGAGTATTCACTTTACATATTCATTAACATACATTTAGTTTAAAAAAAAGGATCCTTTTAAAACATATAAATGCAGGACACATTTGCAATGCACAGAAAGTTATTAATGTTAAATGATATTTGTTTGAAGTATTAGCTATTTTTTGCTAATTAGCTTAAGCGAGCTTGTCTTTTTTTGTTAAAACACTCTCAAATGAATAAATAAATAAATATTTACTATAAAGAAATTTTTTTTATTGCAATACATGTGTTTTTCGCATATTGAGACACGCCTTGAAATGTGGTCATAAGTGCATGCACTAAGATTGAAAAATTAAGGTACATATTAAATTTTAAATCAATAAAATAAATAAAATACAACATTTTGTTTAATTTGAATTAAGTTGAATACAATTTTTTTTTCGAATCCTTTAATTTCTTAGAAATATCCAATACATACATACATACGTTTAAACGACCTTCAATGAAAGGTCGAGTAAACAAAGTAAGAAACATTTTTGCCGTGACATTAGGTTCTTGAATTTACAGGACGATATTATGTTAATAGTGTTTTGTCTTTGAAAATCAAACAAAAATCTACTTGTTGGTCGAGTAATAGTAGAAGTTAAGGTTCTTTCACTTATATGGCATTGAATGTTCAGCAAGTAATTGCGGATATTCTACATAGACTTTTTCAACAATAAAAAAATCAATTTTAACGTTGAAGATTTGTTTAAACATCACCAATAAAATTATTCACTGATTTTGTTGAAGTATAACTATTTTACGAAGTACTAATCCCGATCACCACAAGATGTTATTAGAAATCAGATAAATCGCAACTGGTTCTTCTTATACATACATTGATTTTTTCAATTTAGTAATCCTTTGAAATCAAATTGAGATCCTTGTCATGGAAATATGCCTAATATCGAGAGTCCCTCCCCGATAAAAATTCAATGCAACATCAATATTCCCTGAAAATTTTGGAATACTAAGATGGAGATGGAAAACATGTTTGAGGTTGTAAGGTGTAACTGACTTTCGAGACACCAAATGGATCTAATAATATCAATATAATAAAGAGTTCATTAGGATAATATTATTCAAGAATTCTCTTAGTTTTCGTTAAGAGTGAATAAAGAAGGAAGGAAACAGTTTTTTCACTTCGTCTTACAGAAGTAGGACGGAGTTTTTTCGTTATATTTAGAGCAGTCCACCATACTTTAACACCATTAGGTTAAGAAAAGTATGCGAAGTAATGCACATTAAATTACTATTAAATTAAATTTTGTTCGAGAATACAAACAAATATATATTTACGGGGACTACTACACAAAAATAGATGACGCAAAATAAACACATATTTTTGCACATCATGGACGCGAGGACAAAAAGTAAATAAAAGAATAATTGAGGTTTCTGGCTAGACTGGGCAGTTTACATTCTTATAGTGGAAACATTGTTTTGTAGTTAAAAGACAAGATAGATTTTGAAGATATTTTCATGTGAATTTTCACAGTCACTACACTAGAAATTGTTTATTTTGAAGATTCCCTATTCTCAGCGTTACGACTTGTATAGGTTCATTTACTTACAAAAAAAAAACTACAGGTTTTTCGTAAAACATGTGAATAATTGAAGATGTTGTTGACCTTCTTGTTATAGTTTTAATAATGCTTTATGAAAAAACAACTGCCACAATAATCAGTTATGTTCAATATCCCCCTTCATTAGACCAAAAGTTTCTCCAAACACGAAAAGTTTAATTATTATCGTGCACCTGTGATTTACTTCGTGTAGCTTAGTTTGATTATACTTTTTTCTTAACCACTGTGAAACAAATACCCTGATTGAGGGATCATCTACTTTTGGCAAAATCAAAGAATAATATATACAAGATTTTTGAACTCCATAGAATTAGACATCTTTTTAAATAGAAAAGTAACACAGTTCAGAAATTTGTCAATTGTGAAATGGAGCAAATTTTTTTCTTTAAATTTTTTTAAAACCATTAATGGAAAAAAAATGCTCATTTATTCAGTTGATAATTTTTAAAAATTCTTTTAGTTATTAATTTTAAATTGAAATGAAAACTTCTTTAAAATAATATTTTTTGTTATTCTGTTGCAGATTAGTTACCTCTTACTAGAATTTGTTTCTACAATGAGTCTCATGTGGTAAGATAGGGACACAATAGGTCTATTAGGTAGCAGTACACTCACCCCAAACTAAAACCAGGTGAGATAAACTCTCAAGCCATTCATCTTGTTATCCCTTTTTTAAAATACAAAGTTAAATCATCATTATTATCTACTCAAAATTTTAATAGTTACCAATTGATCCTAATATTATACACCAACAACTTAACAAAAAGTTTGGTATGTTAAAAATAGTCAAATTGAGTGGTTTTAGACTTTTATACTCTTTGTTTTAAATAGATGTAGAAAAAATTAAAGAAATGTCATAATTGCTGTAATATTACTTTGTAATATTTGTGTTAAAATCGTAGCGCAATTGTTATTATAATTTTTTTTTTTAAATAACGAAAAAAGCATAATTCAAAAATTAAAACATAACACAATCGTTCCCAACCTTAAAATATTGTGTACATACCTTGTTCGATATCGAAGTACCAACGTTAAGTTCCTTTTGCACTGTCTTAATGACATCTTCTATGGTCACATCGTTGTTGGTCGTAGTTTGAAGAAATGCAACTAGTGTTGTGAAAAATCCTGTCCGAGAAGCAGACGTGGACGCTCCTACACCACGACACAATCGTTTCAGACAGTACGAAATCTCTTTTTTGCGCTGAAATTTTGAAAATTATTAATTTATAACTAAATTTGCAAATTATAGTTTTAAGTAATAATGTTATTAATAGATATACTTTATCGTCATCCTGTGATTTAGCTAACTGTTGCAATAATTGTGTTCCAGCATTGATTCGAACGTGTTCACTATCATTTGTTAAATCATTGAAACATTTGAAGATTGTTCCATCAACAATTTTGACTGGTTTTTCGGTAACTTCAATTTTATCTTCTTCTTTAACTTTTTCAACGTCGTTTTGTTCAACGATTTTTGGCTTTTTAACTTTCATATTTTAACAAATTATGGAACTTTAAATATCGCAGAAAAACATAAGACAACGCGAAGTCAAAATCGAAATTTGAAGGAGAGGAGCACATGTGAGTTTTGATTTTTGAATTTCGATGTGTGACAGCCGACTTTAATTATCAAAGGGCGTGTTCGTGGAGTTCTGTTGGAGTAAATCTTAAGTTTGGTGCCTACTGTTACATTATTATAATACGAGTGCTATAAAACCATATGATATGTTTTGATCTCGAAGACATTTTAACTCTTCATCAATGATTCGAATTAATAATCTTGTATGCAAATAATAACCATTTAAAATAAAACCACATTCAATATTCACCGAGCTCTTTAAACAAACCCGTTCCGAATTCAATTTAAACTACTTCTTTATTGACTTACTATATTACTGATGCTAGGAGACGATTCCAAAATGTTGTCATCTATGTATTTCTTAAGGCCACTGGCCCTTTCATAGGTTAAGAGGAAAACGTAGTGAAACTTTTGAATCTTGAGTTGTTTCTGTAGTAAATTTGTTTAATTTTATTATGAAATTGCCATAAGAAATAATAAAGAAATGTCGTTAAGTTTTTTGAGGTCAAGAGTAAGAAAAGATAGGAGCTTAAAGATGTATTATGCATCGAAACAAAGCACATTGTCACCTGAAATTCCAAGCACCTAAAAGTGCCAGTGACACATTCGATGTTTAATAAATTGATCTGAGGTTATCGTTAAATCAATTTTTTTTTCTTATATCGAACCAACATTTTTGGAATAAACTAAGCTTTTTATATTTAAGATAGCACGGAGCAACTTAATTTACTTAAATACGCTAAAAGAGGACCAGTCAACTAGAATCATTTTTATTAGTGGTTTATTCGTTTAACACTTTCCATCATGATGAGGCTACACGTTTTACTAGTTCGCACTGAATATTACAAATCTTAGCAAGAGTTTGTGGTATGACGTCGACATTAGTTTCCTTAATTGTGTGCTAAGCTTAAAGCTGTCAACGGATTTTTAAGGACAAGAAGTACGAAAGAAAGAAACAAGATAAACAAAAAATCAAATTCCTACCTACCGGTTGGTTTTGGTTGCATGATACGAGTGCTGAAGTGTTCCTCTTCCTCCAGAGCTTAAATATTTTCTTTGAAAATCTTTTAACCGGAACGTAATACAAATATAGAGAATGGTAGTTTGGACACGGTTATACCGCTTCTCGGCGATTGCTGCTGGCGCGGGGGCAGGCCTCGCCACATATTACTACCATAAAATCTCCGAAAATGAAAACGTGGTCCAGAATTCCTGGACTACCATCGACCATAAGCTCATCAACCCATGTTCGGTTTGGAATAAGGACTGGGACTGTCGTGATCCCAAAAGTCTGGTCCGTCCACCCAAAAATGATTCGGCGGAAGAGCAAAATCGTTATAACGCTGCCATTGAGGCATGCCGACCAAAAGCAACAAGACATATCATTTTAGTTCGACACGGGGAATATTTGGATGTAGGAGATGAAGATGATACCCATCATTTAACTGCCAGAGGAAGAGCACAGGCTACATTGACTGGCAAAAGATTGAAAGAACTTAATATACCTTGGGATACTGTTGTGGCATCTACCATGGTTCGAGCGCAAGAGACTGCGAATCTAGTTCTGAACGAAATTGACTTCGACCCGAAGAAAAAAAAAAATTGCCCATATTTGCGGGAAGGAGCACCAATTCCGCCACAGCCACCTGTTGGACATTGGAAGCCGGAATCATCGGTTTGTAGTTATTGCAATTTTGTATTTGTATTCCTCAGCCACTAAAAAACCCTTCCTTTTGTAGCAGTTCTTTCGTGACGGCGCCAGAATCGAGACAGCATTTCGAAGATATTTTCATCGCGCCAATGCAAACCAGGAGCACGACTCTTATACAATGATTGTTGGCCATGGTAATGTTATTCGTTATTTTGTATGCAGAGCTTTGCAGTTTCCTTCTGAAGCGTGGTTGCGACTAAGCATAAATCATGCTTCAATTACTTGGTTGTCAATTGGACCAACTGGACGTGTGACTATTAAATCACTTGGCGATTCTGGACACATCCCGGCCGAGCTGCTGACATTTAAAATACCAAGGGACTCTGGGAAGTTTGTTTGAGAACTATTTAAGTTGGTTTGAGGCGACAAAAAGTTTAATCTGCGGAGCGTGGATTCAAAGATGGAATCATTAAAGTCCACGCAAGCACCTTGTTATTTTCACTTTAATAAAAATGGTTTTCAAATGAACTTAATATGTATATTATCATCTTTGTCTTAAATTTTTAAAAGTAAGTAATTTTGATAGTTTCGAATTAATGCTTCAATGGCATTCGATAGCTTTTCCTTTCGATGTCCCCTGAAAGGAAGTATATCATTGAATTTTTTTCAAATATTATGCTACTGTGTCAAGTATTTTACAATGTACTTAGAAAAATCGTTTTTCAAATTAAGGTAAAATGTTATGTATGTACGTACATATATGTATATGTATATATATATATGTATGCATATTTTTTTCTTCATCTTTATGATTTAAATTTTCAACTTTAAAAAGTAGCCAGTCCTATCAGTAATTTTATCTTCGTCAAAACTTCATACCAATGTTGATGTGAACGTTTTTTTTTTTTTTGAGTAGGTATTCAAGTTCCAATTTACAATGCGATTTATAGCATTTACCATTTAATGTTGCTTTTTTAAAGATCTCGTTTAGGATACATATATGTATGAACATATGTAAAAACAACGTACTTCAGTATAAAATGTAATAAGATTTTGGTTCCAAACTAAGCCGTAAACGACA
The DNA here is from genome assembly GCA_905146935.1 of Scaeva pyrastri. Taxonomy (NCBI): domain Eukaryota; kingdom Metazoa; phylum Arthropoda; class Insecta; order Diptera; family Syrphidae; genus Scaeva; species Scaeva pyrastri. The sequence goes on from LR989929.1 coordinate 34,361,921, forward strand.
TATGTACATAATTAATGTTGGTTGATTTATTTTTAAAATTTTAGACTCCCATTTTAAACAACTTTTTCTTCTTTTGACCCAATCTACACAACGCAGTTTTACGGTACACCTTATGAAAAACTCTCTGTTTTTGTTTTTTTTGTTATGAACTCTTCCATTCTGAAAAGCTATATTTTGTAGGCAGTTAGTTCTCAAATCGTAGAATAAATTTGGATACAAAATAAACTTGTTATTATTGGTTAAACTTTCTACTAAAATAATTGAATGCTTCTGGTTTTGGGCCATTTTGCGTTTGAAGGATCTCTTTCCATTTTCATGGCAAAGTGATTGTAATTATATACTACAAATCATAACAGAAAGAGAAAATTTGCGATAAGTAAATAGACAAATCGTATCGTTGAAAAAAATTTGTTCAAAAATTTGATTTTAAATACAAAAAACATTTTGTTTTGAATATGTCCACTGTTTTGTGCATAGTTAATTTTTGCTTTATAAAATCCTTTACAGTAACTCGGTGTAAAGTTATGTTATGCATAATATTAATATTTTCTAAAATCAAAACAAAACAAAATTTAAATGGAATTGCTTTTAATTTTTTAAATTTTATTTTCAAAAAAATTGCTTTGAATGTCCTTTTATGTTTCTTCATATTTGTTTTTATTTTACTTTTTGTTTTTTTGTTATATTAAGTTTCACAATGTATCATAGCTTATAATAATCAAATAATTTTTTTAAAATAAATTTTAACTATACAATTAATATAAGATACTAAAAAAGATATAGATAATAGAATAAAGTTGTATTTTGTAATTTTATATTACAAATTTGTTGATATGTTTAAGTTGTTGTTTTATTTTTAAATTTTTTGATTGATATTAAGAAATTTGATGAAATGTTTAATTTGATACTAACAATAGAGTGTGGTTGGTTATGTTATTTTGTGTTTTGCATATTAATACGATTGAGATTAAAATTTACAATGCGATTTTTTGGGATAAAAATTTTTGATTTAAGTTTATTGAAGCATAAATATTAAATGTGAAGAATGTTGCTATTTAATTTATGTTTTACTTTGAATGTTTTAAGCTGTGAATTTTCAAAACTTACATTTACATAATTATTTTAAGAACAGCATGAAATTTATGTTATCTAAAGTATAGTTTTATATCAGAGATGTGTATATTCATATTTTTTTCTTTTTAGCTTCAAAAAACTTTTTTTTTTATTACACTGAGAGAATTTCGATTTATTTATTATAATTTTATTAATTTATTTATCTACTCCTGGCTGTTAGATGAGAAGGTTGATTTTGGCGTTTGTGATGGGGAAGTGCTCTCGTCATCATCTTCACAATCCTGTGATTCTTCCGGCTCACCCAGGGCACGGACAAATTCATAGAAGTCAATACGTCCATCACCGTCCACATCAACTTCTTTAATCATATCTTCAACTGCATGGAAAATTTCAATTTATTTTTGATAGAAATAAATAAAGAAAGAGCTAAATTAGTTGCGGCAATGGCAATGGCAACGGCAAAGAAACTCACTTTCATCCTCTCCCATATTTTCACCCAAGCACTGCAGGACAGCCCTCAAGTCGGATGCAGTGATGTAGCCTCGATTGTGCTTGTCAAAGATACGAAATGCATCCCGGAGTTCACGTTCTTCTTGTTCCGATGGATTGATACCAGCTTTTTCTTCATCGACCATTTTCGAAAGAATTTCAACAAACTCGTCGAAACTAACGTTGCCATCGCCTGGAAAAAAGGCAATAAATCTTCTTTTGTGGATATAAAAGTTCAAAACAGTTTTTCTTTTCTTTAGTTTTTTTTTTTTGTTAGTTAAACATAAGATATATCGTGTCAGCCTTCAAAGGCTGCTGTGACAAAGGGGCTCCATGGTATAAAAATACAAAAAAGCTATTGTAATTACAGATTTTGTGGTAGACCGGCAATGCGGGTGGCAAGACCATGAAAATGCTCTAAAAAGGATTTCTGAAACTTGTCTTGCTCAAATGTTTTCCGTGGATTTTTGTATGTATAAATGTGGAGTTCCCTTTTTGATGGTGTTAAATGACATACAATTATCTAGCATTGTTTTGTGTTTTTCTTTGAGGATGGTATAATATTTGCTGTGTGATGTCGATGTTAGAATCTATTGTTGGTGACGGAATACATATTTAAATAGGAATAGTTTTTTTTTTGTTTGAAATCATGCACCCACGTTTTATCTTATGCCATGAATATGTACTGTAATATGTTGGATTTATCCTTGCTTTGAGGTTCAGTTTGACCTAAATTTATATGGAAGTTTTAGTTTAAGTACCTAAATTAGCTGCTTCAATTCCCATACACATTTTGATATTATGTTTTGTCAAGTTAAATGGTCATATCAAGAAAAGTACACAAAAATAGATCATCTTTTACTAAAAATGGTGGGCTCATGTTAACAATTTGTATTTTTCCAAAAAAATTGATAACTAATACGAAATTCACTAAATTTCAACTAAATATTACTTTCCGTCATATTGTAGGACCGGGAAATTGTTTTCAAAGGCATATTTTATATTTTAAACAAGGGAACCTATTGAGAGGTCGTGGTATAAATTGGGTTTCTTATGAAATTTAATTAATTTATTAAAGTGGTTCTAGAAATCTAGAGAAATGAAATAAGACCAAAAACAAAACAACATTTTGATACAGTTTTTTTCGAATTTAAAACTAACATTTTTTAACTTTGAATAATAACTTATGAAATGACAAAATTACTTAACATTTTTTTCCACCGTTTTTCAATAAAGTCTCATAAGAACAATTTTGAAAACTTGAAATATATGAATTTAGAAGAGTTTTATTTAAGAAATTTTGAAGAAAAAAAAATTCAAAAAAAGGTTTTTTTTAAATCTATTTGTTTATCTTTTTTAACTTTCTGTGGGAAGCTATAATTGTTATAACTGATTTTTTCGCTTTAGCAATTAAAAAAAGTAAGTCGTAAATATGTTAGGAACAAATAATACATATGCATGTATGTATGTATGTATTATACTTTAATTAACTAAAATAAACATAGAACATACTCGTAGAAAGCATTGTTTTAATTCCCCAATTCATCTTGTTTAGATTTATTTAACGACTACTCAATAAAAATCGTAAATTTTTTTTAAAATTTGTTTTTCAAAAAATGGGATAAGTACAGGGTCCGGCAGCGAGGTATGGAAGATTTGAAAAAATTGTTGCACACTCATTTATTCTTTATTGTTTCTGTTACAAAAAAGTCAAAAATAACTCCCTATGGGAAGTTAAAAAATGAAAAAAAAAAAATATATATATTAATTACGTACAAAAAATCACATCAGTCAAGTGCTGTCCATTTTTATCAAAACACTCCTGCCGATCGACAAGGCCAGAACTTACACTTTTTGACGCACTCTTTCAATATTGTCTGGGGTCCTTACCGTTCGATCACATCCTCGCACAGTTCCAGGTCTCAGGTTTTCGGAATCGTCTCTGATGTGTTCAAATTACCGAACGACCCGTTTCAATGAATGTGTTGTTAAGAAACACTGAAATGGCATCTCGCAACGAGTCGATACTACCCATACTCATAACAATCATAACAATACGGTTTCCTCCACCTCACTTGACACCCCGTTCAAATCTTCCATACCTCGTTGCCGGACCCTGTATTATAATATTGCATTATAAAATTGGTTATCTTTTTCTAGCCGCGTCTGTAAGAAATAAAATAAGCCATATCTTGTGGCCGTTTTTGGCTTGATTGCATCAGAAGTATAAGAAACAATCAACTGAGAAGAATTTATATACCAAAGCTTATTACGGTTTTTTAAATACCCTTCAAATTATTCAGAACCATACAAAATAAACAAATTATTTTAGTTAAAGTAAGGAATTAATACTCTGTTTTAATTGGAAAATTTATCTGTCGCTTTATACTCTTTATTAAAATAAAATTATTCGATTGGTTACTTACGTTTAATTTTATAAACAAACGACTTAATTTTCTTATGAATACCGAAATTAAATGCAAACACAATCAACACTCTGGTATTAATTTAACCCCAGTTCGCAATCAAATTGCCCCATTACCCATCAACTGTCTCCAGCCTGTCATACTCACTGCCCTTTCGAATCCTGTGCCAAACAAAGACTATAACTATAACAATCAATTAATCAAATTAAAAGACACTATATTCGTATCTCATTGGGTTTACGGTTCACCGTATACACTACACAGTATACACCTCCTCAACTCACAACCTCCTAATTGTGGCATCTTCGTGGCATAACCAACCAGAGCCCACTTCATGGGAAATATCTGGCATCCTGTTGTTCTCGTGGCAGGGGAGTTTATATGATTTAATTGCACAGAACAGAATAAGATTTAATAAAACCACATCAAGTGTTCTTAAGAATAGAGGATCTAACTGCCAAAATTCACTCCTGCTCTCGGATCTCGTGTCTTGTTTTGGCGCTGGGCCTGTATTCTATCTCCTATATACGAACTACGAGAACGAAACTAATTAAAATTTTCCCCAAATATTTCAATTTCAAGAATCTTAAAATGTTATTTTACAGAGATTTGCGGAGTAATTAAGTCTTTCCTGCCAGGAAAGGAGAGAAACTGCAAAGTAAACGGAGAAATAACATCATTCATTATGTCCAATTTTAGTATTTCAGTTCTCTTAGTTTGATATTGATAGTCATCGTCTTCGTCTTCCTTTTCCGGTTGAAATTAAATTGCAGATTTATTTTTAATTACCTTGCTATTGGAGAGAATTCTTCCATCCTACTATACCATATATAGGGTGAGTTACATTTTTCAATCAGTAATTCATACCTGATAGGAATAGCTTATACACTAACTAGACAAGGTACTTGTAATATATAGGTACTATATGGATTCGATTGATACAAAATATAGATATGCAGGAAAGGTTGTTAAATAATAAAATGAAATAATAATTTTACCAACCGTCAACATCGATTTCTTGTAGCATTTCCTTTAGTTCTTCCATTCTAGCAAACTGTCCTAGGGATCTCATGACAGTACCAAGTTCTTCCTTAGTTATGCATCCGTCACCATCTTTGTCGAATAAACGAAATGCCTCACGGAATTCTAAAATGGATATTTGAAAAGAGAGAAAATCAAGTTGGTAAATTGAGAAAAAAAAAATTTAATTTAAAAGGATATTTTTTTAAAGTATAACCGAGGTAGATTTTGGAGTTTGGTCGATATCCTTTTTAGAAATCTACCTATTTACTTTGCTTCAGGTGTTTCAGTATCAGTATACTATATATGTACTGAACAGTGTACATACATAGACGGGGTGTTCTCTTTAAATTGAAGTAATTTAAGTGGCAAGTATGTTCAATTTTTTAAGGGTAATAATTTACTTTATTTTAGAAAATTTAGTTTCCTTAAAAATGTGTACTATCGTTAGGAAGAAACAACATCATTTAAGATGACTTTACATGACCTTATATTTATAAAAAATTCTTATAATAACTTTTTTTTTCTTTTTTTTTTCAACATTGTTAGGTATGTGTGACCAAATTGAGAACAGATTTTCTAAAAAAAAAACAAAAAAGCTTTGAAAGTTAAATATTAATTTACAAATTGTATTTAGAAAATTTGAATTGGAACTTAGTTTTAATATAAATATACATCTATTTGTTACAAAAACAATTGCATCAGTTTTTTTACGATAAGACTTTTATTAATTAAAAAATAAATAGTTTGATAGCTGCTAACTTTGGGAAAGGGACGCAGGACTCTTGTTGTCAAATCGTCGATTTTGATAAGTGCACTTGCAAAATTCATAGTCAATACTGGCTTTCTAAAAAAATGTTTAAATGTCAATAATAATTAAAATATGTAGGTCGGAAAAAAATGGAAAATGTAGTTTCAACACACTTTTTCAAACAAACAATATTGGTACACTCGGGCGTATACGCACTTAAGCAATTTTGAAGTCTCCCATAGAAAATTTCCTTTATTTTCCTTCGTTACATTAGACTACATTAAAGCAAATTTGCGTGGACCTTATATAAACTTACAATTTTAATCTAGCATAAATGCAGAAATAAGAATAAGGAACGGGCATCCAGTCTTACATACAGTGTTGCGCCCCTTTCTGTTAGAAAATGTAGTGAAGCCGATTTGAAATGTAGTAAATCAATTTTTGTTTGAAAATACGAAATTTTTCAAATAACAAAAACAATTTGGTTTTTTATTAATTCAAAATAAATATTACATAGAAGTCTTACACAACGGAATATAATATTTTGAACAGTGCATGTCATAAGAAAATGTTTGAGCAGAAGTTAACAGTGATGGAGGAGGTTCAAAAACCCCTTCCACACACCTCAATAGTTCTATTGATTGCATTATAGCATCAATTGTTGAAATATTTTAATTATTTCTCAGGTCATCTTTAATTAAATTTAAATTTGAGAAACACCTTTCAGCTGTTGCACTTTCTATAAGGTAAGCCTGTAAATACATGCATGAGGGCTGTCCACTAAAATTTTCAGCGCTCTTCAAATTTACCCTCACCGAAATATTAATCTTAATTTTTTTTGAACCATTATCATAAAATCATCATTTAGAACAAGTCTTAAGTGTTTAGGAAAAAAAAGGAAAATGCTTAAGCAAAGGTGCAATCGACGGAACATTTCCTTTGGCAATTTCATATGGATCTAATAATTTTAAGTATCCAGTTTTGTCGTCATTTTTTAAATTAAATCTTTCAGAAAATTGCTCACACAGTTTTACATAATATTGGCATAGTTGACGTTTGATTTTGTCTAAAGAATTATTAGGCTTTTTTCTTTTTTAGCGCTGAGTAGAGCACTGAGCAGAGTCTGAGCACGTCGAGTATGCTCTGAGCAGAGTTTGATCAGAGCTCTCCGATATATTTATGAAACACACTTAAGCACTGAACTACCAAAAGCAGTATCTGTCTCTGTCATACCGCCTGAAAAAAGTTTTTTACTCCATTCGCTCTATCTACAGATCTACAATTCTCTGCTCTGAGCTTAAAAAGAAAAACGCCTATTGTCAATGTTTGAGTTGGAACAAAATTCTTAAAATTTTAATCCAACAACTACTGTTTGAGCTCGTTGAATTGTCAAATTTTCTGGCAAAAAATTTATGAGCTTTAGGCGTAAACACAATCTTCGATGCAAATAAAACTTTTTCTGAAATTTTGATATTTTATTGTTTTACGAATATTTTCAGATTGTATACATAGTGATTTTCTTTGCCAAAATATTGAAGTAAGAACGCTATATTTGTAATTGGGGGGCAATACTGCTTACATATATCCAGAAACAAAACAAAAATAACTCTGCAATGTCGTTACTAGTGAGGTTTTCATTTCTGGCACGATCCCCAAAAAACTTTAATTTTTTAAAGTACAAAATACTTTCCAACAAAAGTAACGAGTTACTATATTCTTGTATCGTGTTCCCGAATCGAAAGTAACGTGTACAATTAACGAGTAGTACTATTTAGATACGACTACATCCCTAGCTAGGAAAACATTTGATACACACAATATCCTTTATAGGAGATTTTTCGTAAGATCCTTTAATGGTGCCCAAAATCACGTACACAATATGTTCCCCTACCCAATGCCAGACAATCTATAGTTATTTCATAATAACGATTAACATAAATCCAAAACACCCTGTTGGTACATTATTATTTACGATGCACCGGCACACTAACCTCTCATTCGGGCTCTTGATAAATATGGCCTACCACTGGCACTACATGATGCAGGTTCCTCTTCACCTTCAATGAGTTTCTTCGATTTTTTACGTGACATCTTGCTGCTAAAGAACATTTCATCAGTGGTTGGTGTCGCACTGCCAGGCTGATTTGGGGAATCGGTACAGTTTGCAGTTTCTTCAACTGATGCTGTCGGTATCCTTCCCATATCCTTATCATCGAAGTGATGGCAATCTGGGCAATAGGTAAATGGAACATCTTTGTCGAGATCCGTTTCAGGTTCCTCATCGTCGTCCGTTTGTTGATAGTGAGGGCAGTCATCTTCCTCGCAATGGCATTCATCTTCCTCGTCACCTCCTTCTTCTGTATCGTCGTTATTGGAGTCATCGTAGTTGCTGGCCCCCACTTTATCATCATCACCGTTGGGTTCCTGTTGCTTGTCTGGTTGGCCCTCATGTTTATTTGTGTCTTTATGTAAACTATGACTACAACAGGGCTTTCCATTTCCATTTCCATCGTCGTCGTCTTCGTCATCATCATCATCGTCGTCGAGAACTACAGACTTAGGAGAACGGTATGGTGTCGAGGGCCTCCTTGCCTCGCACTTGGTTGATTTAGCTTGTCCGGATGCGGACGACTCTGTGGGTGATGGTGGTGCTGGCGCTGGCGCTGGCGACGACAATGTAGATGGGGATGTTTCATGTTGAAACTCCTCCACTGGACACTTTTGGTATACATCGGATGGCTCTGATGTTGTGGGCGATGCTGGTAATGCTGGTGATGGAGTGACGTTTGTGCTTCTTGTCTGATGGATGAGAAAAGGAACAAAATGATTGCTTGGAGAGTATTACAAGATTCACACAAATTATTTAAGGTGATTTTATTTAGGTATAAGGAGAAGGACTTACCATTAATTGACGGACTTCCTTGGCAAATGATGAAGAAGAAGTGAAAAAAGTATTCACAGCTGAGAGGATTTTCTTCTTTCCTTCCAACGTGGCGGTGGTGTTAATTGAATTTGTCTGGTAATTTTGTTCACTTTGTGAAATTATTACAACGCGACGGCAGAGTGTGGTAATTTTAAGTGGTTGCTTTTTGTTTAGCTTTTGGATTATGTCATCTGAATGGTTAATCTGAAACGGAAATAAAAATAAAATACAATAAGTGAGATATACCGCTGTGCTGGTGGTTGAGAAGAAGTGGTATAAAGAAATAATATGGTTCACCTTTTTGAAATTTGGGATTTGAATAAAAGTGTATGGTGGTGATTGTTAAAATTTGGAGTGTAAAAGCTTTTCCTAGAAATACTTATCCGATTATTATTAAAATAAATTTTTTCTCTCAGTGAAAAGTAATGTCATTCTAGAGTTTATTGGTTTAGAGCAGTGGTAAGCAAACTTTCTTAATGGGGGGCCAGAAAATTCAAGAAATCGCAGAGGAGGGTCAGAGTTATTTGAAAAATGCAGTTTGTGTTGAAACTTTTAATCATATTAAAACATTACAGCATTACAAATGTTCAAAATTACAATTTAAATTTTATTCGAAGGTCCTGCCATGGTAGGCGTGTGAGATGAATGAAATTGCTTTTGATTTGCCAAAATATTTTCGAATGCAGGTTCAAGCTGTGACGAAGTAACTTTCAGCAGGCCGAAAAGGTGTTCAGCAGTTAGTCGGTTTCTGATTGAGTGGACGTGAGAAATCAGCTTCGGGAATTCGGCTTCTATAAAATTCGAATTTAGTGGAATTTAAGAACAGTTGTTTCAAACTGCATTTCAATAATTTCCAACTGCAATTCTGCAGAGAAATTTTCCGGATCTATTTATACATTAAACGGCATCAAGAAAGCATCTAGCGAGTTCTTAAAATCTTGAAATCTAGTTTCGAATTCTGTGTGAAGTTTTTTCAACGCCTGACTGAATTCTTTCAGTTTGTTCTCACTCACTGGTGACCGGATCGAATAGTATTAATTAGTCCTGGTGAATAATACAATGTAAAAATACAACTTTGTGATAATGTGATTACGATTCTAACGATATTTGGGGCTCCATCTGTAGTTCATATGTTGCATAAATTGAAATAAATTGATTAAAATTAAGTTAACCTTAATTTTAAATAAATAATTAGAAATATATGTACCTATTAAGTTGTAAACATTATTAATAAAATAAAACATAAATGCCAGTCGTAATCGTAAAAATTAATTTAAAAATAGTTACCTTGGTTAGATAAATGTTTTTTTTTTTATAAGTGGATTGGAATTTCCACTGGTTTTTCCCTGTACTGAAAATTTCAAAAAAATAGTGCAAGTACCTACATAGTTCAAATTTTATCGAACTAAAGAGCACATTGATGCAAAAAAAATATTAAAACGAGAACAAACTGGGCGTGGCAGTGGGCGGAAGGTAATAGTGTATCAGCCCTCAAAATTTCATTGAAATCGGTTTAAGAATTTAGTTTTTTATTAAAACGAACAATAAGTAGGCGTATCAGAATTCAACAAAATCGGTTCAATGGTTTAGATTTTATGGATTTTTTTCTGCTCTCCAATACAAGTCACCCCACTGTGCGTCGGGGGACCGAATTAGATGCTTTCGCGGGTCGGAGTTGGCCAGCGGGCCGTACAAAACATTATAATATTTCATTATTTCTCCTCACAATCTATCAAGTACCTTATCGGAAACATGAAGAAGATATTTGGAGGAGTTGTATTAAATTTTGAAGAATTGATTTTTTTTAGTAAAATCACCCTCGCTTTCAAAAGAGTTTCTACAAAATATTAAAAGCAAATCAACATTTCTCAAAGCATGTTATGAAATCTTATATTTTTTCTGATTCAATTTTGGGGTCATGACCCAATGCAACGGCATTATCATTGTATCGTTAAAAATGTATTTGTTACTCTTGATTGTTGCTATAAAGTTTGACAACAAATGTCCTAAGTCCATATTACCTTGGCTGTTCAGTGTACAGAAATATATCAGATATGAATTTTACTTTACTACAATTTACAAGGCACATAAACTTCAATTTATAATTCATTACTTTACATATATGTATGTATGTAATTCATAATTCTTTTTCATTTTGCGTAACTTTTTGTGTAAATTTTACATGACAAATAATTTGATTAAAATTTAAGTAAAGAATGTTCATTTTGCATTCGATTAATTATTACTAAAGTTGGTAAACAAAATCTAAAAAATATGAATAATTGTTTTTATCTCCAAATTATAGAATTCTAATTCGTTTTGATGCAAATGTAAGTTTGTAGCCAGAAGACTGTTTGTTTTTAGAGAAATTTACTCAATAACTAGATACATAAATTTCAAGCTACATACATATCTACATCTGAATTAACGTTTCCATCAGATAATTACAATATGTACAGTGCATAAGTACTCGTAACTGTAAATTTTCAGAGCTAAAAATTAGAATCTTATTTGAAATTGCTACTGTTCAATCACATCAGTATTGTTACAGAAAACGGAACTAATAACACCTTGGGATCAGAACATTTTCAACCAGACTCGACTCGCATATTCCCTCGGGCATAATGATTTTCAAAACAAACGCATTCCTACGTACATTTCCTGTTCCGAAGCTTATGCCTTTGACATTTAAGTTAGCAAATTATTCAAACCAGTTCTTATGAATGCTAACTTAATATAGTAACATCCATTCGTAATGATGGATTCATTGATTGAATACTAATCGACTAGCTTTTATCACGTGCGGTAATATCCCTGGACTAATGCGTGTGAAAAACAGAATAGAAGCCACAAATGGCCCGGAACCGCTTAAATACAAAGTGCTGGATTTACCAACAATGAAGCCACAAATGAATCATGTATGTGTGTAAGTTGGAAGGTTTAAAACCCTTGCTATTTAAGAATATATTTGGTGGTGTAGCTTAAGTCGCCATAGAAAATTCATTCGTTTTACTAATTTGGTAATCCTGTTCAGTTTGGAAGTAACTTCCATTTTATGATATTGGTTATTTTTTCCAAACCATTAACATACATACATATATTTGAATACAATACAAATAACTATATTCCATTGACAAACTAAATATTAGGATAAGATTAAGACTCTAATCTTATATACTTTTGATAAGTAAAAGAATATGAGATTCGTAAATGTTGAAGAGTACTGAATTATGTACATGTGTCAGAATTCTTAAAATAATGAAAACATATATACTAGACGGAAAATTAAGCAAAAACGGGTTGCTAAAACTTTCAACGAAATGATATGTTATAGTCCTGCTGAAACAATGTGTCAATAACTGCTATTTTTAGGAGAGTCGATTTTGTTATTTTTATGAATAAGTGTTTTGAAAAAAATGTTGGTACTGCTATTGCCAAATTCGAAGCTGTATCACTTAGAGGTACAATTTGTCATAACGTAGAATGTTTTATTCTCAAATTGGTGGTATAGCCAGTCAAAAACCTAGGGTGACCAAATGCGGCAAAAAAAAAAATGGTTTTCGTGGTAGTTACCTACCTAAATTTGTCACTACTAAACCCCAATATGGTTGCCCTAGTAATACATATATTTTACCTTACAGTAATAGGCTTACCAGCTGAGGTAAAACTAAATAAATTATATAATATCAAGTTTAGAAAGTGGAATGAAAATATGAGTATTGGTATCTTGAAAGAAGCATTCCATCACTAAAGAAGCAAATTGACAGTTATATGTATGTTTTGAAAAGTACACGAACTCAAATAAAAATTTGAAAGCACATTCGTCGAGCTATCAGATGAAGTTTAAAAAAAAAAAAAATTGGAAAATGTAACTGTTATTAATTACAACTCAAATTAAGGTAAACTTAAATTTTATGTTTTATTCACATAAAAGATAACAAAAAAATATAAAAATTAAAGAAGAAAAATAAAAAACTGTGTATTCGGTTTGATTTTCATTTTACTATTGATTACAAGTCATTTTTTTTTAAACTAACAATTTGATATACATATGTAAAAATTGTACCATTTTTTAAACAATCGTATTTTGTAAAAAAAATTTTGAGAAATTTTTAGTAGAATTTTTCATGTAATTTTAAATTTTTGTAAGAAAAACTATCAATTCAATTTTTCGAAAAATTTACGAGTTGTTCAAAACGTTACTTTACGCAGTAAATTATTGTTTTGAAGTTGTTGTAGGGACCTTGAAACGTCCAGATTTGTCAAATATTTGTCAATAATTTGACAAATCGGACCAATATTAATAACTTTATATTTAAAGTTAATAAAAGTAACTCTTGTGGACGCAATAACAGAGTCATAAAAATTAATCAAAAATTAAATATTGCTTTGTTCTTATTCAAAAACTAAAACGTTGTAGAAAAATAAAATTTAACAAATTTAGATTGGAGATAACTGAAATAATGTAAAAAGAATGAATAATGGTAACTCACGATGCAAGTAAAAGATTCAAAATTAATTTAGCAAACTAATGTTTAAATTTTGTATTTGAAAAAGATTTTTTTTAAAATCATGTATTCGACATATTCCCAAAAATTAAAATTAAGTCTTACTTACCGGCTAACACAACGAAAAAACTTAAAATTATTAATTTTTGGTATAACATTTTACTCCAATTATTGAAAACTGGAACTACTTAATTTGAAATGATTTTATTTTGTGATATTCAAAAATGGTGGTGCTATTTATAATAATTGATGATTTAGTATTAAAAATAAATAAAAAAGGTTAATTTTTGTTTTCATGTTTCGTGGCCTCTACTATTTGGAAAAAAAAATAATTTAAAGATATATGTATGTAAGTCTATACAAATTTTGGTTTCCAAGTTTCGACGTAAGGAGAGTTTCTGTAATGTGTGAGTTTTTCCATTTATGTTCAATTCCGAAGATTTAAAAAAAAAATGGAGAATGGAAATGTGCCCTTTACATAACACATACCCATAATTTATTTCGTTCTAACTACCACAAATACTATCTAAGTATCTAATGAAAGAGAATGCACAATTTTGCATATCTGGAAAACAAATGAATAGAAGTTTTTAATTTTTATTTATATATAAAATAATATTACAAAACCTCATTGTTTGTACAAACCTTACATCAGTGTACTTCAATTAAATTCTATTGAATATAATATATAAAAGCTTTTATGTATGTCCGTTTGCATAATAACTTTTGTATAAAACTAGTAAGATTAAATAAAACAAAACTAAATGAAAATATATACCAATTTATGTTATACTAAACAATTTCATAATAAAACGTTAAATATTTCAAAAAAAATCTGTCTGCTTAGTTAAATTTCGCACAGAATTATTATTACCTAACGCGCAACTCAGCATGGTGCAATTATTTTTGACAGCATGAACAACTCATGACAGGTAATTAAAAGAATTTTCAGCAGGTTAATTTTATGTTAAAGGGCTCTCAACTTCAATGCCAATCATTTTAAAAGCCACTACCAACATTAATCGGACGGTTTAATGATTTTAAAGCTGAAAGTTGAAAATACTTATGTAATATTTCCTATCGATTTTTTTTGAATTTCGTTCGTTATTTTATTTTTATTTATCATATTTTTCATATATGTAATTCGGTAATTTAGAAAATTTAAAATTTCATCTTCTGTAGCTGAAGCGACCGACGACGACGCGACGCGACGTTCAATGTTAAAAGTTATTGTTTGTGACACATGTGGTTTTCCTATTCATAAATGTTAGAAGGGCTGCTGTTTTATTGACACTCGTCATGTAAACATCTAGCTTTCATTTGCAATTAGGTAATGATTTTCCAGAAACGATCTCTTGCCAATGAAAAACGAAAAGAAAAACATAATGAATAACTTTTAAACTTCCACAAGTATAAGAAAAATGTAAACACTCTAACAAAACGATATTTGCTAATGACAGTTATTGTTGTCAAAGGAAGAGGAATTTGTTCAAAGCTACAAATGCATATCCCAACACAGCGTTTAAAAAAAATAAGAATAAATGATTATTGAACTAATATTAAATTAAGTACGTATACGCCCAAGTGTGCCACTAGATGTAAGTTTGAGTTATTTGTGCTAGAGTCTTTGCGTTCGAACCAATTTGGTTAAAGTTTAGTAAAGAATATTTTTGCTTCACAGTTCATAGAATCTAAGCCAATTTTTTCAGTGCGAGGTCCCAGTTTAACTTAATCCTTTTCCGTTTCTATGTATTGTTAATAATTGTATTCGACACTGAAATATTCTAATCATATTTTAAAAAAATCAAGGAGAATAATAGCTCAATGGTTCTTCTTTTTCTGTTATGTTTTGGTACAAAATTATTTCATTTTGATGAGGTTAGCTTTCCAAATTTTTCCTCGGGTTTTGAAGATTTTACTAAAGAATCGGGTCGAATTTGATATTGACGGTTTATTGGAAATGGAACCTGCTTCAGGATTAATTGAACGCACAGTAGTTAGCGATTAATGGTGACGAGGACTGAGTGCTGACTTATTAGTTGTAGAGACTCCAATACAGTTCTTTTTCAACCTGTTTTCGTCAGATCTTACATATAAACTGAATATGTGTAGAGACAAATATATACTTAGTAAAAAAAGACCTAAACAACGTTTAAAAGTGACTGATACTAAAATTCGTTTACATTATGTGGCTGGTTTAAAAGCCCAGAGTAACTAACCACTAGAGTTCGGTCCTTAGTACACCTCTGATCTCTGAAACAACAAACTCTGAAACCACGATGTCCAACAAATTTAAAAAAATCCGACAGCGCCTTGATTTCTATGACAGCAAAAAATTGCTTTGAAGAACTTATCTTAAGGCTGATATAATCTTCAAAATCAGTCCAGTTGTTGAAGCCTTGAACGAAACGTCCTTATAAAAGATATTATCCTAAGAAACCCAATAAGCGAGGCTATGTATTTGTTTTGAGGTGGTGTTTCTAGTTTTGCTTTTTTGACAGAGATCACTTGTAAGGAAAATGTCGTCGAAGCAAATGAACCAGGCTTAGGAGTGCCCTCTAACGTCATGGTTATGCTGGCGAGAATGATTCCGATATTAAATAAAATTTACCTAAATTGCATTGCAAAACAGAACCTCAAAAAGAGGTTAAATCTATTGAGAGGAAGTTATACTTGTTAAATCTTTTTAAAAAGGTTAATTCAAGGTAAAAGAACCTTTATTCAAGAAATACATTTTTGGGATTTACGTACTTAAAATGATTATGTTTAAATACGGTCATCAATTGACTTTAAATTAAAATTCTCCTCTAACATCGTTCCCTGAAGACTAATATGCTTTAAACCCTCCATTTTGTTTGTCTTCGGATCCAGCTATAGATAACAGTTGTATTGTATTATATTCCTTCTGGATTTTTTGTAAATTTAAAATGGTCTATAAGAAATCACTCATGGCCCATTTGAAGAAACGAACTTCCTTAATTTTTAAATTCAAAACCCCAAAATGATTTCGTGATTCCGTTCGAGATTCGTTTTTTTTTTATTATTTTCTTATACTACATTCCGATTGCAACCTCCATCAGACCGTTTTTCAGGAATCTAAACAAAAAATAAAAAACAACTCACGTAATGCTATGGCATCCTTGGTTAAACATCATTCTGATATAAAACTTCAATGTCATTTTTTTTAGAACTGCAAACAAGAAAATATGTATGTAGGTATACAAGAGCTAAGGTAGTCTATTCACTCGGCTCTGTGGCAAAAGAATCAGCCACCTGTAACACTGATGCCTGCTTATTACCATCTGATGAAAGCCCGGAAAGCCCTCAAGCAAATCGCTATTTTCTTTAGTTCATGTTGGTATTTTCTATTTTCTCGTTGCGGAAAACTCCACTTATACGCCATATCTACTCACTACCCAACATTTGGGAATACATCTGACAAAAAAAAAAAAAAAAACCTACGCCCTTGCGCGTATAAGTGTGTTCCTGAAAAGGATAATGACAAAGCGTTTTTTTTTAGCCATTTAGGAGGCGAAGGTGGAGGTACCATGCCCCGGCTTTTGTTGTCTTGTTTTTGTTGGTCCTCGACGCACGTACATAGCTGTTTTGTTTTGCCCTACTTAGATATGAATACAAAAGCGATATCAAATCAAAAGAAAATGTTTTTTTTTGATGAATAGAAAAACAATAGGAAAAAAAAATGAATTTGTCTTTCGAGATTTCATTCCTGCTGGCGACGACAACTTTAACGCACGCAGAGGGCGCAGACACCATTCTTAATTTTTGTATAAACAGGCAACGAAATGCCGCCATCGCCATCTAGAGGTGGACGAAACTTATCTTAACGATTAATGACAAATGAGTGTTCTTCGTTGGACTTTGTAAAATTTATTTATTTCAGAACATAACTCAAAATAAAAAATAATTCTTATCATTGACTTTGAGGTTAAAGCCTTCAATTTGTTCCAATTCTTGGAAAAGATTATTTATGGAAAAATTGTAATGTAATTTTGCCATGGGCTTCTTCTGGGATTTCAGTAAAGAATTGCACAAATCCCTATACAAACGAGACACATTCAGAAATGAATACAGTTTCTGGCTCCAGGAGGAAAAATAAATAATTATGAAACTGTTTTAAACAGGGCTAAGGATTTTAAGAACAAATGGAGATACCATATTCTCGATGATTAACTTTTTTGAGGGTAGGGAGGAAATAATATAGTAATGCATGAAAAAAATTTATTTTTTGAAAACTACATTGGTTCGGAAATACATATAATCATGCATCTTTCTGCTTTACCTACATTATGGACGCAAGAGGAACTAAGGAAAATGTGAGTTATCGGGATACAATAAGAAAGTGCAAGACTTAGATTTGCAGTACAGTATCCCAATTTAATTTCCAAATTTAACTAGAGTTTAACTTTTAAACCAGAATACATGACAATTTAAATCGATTCAAATGAAAATAAACAACTTTTGGTGAGAAATGTCGCCAGAGAAATTTCAAGAACGAGTTAACATAATATATGTGTGTATACTAGAGTACCCTGTAAACTTTGTCCCACCCAATTGAGTTCTAACAGCATGCCTGGCTGTTAAATTGGTCGATACTGTATAATGTGGTGACAGAAAAACAGGCAACTTTATAACTTTTCGTTTACGTTGGACAGACGAGTTTGACAACCAACTGAAAGTCAAAAATAGTATGTTGTTCTTGCATGGTAAAACAAATTGTATGGGAAAATGATGTTGTTATTAACTGTCTTCTTCGCATTTTTTTCATATTTTCTTAATTTTTAAACCTTTCCTGAACTACGACAAACATTTCAAAATCAGGCCAATCGGCCCAGCCGTTCTCGAGTTTTAGCTAGACAAAAAAACAGAAATTGATTTTTATAGAAAGATGATGATGTCAAAATCATTCGGAACATGCAAATGTTTTTTTCTTATAGCCTAACACAAAAATTCATGTGAAACAAAATTGTAGCTTTAAAAGACGGTCAACCTCATACACGAATTTATTAAAAATTAAATTCTCTACAGAATATCGGTTTTCCAAGAAATATCCAGTTCTCTTACCATTCATTTTCACCATTTCAATCAAGAAATTTAACTAAGGAATTATCAGGAATTGGTTATTGATGGATGTCGACTTTGGCATTTTATTATTTATTTTATTGATGTCAATTGACAATGACAAGTAATCTTAGCCAAAAGCATTTGTTCTAATGTTCAATTTTTATTATCAAAATAAGTCTTGGTAAGTACAGTTTCAATGTTTAATATAAGGATACAAGAAACCTTTATGTATTTAAAAATTAAATTGCTGCAAAAAAAATTAATAATTTCGGTAAAATTAAATCTTGTTCAGCTAATCTCAAAATCTGTTAGACAGTAGAAAGATTTCTCGGAAGATTTTGTATGAAACATTTTTTTTCACCCGAACAATAAGTCAACGTATTTCATAGTCCTTAAAATCAAGCAATTAATTTAGTCCTTGAAACTCTTCTAAGACAGTTGGACGATATTCGAATGGTAGGAAGATGGAAAACTATTTGAAAATTGAATGCACCTTCTACCAAAAACTGCAAGTAATTTCTTTCTTACACTTCTAATCGCTCAACATTCCAAAAAAATTGGAAAATACAAAATAATTAAGGCTTACAAAGTTTATATCGTTCAAAACCTCCCTCACTATACAATATGGACATGGACCACAAGTTGTGGTAAATGTTATCCAGTCATGCATTTTATTTATCTACGTTTTTAAATATTAATGAAGCCAACCTTCTTAATCCCGATAACAATTTAGCTTTCCCTTAAATATTGAATACGTATATTTTGTATTGATGTAGAAGTATAAATGTTTAAGTAATCTGAAAAAGAGATGGTGGACATCAGACGGTTATAAAATAAACAATTTTTATTGGAATTTCCGCCAGTGACTCTGTAGTTGCGCGTCACCGAACAATTCCCCAACATGAAAACTTATTGAAGTGTAGTTAGCTTTATTCACTTTAATATTGTTTTTTTATTTTGTGAACGTAAGCTATGTGTGAGTATTGTTTAGACTTTAGAATGTTAGATAGTGATGCAATAAATTTCGTTTGAAGTTTAATTAAAAAAGAAATTATTTGTCAAGCGTTGACCAAAACCTTGGTCCGAAACTTAAAAATTAAAAAACTCAATCTTCTTTTTATAAACGAGAAGGTTTGACAGCTTCAACACGGAGTTTATCTGATTGGCTTTGCGGAGGAGGGGTATGCTACTTTTAAAAATTTCTATCGACTCTTTTCAATTATGTCTTTTACTTTACTTTGTTTTCTATTTTTTTCATAAATATTTCCCGAAACAATGTCACTATTAATTTTGTTTTCTTTTTTTCAATTCATTCGCATTCTCACCGTGAGGGCTTTTCAATATTAAATGAGTTTGTTGTTATCCATGTTGCTAAGATCTATAAATGAATAAAAAATTTAAATTAAATTCTCCAGAAGTCACAAGTGCTTTCAAGCAACCTTACCTCAAATTAAATATTTAATTTTCTTGATGTTAGACACATACATACATACATACATCTACCAATACAAATATAAAAATGTATTTCGAAGATGTCCATCCTTATTTTCATTACATTTCGTAAGACATCACAAAAAATGTTGAATTTTTAGGTTTGATTCATGTTTTATTGCCTCGCAGTTTTCTGTATTTTTCAGTGGAATTAAATTTTTTAGAAGACAGTTACAAAATTTAATTTTTTGCCCAATTTTCACTTTGAGAAAAACAATACAAATTTGAAATCATAATTTAAAAATGTGTTCAATTTAATTTTGCATTTAAATTCTTACAACATCTCATAGAATAAATAGTATTCTTGTTTTCAGAATTCGCTTTACATTCTAGAAACTTTATTTCGAAAACAAAAGTTTGATCGTTTCTAAAATTAAACCGTTCATTTTATGAACTTGCTAATACTACTAATTTTATTTCAGATACAATTTCTTAGAAATACCTTCATTTTTTTAGACTTATTTTTAAAATAAGTACCTAAGCCAAATTTGTATGAATAAATTGATATTTACAAACTCATTTAAACTTAAAATAAGAAATTTTGATCGAATGACCAAAGATAACTTCATCGAACTTAACAAACGTATCTTTTAGCTAGCTTTAGTTTGAAGCTGGACAAAAATTTGCGAGGTGGAGTTTGGAACAGGAAATGCTTTAGAATCCAAAAAGTCTAAGTTCAAATGACAATAATTTTGAAACATGGAAGTAATGGTGCGGTTGGTGATAAGTGCGATTGGTGATAAGATAAAAGAAATGCGATTTTCTTAAACAACTAAACTCGGTGTTAAAGAAGATGCACTAAGAAAGTACAGGCATTTTTTTGACATAACACTGAGAAATTATCGAGGTTTGTCTTGTAGTATTAACAGTGTGATTGGACATTACATTTTTTGGAGCTACACCTTGTATAGAGCCAGGACGGAGTGACTTACAACTCTCAACCATTCCTGTGTAGGAGTAATGGCAGTGATGGAGGGGACCTACGGGTAAATTTTTAAGAAAGCACTTTTCATGACAAAAACTACTCTTGGAGGATTTGTCAATTCCTCGCAAGAGGCATTACCCATAAAAACTTTAACTTTCAGGTGTACAGGGATCGAACCGTATAGACCTTTGCATGACAGTCATATTTTGTAAAAATTTCAATACTATTTACATTTATGTTAAAAAAAAAAAATGGAGAATATAAATGGCTGCCTTGAAGAAAGTCATAACATGTTCAACTTAACAGAGTGATTAAAATTAGTTTTCATTTTCTTAGGCTGCGATAGTGAAAAACACAAAATTTGACTGAGGTTGAATTGAAATCTATGAAAAGTGATTGATTGTCTCAGGAAATCACTTTCAATAGTACCTTTCGAAACAAAAATATCGAAAGATAAAGCCTAATTAGACTGTTGAATAACACCCGATTCATTTATTGCTTGTTTTAGGCCGATGCTTTACAAACAGTAATACGCATGCAAATTTGAAACCCCATTTTTTGAAACCGTTTTCAAACTAGCATAATCCTTAAACCTTAAGCTAAACCAATTTGAAGCAATTTTTCAAAAAAATGCATTTCAATCGAACAATTTCATTGAGCGCTTTAACTTCAGTCACGTTTGAGTATTCTGCCTTTTATGACACAGAACCTACATAGCCAAGTTCGATTGTGTTCAAAGTATTATGATTTATGAATAACTTTTCTCTTCAATGCTTTTAAAAACTTGTGAAATTGCAAAACTCGTACTATTGTATTTAATAAAACAACTACCTTCCTGCTATTGAAATCAGTTGATTTTAGTTTCATTCGTTTTTTTTTTTTATTCTTGTACTGGAAACTCAATCAGTTTGGCAGAGGAAATGGTGAAATGGCCACCCATGCCTGCCTACTACTACCGTCCTTAAACATTTTCCGGTCATGACCACAAAACACATCCGACATAGAACAGAAACATAAAAGGCATCCAACTATATTTCTCATCTTGCTCCATCTCCATTCAAAACTCGCAAGGTTGTGTTGATTTTTTTGAGCCTTCAAGAATTTCAACTGCAAGTTGCAATGGACCGGCCCGGACCGGCCACCTATGGCGGTGCAAGGGAAATAGATTGTTCTCATCTTGTTCAACGGCCAGGAACAGTTGGTTCTATCACAAACAGAGCCATTCTTATGAGAACAAAAAGCGTCTCGCAGTTGGTGGCAAGTATGTGTTCTTTTACTTGTACATACATATATACCCTAACCTGCCCACCTAACCAATTCCTACCTAGGACCTACGGGTAGTGATTGAAGTGGGCATTTTTGGTGTGATATCCAATATTCCAATTTGTTTGAGTTTAAATTTCTAAGGAACATACTACAATGGCTATCTTTATTATGATATTTGGAACTTGAACTCATGGAATTTCAGAAACAAATGGTTATGGTTATGGCTATGACTATTGGTATGCTATTCTGCCAGCAAGCAATTCCCTTTTACTATTTGGAGGGAATCTAACCTCTATTGGAATACAGACACGGACACCGAGACTAATTATAAAAGGGTTGAAATCAGATGGGTGGTTGTGGGGTTTATCGACCGGAGCGATGCGGGAGTCAAAATTGTGTATTCAATAAGAGTAAACATTATGAGTTACGAATTTTTAGAATTTTCAATGCCACATTTTTAATTAAGGTACACGAATCTCATTATTTCTGGTTGGGCAAACTTGGGCCCTTTTGGAAAATAAATATATGTAATTTATGTTTATAAAGGAGGTAGCAATTGACGTGTTGTTGTATTTGTCTCAAACCCTAACATCGTAATTAACAAATAAACGCTTAGATCAAAAGTCAAAAATTCACAAATTAAAATGTATAATTAATTCGAATTAAACTTCTAATTCCTGTGAATTATGTAGCAATTAATTCAACGAGCAAGATTCGACTTAATTGTTTCTCTTCAAATATCAATTTTGCTAACAAGATTTCAATTTCAACTGCCAATTATTTGTGCAGCAGAGTGTCTATTTAGGCCATTGAAAGTTTTTCATGTATTTTTTTCATATTTGAAAACCAAATTGCACAAAATTTTAATTACTTAATTTTTACATTTATACAGTAAAATTTTGGTCTCGACTCTTTCAAATAATCGTCCAGTTTGCCTTTAAGACTTGGAAAATAGATCAAAATGACAAGTTAAAATAACACCTATAAGATTTAATAATTTTCTGAAAGGCCATTATGATGATGAAGATAAAAAATAAACATTTGAAGTGAGGTTGAAAATGTTATTAAAACGATATTTGCTTCAAGGAGTTTGGTGAACTTAGAGTCCGCCACAATTACAATAACTACTAATAGGCTAGAAACAAACAGAAATGGGTGTCAAACGTATATAAAAGCTGTAAAATGTCCTTTTTTCTGAATGAAAATGAAATTTGGAGTAAAAACTACATACAAAATAGAATTTTTTGATTTTTCAGAAAATTATCACTTATGTATGTATTTTTACGATTTTCACGAAAAATGTTGCAATGAGGTACATAACTCAGTAGGATTTTTAAATTTACATTTTGATAGTCAAATGATAATAATTATGTAAATATTTTGAACAATAAATTCAAAATAATACACAAGAAAATACGAAAATCCAATTCCCAAAAATTGTGTCAAATCACCCCTTTTTGTCGAATTTTATCATTCTAAAACAATAATTAGAAGCTTTCCATAAAAATTATTATACAACAATTGTTGCACCCCAAACTACTTAATTTTTATTTTATTTTTCACAATTTTCACAAAGATAAAAAAAAATATCAATTTTTTAAGACCTCTACAATTTCTAAGTCTTATTATATCGGTCTCAATAGATTCTGTCAGTGTACGTGTCAGTCAGTGCATTACGATAATTGGCTCGACAATCGGGATCCGGTATTGACCTTATTCAACAAGTCTCTCCAATTATGCCGATCGTGAACCAACCGACATCCAATTGCGCACCTCAAGGCTTCGTGCGTCCTGGTCCACTTCATCTCTCTAGCGTAAAAATGGTATGCTTGGTTGTCTCCTACCATAAAATGTACAACAAAGAACCTTACGAGTTGGTTCATTTTCGCTACATGACCAGCCCACCACCACTGCAGTGCGCTCTACAGAGCTCAATTAATTAGATTGCATACAGTTCATGATTGAAACGTCTCCGGAATTGTCCTTGCTCACATATGAGGCTAAAAATTCTCCTTAAGACTTTCTCTTGAATTCGCCGATTATTCTAGAATCTAGAATATTGAAGTTTATAATTTAAATATTAATGGAGTGTCGTAAATCGCCTAAGTTGTTCCTGTAAAAGGGTGTAGAGTTAAAGAACTTGGCTGATAGACTGGATAGATATTTTATTATTATTGTCTTTGTATTTCCATGAAAAGGTTTCGTTCATAGCAAAACAAAAAAACAAAATTAGATAAAGATTTAAACTTGCGGTAATTAATTAATTTTTTTCATTAAGAATTATAAGTTTTCACACACTGGTAAATCGTCTTGTTGATCATATTTTGTGACCTTTACTGATGTACTTTAAAATTGATGTCAAGTTTGATGAAAGATTGAAAGATTAAATATTTTAAGCAGGAATATAGAGAATAACATGCATATGTATACCCGAGTGTATGTACATTCTTATGTATTGGAGTTAAAAATCTTCAAAATAGAAAATATTTACGAAAGAAAAACAAATTTACACACTTATGTATTTATGAAATTTAAGACTTAAGTTAACATTTCATTTCGTTTTATGGCTAACTAACTGAGCACCTACCTGTGTACTGTACGTGTATATGTACATAATTTTTTTTTCTATTTATATTCATATTCTGTCCCATATCAGGGAAGGGAAATTATTATGTTTTCGTGAAGAAAAAGATTTTAAATTTTCTAATTTAACTAACGACATATGCAGAAACAACAACAAAATAATAATGAAAAGGTGAAAAGTTGATTTTGAACTTCAGAACGTTGTATCCGTATGTACATATGTATATATGTATACATAGGTATATACAATATACATATATTCTTCTTGAGAAGAGCTTATTTTAAGTGTAAATGAAAACCATGGGATAATGGCGATATGAGAAACGCTCGTCTTCTAGTTCGTAGTGGTAGTGTTTTCTTCTTCTTAGAAGATGCCACCTAAAATGGTATTTTTTTTTTTAATTTTTAAACTTTTT
Source organism: Scaeva pyrastri (assembly GCA_905146935.1). NCBI lineage: Eukaryota > Metazoa > Arthropoda > Insecta > Diptera > Syrphidae > Scaeva > Scaeva pyrastri. The sequence goes on from LR989929.1 coordinate 34,386,875, forward strand.
TGAAACTACTTAAAATCGGTTTCAGAATTTTACAAAGGGTTTCCTAAAAAAACGAATAACTTGTCAATTGGATCAGTGTCAATATTTACAGAACTGTATTTATTTATTCATTAAATACAATATAAGTGCTAACGTTTAGATTACCATGTTTACTTAAATCTAAACTAAAAAATAACATAGTTTCAACTTATCACAATAAAAAAAATTAAATTTAAAGCTTGCAAATTTGAAATTGCCATTTGTAGAGTGAATAAGTAAAGAGAATTTATTAAATTTACAGATTTATTGATTAAGAGAACTTTTAGCGCCATAGTTTCAACTGCTAAAAATAGTTCTAAGGGGTGAATTTCATCTTAAGCTAGCCTGACTCAGATTGAAATTCAATCGACAAAGATGGACATGAAATCGTTCCATTCATGACACCAGTTATAAAGCAGAACTGCAAATACGCTCTGCGATCAAAAAGAGATGGAAGATTTATCAAGTGAAGCCTTTGAGTGTATGGAGGTAATAAGAGTCTGTTAGGCCAGGGGAAAAAACAAAGACAAAATCTTAAACATCTACGTTGAATACTTTTTATTCTATTAACATGAACAGAGTAGTATGACTCCATACAACAAAAGGGTATTCAAGAATTGGCCTGAAAAAAAGGAACATACAGAATTTTAATAACATACACATATGGACCACGGAACTCTCGGGAAAATCTTTTGACGAAACCAAGTATTTTGTTAGCTTTTTTTTATAACATAATCATAGTGATCAGTAAACGTTTATTTGAAGTCTAGTGCAAGACCAATGTCAAAAGAACTGTATTTTCTACCTATTTAAACGTGACGAATTCAACAAATAATCACAATTTATTATATTACGTTTACGTGTAAAACACTTTGTCTTACATTTGTCAATATTTAAAATCAAACGATTGTTACTGGACCATTCCCAAAATTTATTTAGATATTCTTATAGCTCCTTACAGTCCTTGATGGCGTTAATAATTTGGAATATTTTAAAATCATCTGGATAGATTAGTGATTAGGAATTATTTAAAAAAAGACAAATCATTAATAATTAAAATAAATAGTAATGGACCCAGGTGACTCCCTTGAGGTACGCCTGCATTAAAATTCACATAAAGGGTTACTCCTGAACATGACACTATAATGTCTATCTTTAAGGTATGACGAAATTCACATAACAAAACGGTCTTTTTGTCCAATTTTACTTAATTTACTGAAAAGAATTTCATGACTTAATTTTTTTTAAATGCCTTGCTAAAGTCTGTAAAGATGCAATCGATTTGAGAGTGTTTTTCGAATGCATCCAAACAAAAAGTAGACAATTATAATATGTGCATGCCTATACTTATGTATGTATGTTATGTATGTATGTACATAGGTCTTTTTTAAGTGTTGCTTTTATTCAATTGATAATTCCACATTTCCTCACAACAATTTTCATTGGATTCAGCTAAAAATTACTGTTTTTCTCCAAACAATATACAATAACAGTAACCGAAACAATACAAAAAAAAAACAAACAATCAAATCAATAGAAATTAATTGAGTTGATTCAGTTTGTTTGCATTTCTATCTACGAGCACATTGTCAAAGTATTAACTATTTGGCCCATTCCCATTGCTAAAAGGCAATCGCCCTTCTTGCAAAATTCCATAAATGAAAACCACAATTTATATATTTGCAATATTCCATCAATCCATTGAACCTCATGTCTATTCAAACACACATAAATTGAATGTATGTACATATGTATGTATATGACACGCATACACACAAAACACATTCATATTTATAATAAACTTATTCATGCACAGATACCGGATCAAATCAATGTCAGCTTTTATTGGATAGGTATCATTTTGGATGACAATTATTGTCAAGATTTATTGTTTATGTTATATTATAATACATACATACAAGCCGAGTATCTGGATCAGCTTTGAATGCTATGTCAGATGATCTGAATTTGTCCACTTAGTGCTATATATGTCTTAATTGAAAAAAATATCAAAATAAAATAACAAGCTTTAGATTACTTGTCAGGGTCCGCATGACATGGATTATGATGATTGTTTCCTCTTAACATTTATAGAGGACAGATTTATGACAAAATTGAGTTGTTTTCCATTTAAATACTCGTAAAAGGATATTTTGGACATTTTTATGATGGAAATGCTTAAAATTCTTCATGGTCTAACCCCTATAATCTTTATTGACCATGAATAATGATACAAAGATGTTCTTGTCAAAACCTAAGTCATCGTTAAATCAATATAACAAAAAAATCGCTCATACGCCACAGTGTGTTCTTTAAGTAAATTTTGACTGATTCTAAAATATGTGGCTTCTTCCTACGCAGCTATAGTTCATGTCCTTCGATCACATCTTGTGCTAATGAACATCCTTACTTTATAACGAGGTAATGAAAATCGAGAAAAAACAACAACGCGTTGTTGCGCAGTGTGGCGAGGGGCGGGCGGTGGCGGACGGATGATGGAAAAGTCATTTTAGTCGGATTTTCCGGAAATTGTTTGCTCCTGTTACAAAAATCAAAAAAAAAAATAATACTCAAAACGGTGTATAAAGTCCACAAACAGTAACAGACTTTTCACATTTTACAACAAGTAGGTCATAACACTTAACACACTTTTCGGGAACACTCATCCTTGCTCGAACACAGAGTGCAAAGGCTTAAATATAATTTTATTTTGACGAGTTTTTTGCGGCACACCATTTGCTATGAATTGTTTTAAATTTTGCATTTGTATTGAGAACATTCAAAACAAAATGCTACAACTACATACAAACAATAAGAGTTAATATTTTTTTTTTCATTTGATTGGCAACATTCGGGCTGAATAATTGAGAAAACAATAATCGAAACAATGAGAAATCAATTTTCCATTTATTTACAGGATTTTGATGACGAATTTAAAAATTCAGAATGTAAAATTTCTTTCAGCACAAAATTGAGATGACAGTAAGGCTCAATTAAAGATGATGATTATGACCTTTGAATCCTTTGTATAAATTAAATAAAATTCAGCATTAGGTTGGGTCTGGTTTAAATGTTTTGTTTTTCTTTTAAAATTTGACTATTTATTTTGGTTATACACATATATACTATACATATACCATACATGTATAAATACATACCTACAGAAAAGTAAACTCGTACATATATATCTCTCATTAAAAAAAAACAAAATTTCTAAATATTGGTGACAAATAATGGACCCTGTTATGGGTTCCTGATGCGATTCCTTGGCCCCTTCTTGATGTGTCCTGTGGTTTTCAAATTTAAATTTTTTTAAACTTTGTTTAATACCTACTAAGTATATTAAAGATAAACTATTATATTTATAGTCGAAATTTTAAATTTAAATATAGTCAAAATTTATTTGTGCACCAAATGAAAATTGATGGTTGCTCGTCGTAAGAAGAATTTTGGCCAATTTATATTTTTTTCAGCAATTCAGCAGTTATCTATGTATATTTTTAAATGAAAAGTTGAAAATAACTAAGTAAAAATTTGTTTCCAAAGGTGCATCGCTGTCACCAAACACCAAATTTAACCTTCCTTACATTTTTTTTATATCCTGAATTCGATTTTCGAAAGTTAGTTATCATCTTTCGATAGCTAACACCATTCACAGTAACTGCTTGACCGGCTTCCTTTAGGAAAAAATACGGCCCGATGATGCCGCCAGTCCATAACCTGCAACAAACAGTCACTCTCTGTGGGTACATTTGTTTTTCGACAATAACTCTTGGATTTTCATTCGCCCAAATGCGGCAATTCTGCTTATTGACGAATCCACTGAGGTGAAGGTGTGCCTCATTCACTGTTGCCATTTCTTGCCACCATTCTGACCATTGACGACGCACGCTTGAAATGTTCAAGAGGCTTCAGCCTTCGAGTCAATTGTATCTTGTAAGTGATAACAAGTCTTTATGCATAATGTTCATCAACCGAAAAAATCACGAAGTGCACGATATGCATTTTAATTTGAAATCCCATTTTCAAAATATGCCTGAATAACTTTTCTCTAATTGTTCAAATTGAGTTAGTCTGTAATTGAGAAATGTCAAATGAAAAGAAGAAAAAAACTTGACGTTTAGTTGTGATTCACATTCAACATCGGCCCTTTAAATTTAACCACCCTTTAAATGTGAATTGTTGCAAAATTTTAAAAAATAAACATTATGCATGATCGTAGAGAATAAAAAGTTTAAAATTCTTCAACAATATCTTAGATCATTCGATGAAAGGATCTTCCTTTTAAAATATGCTATTCAGTCAACAGAACAAAATAATCATACTTTTTGAGTGTATTTTTGCTGACATGAACATTTATAGATTTCGACATAATGAATGACAATATTTTGTCTTCTAATCTAACCGCACCAAGTAAAAAAAGGACTCCTCCGAAATGATCTATTTCAGACGAGTCCATAATGATCTACGGACTTCATACTTGTTTCATTTTTTTTGTTTACTAAAATTATTATTATGAATTTTTCTTGGACATTAGTTCTTATTTAAATGTGATTTAAAGTCTTTGGCAGTAGTTAGCTAAGCAACAACAACAGTTTTTTTTATACTTAAAGAAATTTGTATATACTCAACCTTGCACCTTCCCCAAATCCTGCTTTTGGCTAAGGTAGGGGGAGGAGGGGGAGATTGCAAGAGTTCATCATGACACCCTAATGGACTTTAGACCTTAATGTCCCGTTTCTTTTCCGCAATTCAGCAATTCTCTTCGATTCCTTGGATTTAAATTCAGGATCTTCGGCTTTTTTCTGTTCCCAAATTTTTCTCATCCGTTCGGAAATTATAATTTTTTGATGTTCGTAACAAAATATAACGAATACTAATAAATAAATTCTAAAATTGATAACGTTAGCACAACTTCATTGATATGCGTCACGTAATGGACAATTTTTTATCACCAAATAGTTAATAAAAAAGCATTAACTTATTTTTTTTTTTAGATTATTAAATAGACTACTAAAAGTTACCAATATCTTAATATATAAAAATTGTCCGTGTGTATGTCTTGAATGAACTCAAAAACAACTCAACTGATATTCATGAAAGTTGGCATATATATGTAATTTGGTCCAACTTAGATGATAGGATAGTTATTATTTAAATTAACAGTCCCAATAATTAATAATTAATAATAAACTGATCAACAACGTTGATTGTTGTTATTGATCGTAGTTTCCATAGCTCTAGAACAGATGGCGCCTTAAGCGAATTTCTTTACAGAGTAGCTTACATTTAAATTTATTATTTGACAGTCATAATTATCTGTTAGCTCCAAATGATTTCAAAAGATGGCGATATGTAATGGATTGAGTAAGTATTCAATAGATGGCGCTATGGTAAGTTTCATGTAAGCTACAATATTATAGCAGAGCTAAAGTACAAGTTAAATTTATTTTGAAGTAAGCTAAATACCTACTCACACAAGAAGGAAGAAGAGTTGATGGTAGACCAAGAAGCACATGGAGGAGAACAGTTGAGGAATAATATAATAATAGTATCTAAGTAAATACAGTGAAATTCAATTGTTCGTACTTTTTCAATTTTTGGTGCTGGTACACAATTTGCATTGAGCGACGCACGTCTGTCAATTTTGTTCAATAAATATTTTTAAACAGGGTACTGTTTCCCTTAAATAGTTTACTACAATACAATTGAACAAAAATCTAAGCCACAGCAACTTGTGGGTGGGTCTGCTAGTAAAAATATAAATTAACTCAAAAGATTTAATCATTTTTAAATTACATTATATTAACCGAATTAAACTTCACTTGTCGGACACTGAAACTTAACTTTTTTGAAGGTTTCTATTTGGAAGGCTAAACTTTATACTTGCTAAAACTCTTATCCACATTATAACTCCTTAGCTCATAATTCATTTTGAATAAAAATTGAAGCCTTTTATTCTTCTCCACAGCTACACGACAGCGCAAAAAAAAACATTAGAAGAAGTAAAAGTTATAGAATATTGTTACTCTCAGAAAGAATGCATTCAGCACCAAAACAAGAGGCTAAAATTTAATATTTCTGATAAATAATTTAATATTAGAGGAGAATATCATTTCGCTTTTAATTTATAATAAAATTTAAAATACAACAGTTTGTAAATTGGTTAGGAGTTCCGCTTTTTCATGGAATGCTCCAATTGTCAGTTTTTTGGCTGACCACTTTTTAAGCCACAATTTAAATGATATATTTTGTATTGTAACTTAAGCGGTTTGTTTTTCCATTAACGTTCCATATTTGTATTTTACATCATTTCCGCTATCAAATTCGTTTTCCAGTAGGCGGCCATTAAGTGACGATGACTTCGACTGGCTCTTGTTCATAACTTCGGGCTTCTAAAACAATGATAAAAACAATCAACACACAATTGTTCAAATTTTAATTAGATTGTAACAATAAAACATTTTCCAACGGAACTGTTTTTTTTCACAGTCTAATTGCATCGAAAACAAATTAACTTATCATCGCAGCATAAATCAAACGCTGACCACAATAATCAAACTCGAGACCAGGAAATTTCAATCAAAAGTCTATAGCATTTAGTTTCCATCATGTACTATATGTATTTTCCTAAACATAGCTGATTTTATGCAATACAAATGGACGGTTATATATTGGGAAATGGAAATCGCGCATTTTCCAATACCATCACCATTTAACGTCATTCAGTAAACTAAAAGCTTCAATATGCGTTTTGTTTTGTCTGATGGATTTGTCTACGTTGTACAACCTTTGTCGCTTGATTGATTTTGGCTTTTGATTTTGTTGTTTTTGTTTTTGTTGTTTTTGTTTTCGCAATGTGTTATTGTTTTCGAAATAAAATAGATTCCAGCTACAGAATGTAAGTCAACACATCGCTGGCCATTAAATCGATACGTATTTTAGTTTTTGTACCAAAAAGATTGGTATTTTTTAATTCTGTATTTGTTTGTGCATAGTAGCTGCGTACTTTCTATAAGGCAGTTAAACTCGTGTCGAGATTTTAAATAAACGTGATGTTACGATATTTTAGTTTTGATATCGAGGTTTGAGATCAAACCAAAATTCCTTTTTTGGGAGTTTTTTAAAACATACCAACATTTCTTTTTGAGACTTAAAAACACAACCGAAAAGAATCAATTTTAAAATTCTCGAAAAAATCAAAGAAAAATTTGAAATTCTAATAAGTAAACGTAAATAAAAATCAAAAATAGCGTGGGACTGCATTGACACACTCAATAAACTCGGTAAGGTTAACACTGTATTGGGTACCTGGACGTGTAGGTGTTCAGGGAAATGAAGAGGCGAAAACAGGTGCCTCAACTGCACTCTTAGGACCAGAACCTGACTGTCGAATAAGGAAAAATGTGATGAAAATTAAAATAAAAAAAGATGAGGAAGTTAAAAGATTAAAAATCTGGAAAGAACTCCCAAAAATGAGGCAGGCAAAAATTTTACTTGGAAACTAAATATAACCAAAAACTGGTCACTGTGAGGTATTGTAACAATCATAAAGAAACAATTGACCATATTTTGGGACAGTGTGAAGTTCTCTCGCACCAAAAAAGGAAAAACTTGGGACACTTCCAAGTAGAAGAGAGGTACCCCAAATTCTCAATTTTCAAAAAGAAATTGAATTAGAGGAAGAATTGTAAAGTGAGAACCTGACTCAATTCTAGAAGAGGGCAGAATAGATCTTTTCATTCAAGTAAACACATTTTGATCTCATGATTTATTTCTGGTTAGTTGAATGCAAATATTTCTGTCAAATGTTGGCCATGACTATGTTTGAGATTGCCCATTCGGAAGGTCCAATTTTGGACAACTCAAAATGACTTCTCAACAAGTTCCTTGTTTCATGAGTTTTGTTGGTTTAAGCACATGGTCCGTAACATGGCTCTATTATGGTTCCCGAATTGACGGTAACATTTATAAATATGATTCCACCAACTTATAAACCACACTATATCGTTATTTTGAATGGTAGCTCTCGGTGGTACCCTTCGACTTGCTCATCAGAGGTCAAATACTGAAATTTTGTTTATTATAATGTTTGCATTAAGCCAGAAATGTTCTTCATCACTGAACAAAATTTCACGACAGAGCACCGAATTTTCATAGAGTTCTTCTTGGCTTTTTGTAAAAGTTGAATTTTGTACGAGCTTTGGCCGAAATCTCCAAGTAAAATACGCCAAATTGTCAAATACGAGGAGCCAAGCTGCTGAAGAGTTAGAAAGACGACGAATCTTTTAGTCACGATCTTCGCGTATACCCTCAGTTACAGCTGCAATAATTTTTCCAGTACACAATCATCGTGGTCTAACCGGTGGAGTTTTATTCACTTGTGTCATCTGGGACTCAAATTTGCGAATGGTGTTGGAAGTAATGGTTTCAGTATGGCAATTATGCTTACCGTAAGTTCCTCGAATTGCACGAGAAACATTTCTCACTGAACGTTGATTTACGCAATACAGCAGAATAGTTTTGAGACGCTCGCTGGTGTGAATCTTTTGAAGATGACTTGCTAGACGATACTGAACACAAATGACAAATCAATTTGACAGGCACCACTCGTGTGGATTTGTCAGAAAAAGCCTACTGAAAATCAAACCTCACTATAATTCACCCATTTTCTTTTACTTTTCTTTTCATGCTGTTTTCAATTGAGTTTTTCCATCAGTTTAAATTTCAAAAATCTTTCAACACAGCCAAAAAAGCATCCTTAACACTAAGTGTAACAATTAAAAGGACACAGAGTGTACTATAAGCTTTAACTCTTCTAAAATAATAGTTAGATTGCGGTTGATGTTTTTGGTCTAAAAAAAAAAAAAACTATATTCCAAAGAATTTTGGTTTTCATCAACTTTGGTAAACCGCAAATTGTGGTTTCACTTTACAAAACCAAAAATCCAGTGCACAATGCTACAAGAGAGTAAATGACATGAAAAACCATTTAAGGGACCACACAAGCAAAGGTGATTCCCTCTTGGGTCGTTTGCTTCAAAATTGGTTAAATTTTCAGAATTTTTGTTATTTCGTGTGTGATTTGCGTATGAAGTTGTATAATGGAAACTTAAAAGGTTTAGTTTTTTTCTTTTTTTGTATCTGCTTTTGATTTTGATTTGCAGAAGCTTTGAGTAGATGCTGGACTTGAAGGACTTGCAAAGAAAAACACAGACAAGATACTGAAGATTTAAAGTTTTTTAAATTGTTCTTAACCTCAGTTGTGGTAGCTAGTATAGTGAGATAACAATGAAGTAAGTGGTGAAAAGTGTAAAATATTTCACTTCGTTTGAGTGCCTCGAACAATGTACATGAGCTGCGAACTGCTAATGGGAAACATTTTTTAAAAACGATCGGGGTAGGATAGTGCAACTCGGAGTTGGGCGTCTTGTATCAGTCTTGGGAAATTGAAAATTAAAAATGTCATTTTCGTCTCGGTAACGGTTTTATTTGGCCCTTATTGCCAGTGTCGGTTAACGTTCAATATGCGAAAAAAGTGGAATGCATCGACAAAATTTTGGTTTTGTATTTTGTTATTGTGAATAACGAATGTTCTTATTGCGAATAAATCCTTTATATTGACGCTTGAGCAAGTGTCAGTAAATAGTTTTAAGAAAATTGTAAACGAAATGTAAGCAAAATTTAATAAGGAAACGACACTCGTAGTAAAGGCTCTTGATTTCAAATAATATAACCTCAAAACTTTTAAATTTATCTTTTCTGAAAAAAAAACAAAAAAGAAATGTTTGATTTTTCTTACATCGAAGTCGTATCTCTTAGTCAACTGATTTTGAAAATGTATGACCGACAGGCCGAAAGCATAGACAACATCAAAACATATTTTGACATTTGACATTTCTATAATATTAAGTTCCAAATGTCACTAGGCAATTCAAAATCGGGCTTTCCGGAGTTAAAAATCAATTAGATTTGGAAAATTTTGAATTTTGAAGTCAGTAGAATTTAAAAATGTATATTTTTACAATCAATTAACTAATTCATAGATTCTTTTGAACATTAAATATGTTATTAGAATTAATTAATTTAAGTCCAAAATAGTAGTTACTTTGTGAGCTGAGAATCAAGTGACGAAACCAATATGAGAAGCATATTTTTTTCGCCTCATGGACGTTGCCGCTTTTGTATCCAGATATCAATATCAACAAGCCCGGTTTTAGCACAGAAAGAATGTTTATATTACTAGAATAGTAAAGCTGTAAAGATTAAATTCTTCTAGTGACTGCAGTTAAGCCATCTGACTTTTTTAAAAATTGTTTGACTTTCAAAATGACTTAACTTTTAAAGTCATGACATGATTTTAACACTGAAGAAGTCTTTCAAAGTCTACGAGTACTCCGACGCACAAATGACTTATTGCAACAAAATGCATTCAAATGAATTAACTGACATAACTTTTAGTTAAATTTGTTTAGTTGAACTTGACTTTTCTGACTTAAGTCATTGCAGCTCTATATACTGTATATTAATATAAAAGAAAGTCGTGTTATTTAAACTATTTATAACTCAAGAACGGCTGAACCGATTGGGCTGAAAATTAGCCCTTTTAATTTTTCCAATCATACCAAAATAGCTGAAGGAATCCGGATGAAATTTGGCACAGAGATATTATAAATGAACAGCTCAAAAACTTCCATTAAAATGATGTGCTTTACTATTATTTTCTTTCTATCCCGTGCGATGACAGGGGGAGTCGCTAGTATAATAAAAACTAGAATTAATAAACTTTTATTAAATAAAAAGTAGATTAAATCTCTTCAAAGTTATGACCTCATTCAAGTTGCTTATACTTACACATACACAAACATATGCTTAACAAATGTACAAACATATGTATGTAAGAAAATCACATCACTGACGTTTTAGCACTTAAAATAAAAAAAAAAACAAAAATTCTAAAAAGACACAGCCTTTTTCATTCACCTGTCAAAGCAGACACAACTTTTTTCTTCAAGCATGAATAACTTCCTTGTTCTAATTTAAAAGGCGTTTCAACTTTCAACAATGCCTCATAATTTAAGGCTCTCATCAAAAGAACTTATGCTGGGGTAAAAATTATAAAAATGGATACGTACGAGGCAGGTAGAGAATGAAAAAGGCTCTTGTACGTTAAAAAATTATTAAAATCAATATTTAGTTGAGGAGAAAATGAGATATGAAAATTATGAGAGTTTGAATTTAATCAAAATCAGGGATGCCTTTTTGCCCCGCATACAAATAATGATAAGAGCTTAAGCACTTAATTATTTTTAATGACAACACGCATATGACATTGACTGGATACAGAGATGATAGTCCTTGTTTGCATTACTCACCATCAATTTTAGATTTTTAGAACTTGACTAATACTTTCTTGATTGATTAAAATTAAAACACTTCTTCAACCGCTAAATTTGATGAGTACTGTGAGACTTTTCAAGGGCCATTGTTAAAAGCTGAATTAACTTCAATTGAAATTGATAACGCATATGCTCTCAAAATGTACTTAAAATAGAGTCACAAGTTAAATAAGCATAATATTCCTGCTTAAAAGAATCGAAAGACGTGAGCAGCAGGATGGAAAAACCGAAATATAATTCAAATACAAAAAAAAAATACAATCAAATCTTAACAGGCTTAAATTTATTATTAAATTATTAATTATAAATTAGTGTTTTGTGTTATATTAAGCTAAATAAAAGGTGCCGAAAGAAAAGTTTAAGAAAAATCATCGAAAGATGAGTGAGAGTGGCGGATGACTTGTCAAGCCGCCCGATAACGTGAATTTTAATTATCACCCAGATAATCAACCCAACAAAATAAAATTACCATCTTAACTAAAACTAATATTTTAAAATTTATTCTCAAATCGAAAATGATGAGAAATCAGATGCATCTAACGGACCTTCTAAAAATGCAACTATAACGGAACAATCCGCCGTGATGACGCCGCCGGCCGCCCCTACCACCAGGCATGGAAAATCAACAGTTGAAAAATTTACCAAAACAGACTCAACCAATGGAACATTCTGGAAGTGTTGGAATTCCACTGGAGGAAGTGATGCCAAGCCGACAAAACGGAAATTTAGAAAACCTCCTGAACAGAGATGTCGAATTATTCAAAAAAGTATTGAATAGAACAAAAAATCAAGAACTCAAGAATCTGAAGCAACTTTATCCATCAGAAAGAGAAACTCTTCTAATACGCGACGGACCACAATCTAAACTCTCAGACGTACACATAAACAGATCGAACAGGTTTAGTATTTTTAATAAAATTGATACTGATTTAAATGTAGACAGTACTGTTCCTAATACAAATGTTAGTGAAATTAAAAAAAAATAATTTTGCCCTGTAGATAATAAAATTAAGTGGCATATGTACAATCTTGTACAATATCGGAATATTTAAAAAATACTTTCCCAGATAAGAAAGACATTGTCACATTTGAAAACAGGGGTTACGGAAGAGTCTGGATTTATGTGGCTGATATTGAGCTACATAAACACTTTATTGAAAAATTTAGATCAACAGAGGTTGAAGGTTTTTCATTCAAACCTAAAGCTTAAAAAAAATGAAGCTATTCTACTGAAGGGCCTGTCAAGCTTTAAAAGTGCTGATGTGGTAAGGGAAATTGTACGAAATTGTCTATTAATATTTTTGTGGTGAAGTAGTTCTCAAGCGGATGGTCGAAAAGAAATAATGGTGCTTATTATGACATTCGCATGAATAGTCTATTCGTTAGAATGATTCTACTCGTTCGAATGAACTTTCTTAATTTTGAGATTCGATCGAATAACATTCATTTGCGAAAGATAGCATAAAATGAACTTGAAAAGAGATTCATTTTCAGTATCAGCTGTTTCACATTTCCTATGTTTATATTTGAATAAGTATGACCGTTTTACATTTTTTTGTTTCTAAACATTTTATAGATGTGGGATAAAGAATCAAGAAACAAAATAAATAATACATTTTTTTATTATAAAGTAAAGTTTAACCATAAATAAATACATATTCATTACATTTTTTGTGTCAACTCGGCTGATTTGAAACTATTCTTAAAAAAAATAAGTTGTTCATGACGCGTTCTAATTTCTTATTTTTTTTCGTATACACTTGGTCACACTAAAATATCAAAAACAAAAGAGAAGTGTTTGTGAAATGTCAAAACCAAAAAGTGCAATCTTTGTTTACTTGTAATTGTTTTGTTTATTGTTTAATAATAATTTAAATTTTTTTGATAAAAACATAAAATAATTAAATAACAATGAAAATATGAACTTTCTATGGATTGGGTGAACTTTCGATTTGTTCGATTAACATTCTAATCGCCGAGTCTCAAAATTAAGTTTCAACGAATTCGAATCACTTTCAACGAAAGAGAATGTCATAATAAGCACCAATAGTTTTCACGTGTCTTTTAGATGATACTGGAAAATTTCAATAAACTATAACAAATTAAATTCTGCTCTATCATAAGGTTAGGTGGGAGAAATTTGAAAGAAAAGGTCCACTTCAGTGCTATAGATGTCAAAGAATTGGGCATTCTAGTCAGTACTGCATTTATGACAGAAAGTGTGTTACGATACAAGAGAAGCAGGGCGTTGGCCAGTGTAAAGTTACTCCCGACATGTTAAGAGACAAGATAGCGTGCGTAAATTGCAGTAAAGAGGGTGATCTAGGCAATTCTGTAAATGGAGTTACAAAATCATGGTTTCAAAAGTCTAGCTTTACTGGCAAATCTTATACCGACATTGCACGATGTATGTAATATCACCAATATAAACAATAATCATAGAGAAGATTTTAATAGTCATAACGAATCAATGAATCCGTTTGCGATATCCATTACAGAATTAATAACCAAAGTCAAAGCTTTGTGGCCTTGGTATACTACGCTTAACCCTAATCAAAAATCTTCAGAGCATCTGATGTGAGGTATGTCGGTGCATTAAATAACTTCCAACATAAATTCTCTAATTAGCCAGGAAAAGGTGGTTGAACTGGGTCTTCTTCTAGCAGACATTTAACCTCACTTTCTTTTATTGCAACATATCTTTCGCCTTGAAATAAACGGAATCGGAATCTTAAGGATTATAACTTAGTTCGGAATGACAGTGGTTTAGCAATAGGAATCCTTGAATTGAATCTTTACTTTTATCGGCAACAGCTATATCAGTCCCTTTCTGGACTGGAACAGTCCAAACATCTTTAAAAATTATCTCGCTTTACCTCCCTTTCGATTTTTCCTATTTTATTAACTCACTTTTTTCAGCCTTAATTTTTCCAGAATTTTTTATAATATTTGCGACTTTAACACTATAGGCACCCATTCTGGGGAGATCGGAAAACGAACTCAAACGGAAAGCATTTACTATTTGTACATGGATATAATTTCTACAGACGGTCCAACTTTTCTTCGATCATCAAGTCCTCGATGACAAGTCCTGCTCAAGATCCTAGAAATTATGCGTGTGTTACCCTAGATTTGATATCTGATCACCACTCGGTTTTTCTAACCATGATGGATCTTGGGAGAATTTCTTTTATTCCAACAATAAAATTGATAATTACATGAGACTAACAAACTTGAAAATTCACGACAGTGTGAACGCCCATATGAAGTTCGAATCTCTGCAACCACTCTCAATCTTTTCAAAACTCTAATGCAACTCTAATTCCGTTAAAAAAAACACATACAAGTCACTGTAATATCGAACTTAGGAAAAATTCTTGAGAAAGTTCTATTGGAAAAATTGCTTATCTTTGTGTCGGAAAATAATATCATCCCGAACTCTCAGTTTAGTTTCAGAAAAGGTCACTCTACGGAGCACGCTCTTCTGTTCCTTCATAAAATTTAAGAAATAGGCAATGTACAGTCACTTGCTCTATAGACCTAAGAAAGGCATTTGCCTCAGTGTGGCACTAAAACTTGATTTCCAAATTAATATCCTTGCAAGTAATACAAAATTAACGATAAACAGTTTTCTTTCTAACCGCACTACAAAAGTCTTAATAAATCAAAGTTGAAGCTGGGGTTCCGCAGGGATCAATCCTTGGTCCCTTGTTTTTCAATATAATATCTGCATGACTTTCCAACAGTCTTAGGAAACAGTTCTATGACAATCCAATACGCGGAGGATACCCTGATACTGGCTAAACATGAAAGATCGTTTATTTCGCTTTGGAAAGTAAAAACCTACCTTGACCTTGCTGTGAACTATTTCAAAAATTGGGCAGTAAACTTCAGCAAATGCGAACTGATTTGCCTTAGAAATGCGTCTCTTATGATCTGGCCGTTAGAGAAAGTAGGTATTTGTCCTTGACTTTACAATGATCAAACATGGTAGTCAAAAATAAGATCAAATATCTTGGTATCATGCTAGAAGACAAACTTAAACTAAATATACACGTAAGGCATCAAGCACTTCGAAAACATAAAGCAGCTTCAGCTATGCTAAAACGATTGCTGAACTCATCTGATTTAAATAGCAAGACCAAAATTCTTATGTATAAGACTTTGATAAGACCGATACTGGCTTATGGTTTCTCATCGTGACTCCGACAGTGGCAATGGAACTCCAAAGATTTGAAAGAGTGATCATTCGTAAGTGCCTTTCCAAATTTAGACAAATTCTAATATAAATCCACTCCCTTCTTACCTCTCAGGATTGTCAAAAAAAAAAGGATTGCAAAAACTTGAAAATCCCTTAATAAAAAACATCTATGATGAAAATATATCATTTCCGAAACAAAACAAATATTACAACTCTCCAGTTAGCTTACTTAATCAAGCCTCATCAGATCTTTTTTATGCTTAGCAATGACCCTTCCCACCTCTCAGTTTTCTATGCTAAGAGCCAAGCCCTACCAACCTAAGAGGCTAACCCCTGTTTTCGTTTAAATTAAATATTTCAATACTTCAATATCAATTTGCAATATATAATAATGTATTTTGTATACAAGTTTTAATCAGTAATTTATAATGTGCATTATTTATAAACTTATATTTGTTTTACGTAAATATTTACATCATAAAAAAAATCAAAACAATTTGTTAAATTAAAATCAATAAGTACTAAATACATATGTATGTACTATATCTAACTGTGTTCATACCATTACTAAATATATATATATACTATATATGTACATATATATAAAAAAAATATCTATCAAATATAATTAACAACATACATATCTTAAATACGTACTTATCATTAAACAATAAATAAATAAAAATAAATATATAAACAAAAAACAAAAAAATCCTTTGTGTAACAAGCTTAAAAAAAGACTGATTATATCTATTTTTTTGCTAAGTTTTTCATTACTTTTATACTTAAATAAATGTATCAAATTAAATGAACTAATGAAATGTCAAGTACAAATTTTGAAACCCTATGTTTAACAAGCTTAAAAAGCCTGAATTCGCTATGATTTTAATTACTCTTTTTATTATGGTTAATAATTAATTTGCCCAAAAGTCTAAGTATAGAAGATATACCAAAATGTACAAAATAGTATTAAGTACTCATAATTAATTCATTACAAAAATAATGCTTTCTGGCAGCACTTCTTGCTATTGGAAGGAGTAGTTTAAATCTATTACCTTCTCTTTCTTTCCTTGTTATGTTTTTTAGTTTTAAGTATCACTCATGTACTATATACAAATAAACGTGTGAATTTGCCTTTAAAAATTAAATTTTAACGTTAAAACTCAGACCAAAACAATTCTAAGTCGGTTAACTCTCTAAAACGAATGTAAATCAAATCAAATATAAACATTTTTGGAGTCTCAAAATAAAGTTCATTCATTCATTTAATACAAGGCAGAAATAGTGTTTGAATGCAATGAGATTTATAAATTCAATAAATTAGTCAGATCTAGGGAACAACCCGGGAAATCAACCGTAAGCCAACAAAATTCCAGATTTGACAGCTAGTTGGTCGAGTTTAGCGGTTTCCTAAGAATATATACATAGTTTAAAGATGATTGTCTTTAGCTTATGATATCGGGTGAGTTGAGTCAGTTGAAACATAGTTTAGCAAGGATTTTGATAGTCTTGAGTACATAAAAATACAAATCAAATAATTTCTTACTTTGATTTAATATTAAACTTAAAGATTAGAAAAGTAGAAAGTAGTAGAAATAATTGTTTTTAATTTGGTTAATCTTTAATTCTAAAAGAGCTCGATTGATTACGAGATTACGAGTCAGGTATATTTCAATTGTCAATTCGGATATTCGAAAGTATTTTATATATACGAATCAAATAAATATCTAATTTTCGACTTCAAATAAAATACAGAAAAATTCAATTTAAAGTCATACAAATTTTATCATTCAGTTTGTAAAGTTACACATGTACAATGTACATACATTATTTAAACTTAACAATTCCAAAGAATCAATCAAGTATAAATAAGGACAAAATTGCATGTTTTAAAATACACCAGGTGCTCCATGCTTACGTTGCAAATATGAAGTTCCATATCAAAACTGAAAGTTCATATTGAATATTAAAAAAAAAACAAAAAAAAAACAGAAACAGAAACAAACAAATAACCAAAATATGATAAAGACGAAGGAAGAGAACCAAACCATGTTCTGTCCATGTCTGTAATAGAATTTCTTCGATATAGCTGCAGGAAATCATTTTGAACGGTTCAGCAAGTCTAAGGTAATTGTGGAACATTTCGTTTTATTTTCTTATTTTGAACCTGACTCCAACTTTCGACTTATCAAAAACTCACCAGGCCCGCACTTACCCTTTCCAGAAATATAAGAAGATGACATCCAGTTGACCACAGCTTATTAATGGATTCAATAAGAAGTGAACTATTAATACAAATTAATTGAAGCAAAATAACTAGAACTTATATTTTGCTTGTTTTGATAAGCATTCTTAAATTCTTTTCTATTGTAAAATCTTCAAAACATTCATAAGCCCCAACTGATATTTTTCTCTTAATCTCTATGAAAAAGATTTTTCAAAAAAAAAATTTAAGCATCTTTTTTTCAAAACCTTCTCTTCATTTTCTTACAAGCATCCAAACTCTTTTCTGGTCAGGTAAAAAGTGCCACAACTTTTTCATTTCAGGATTGACGCTTTCTTTTTCCAAAGCCAACACAAAATTCAACGCCTATCCTCTGCGCACCCTACGTCCCAGCCCTGTTATTTTCATTGAATTCTTTGAACTCTGTTATGTTTTTCAATAGGTGGTAACTAAATGAGTGCATTCAGCCCCCTTATGTACAAAAGAAAATTGTTTTGTGTTCCAGGCATAATGGGCATACATTTTACAACTTTTAAGAAATGGAAAAATTTCAAATCTATATTGGGCATTCATCCCTTTTCCAAAAATCTAGAACAAAGTGTAATCCATGTTGTATTGGCATTAGACTAGACCGTCTATCTGTCACTCGGATCCCTTTAGGAAGTCAGCTGTCACCCGAGTCTTTTAACATGTATCTAGTGTCAACATTGACATTTCCAATATTGTTCTTTTTAAAATACGAGTAATGACAGAGTTAAATGAAAATGGCTGTTACGACTTACGAGAGGGATATTGAGAGAGGAGAAAAGTGATCCGTTTTTAACTTTTTAACACATTTTTCCCATCGTTCGTCAATGGGTAAAAGTCAGCATAATAAAAACCATAAAACCTGGATTTTTACAACCTTTTACCAGTTCCTTTATAAATGGCCAATGGGTCATAAGAGATCCTTATTAACCCCACCCTCCCATCAAACTTTAATTCAATGTGCCACAGTTAATGGATGAAAATGGGCCCCACGTCACATGATTGTTTTACCTCTGGCATCAGCCAACACCTGTAGTCCTGCTCTGCCTGCCTGGGTCTGCTGCATTCTCCGTATTGCCAACACTCTGTTATGATGTGTGTTATTTTTATCAAGGGTATTGTTGGCATGATTGTTCAATGTACATATTTGCGGTTGATGTTTACCCTTTCCCGTTATCCTGAATCCTGCTCTGCTCAGTGTTCAGTGTTCAGTACTCAGTACTCAGTGTTCGTGTTGTGATGGTTTAATTTTTATTGACATAAATGTTGGAAAATTAAATAAAAACAACACATACACACCATACCCAGCTATATCAGCCCTCAGCCCTCAGCCCTCAACGCTCAACCCAAAACCCACACTCATTCCGAATATTTCCCTCGAGCTTTTTTAAACCAAATTGAATTGAAATTCTACAGGCTTTCGTGTTTTTATGATCTACTTTGAATTTTTGGTTCCAATAAAATCGAACTCAATTATCAACCATTAAACAAAGTTCATACAAATGCACGTAACCAAAAAATGTGTAAAAGATACAATACAAAAAAAAAAAGAACAACACGTAACCCATTAAACATTTTGGGACCATACGAAATTTAATTTGATTGAATCTAAGCTTTTATTGCTGAGGCAGGTACATAGGTGTATTGTTCAATGGTAAAAGTTCCTATACCTACAAGTAACGAGTATCAAATGAGTCTTATGTTTTGGTTGAAAAGGAATGGGATTGTGGGTTGTTCCAACACGCAGTTAGAAGCATAAAAAGCCTAAGCGTATATTCAATTTATATTCTTAACACCATCAACATTTGACAAGAATCATTATTTTTATTTCGAAATAATTGTTGGGGGATCAAAAGTGACTAAAGTCATCCATCCATCGATACCACCTGCCAACGATAATTTCGTAATTATGGTAAAAGTTAATTTTTGTGTTTTATGTACGAGTATGATGTGTAAACGTGTGTATATTTTTGTACGTGTGTAGGTACGTCCTTTTGTACTTGATTGATGTTCGTTTTTGTCCGCAGAGCAATTTCTGCAATTTTCACATTTAATAATTGTTTATTTACGAGTCTGGTGTGGGTGTGTGCAAAAATATTAAATTAAAAAACGCGTTTCATACTTTTCTTGTTCTTTTTTTTTCTGTTTAAATTCATTAGGTTTTATTTGCTATAAAATGTTTAAATTGTTTTTTAATTTAATAAATACATAAATATGTACATAAATAAAAAATTGCGGTGGAGAAACAACCCACATATACATATGTCCGTGCAAACAAAAAAAACCCTGTTGAAACACCAACATGCATAAAATGGATTCTATACGAGCATACGAGTATGTAGGTACTAGGTTAGGTACGGTGACTAATTTCAGTATGTCGAAAAAATGAACAAAATTAGCTTTTCGAGTATTTATGACATTTGATAAATCTGTGGCACAAACTAAGGCAAAACATGCCTCGTAGCTTTGCTTAAAGATTATTTTGTGCTGCTGTGAATGTATTTTTATTGAAAACATGAATATTTTAGTTAGAGTCAAATTAATTAATAAAAATACAAGAATTCTGAAAAAGTTTAAGTTAGTACGAGTCTAACAAAAGTAAAGTTAAAACATGATTTAAATCGGGGCATACAATCAGCTTCATTCAAACGTGATGTTAAAAAATAATCAAATAAAAACTGAGAGTTTTAAATAAAAATACAAGTTATTGAAAGAAGATGCATTGGGTAAAAATATTTGTAAAAATCTAGATATTTGTAAGCCTCAAAGACAATTTCATAAACACATCAAAAACAAAAGCTATGATGAAACACAGATTGACAAAATCTGAAAAATTTAAGAATAATATCATTCGAAGGCTATTTAGTATTTACCTAATTTATATAACTTAGAACAGCTTAATATATCTTTGAATACTCTAATCAACAATTTTAACTGCCCTGAAATAAGGACTCTAAAGGATCTTCTTGACTTCAAATCTGTCAGTAAGACTCCTTGCGATCAAAAGTGACTCAAGAGGAGAAGAATCAGCAGAACATATTTCTAAACCAAGGATCGATATTTATATAGATTATTAATAAATGGATGGACATAGGAAAAGAAGACTAGTTGGAGACCGAGGAAATGATGGGAGCACAGACGAATGAAGAAAATGACGGAGTCTTGGGTAGATACTATTAGGATTTCATGATAACTCAATTAAATTAAAAATAATTCAAAAGATTACAAAAATAAACTATACAAAAATTACAACTTTCAATAATAAAAAAAATGCTTAGAAAAAGGTTTCCTGAGAGAAGCAATCAAAAAAGCATCAATTTCTACAGATCGAGCAAAAAATGCATTAAATGTGAAAATTAAAACAGTGTCCCATCCTCCCATCTATGTTTCAGAAACTCGAGATGTCACAAAAACAAATTTGATAAAAAGTACGTATACGCTACAGTGTACCATTTTGGTTTATCGTCGTCTTTAGGCAGAAAAAAGCAAAGGAATACATTCACTATGTACATACATTTACACCTACATACATACGTACATAGGTACATACATATGTATATATAAATTGTAATCATACATTTATTTTGGGAATTAAATTTCTACTAATCCTACTAATATTATAAATGTGAAAGTTTGGGTGTATGGATGTTTGTTGCTAAATTGCAACAAAACGCCTGAACAGATTTGGATGAAATTTTCAACAGAGATAGATTATGTAATATCTGCTGTATAATGTATAGCTAAAAATAATCCTGTTAAAATTTGAATAATTAAACATAATCCTAATAATGATCCAAAATTTCATAGTCTAAGATAGGACCTAGGCAACTTTTTATTTCGTTAAAATGTAGGGTTCCTATGGGGCGCATTTCTTATGATTATTTCAATCCCTCTAGAATGGCTGAACGGATCTGAATTAAATTTGGATATAAAACATAAACAGAATTTTAAATCAACTCAAAACTACTATTAATATGATGTGCTTTTCTATTATTATCTATCTATCTATCTATCTATCTATCTATCCCGTGCGAAGCTGGGACAAGCCGCTAGTTCCATGTATTTTTTAAAGGTTTGAATTTATATTCAGAGTACCTAACCTACATATTTATAAATAACACAATTTTTCAATTAGTTCTTAGTACAAACAAATAGAAATATCACTTTTCCTGAAAGTTTTTGGTGTCAAAATCACTACGTTATTTACAAGTATATGTATGTTAACATTGGCAAACTGCAACTAATTCGCCATATCATAGGATAACTAGTCGCTGATTGACTTTTTCGTGAAGATCCCACTTTGTTAAAACGCTATAAGATGTTCTGGAAATTGAAAAATGAGTATCATATGGTCATGTTTGCTAATTGTGCTATCCTCTGTCAGGTTGTCTTTGTGATCGGACTACTCCACAGATCTCAGCAATTACATTGATTTATTTTCACTCTACTCAATTGGAGTTGGTTGAATAGATACTTTCAGTGAATTTTCTCCAAGTTTTAACAAAAGGATTTTCCCGGAATTTGTTTCTATCTCAAAAGTTTCAATCTCTTGAATATCAAAAAAATTTCACCATAATATTAAATATAATCAGAAATTTACGTACTAATTCATCACACTTACGAATGTTTTTTCTTCTCGAATTGAGCCATATCAAATGTACTTCGGATTTCTTGAAACATTTGTTCTATGCTTTCTTCCTAATAGTTGTATTTTAGTTTATGCTTTGTCATTGTATTTTTATGGGAAATTTATACAACTTTGTTGTTAAATTAAAGCAACCTTCAATTAAATAAATTTAATAAGAAGTTTTCTGTTTGTAAAAGAAAAAAGATTCTAATAAAACTATGATATACAAAAACTTTTTCAAAAAACATTTAACGTGCTCTGTTAAAGCTGTCATTTTCATATTTTAAATTTTCACTGAATTGAAAAACTTTGAAATTAATTTAAATTTTATTTGTCCGTATTATCAAAGCAGCTTAATCAGCATTTATGTACCTTCAGATAAAGTATTTAATTGTAATAAATCCAAAGCAAATTTGTCCAAATTAACTTTTGCAAAAGAAGCTCAACTATTTGGCTCTTCGTTTTCTGTGTGTGTCTTCGAAAACTAAATTAATAAAACGACTGATCCAATATCAAGAAATTGAAAGAAAAACGAAAAAAACAAAGGTAAAATGTTATAATTTTACTATAAAATAAAATACTAAACAGAAAAGCATCGTCTTAATGTATAATTGTATTTGCCTTTTCTTAAAACTTTTCACTGTTAATTAATTCAATCATCCTCATTTAAAGTCTTGCTCCGACGTATAGTTTATAAAGTGAGAAAATAATATAGCCCAAGGCAGCGGCGGCGGCTCCGGCTCCGGCTCCGGCTCCGGCTACGAATCCCGATGTGAATTCGTAATCATTTCCTTGTTTATTTTCATTTTATTAGCAATGAATTGTGCTCCTTAATAGACAAGACATCCATATCACGAGGAAAAGGAATTAGTTGAATAATCTCTCACTTAAGCTAATGTTTAATTAGATGATGATTTATGGCTTAAAATCATTAGAAGGATCCGTTTCATTGTGTAATTTGATAAAATGTTAGACACTCGAAACAGTTGCTTTTGATGTTCATTTGTTCTTTTTAGCGTGTAAGTATGAGTTCTTTGAGGGGATAATAACACTAGTTAATTGTCTATTTAATTGCTTATTAATTCAAATTCAAAAAATTGATATCTAGCTCACGTAGATCTGAAATTTTCCATCTTTCTTATTTCAATTATTTTCTTATTTAACTTTCAAAATAGTAAGGATATCGATTTTTAAAAATAATTAAGTTTTAATTGAAATTTTTAGAAAGTAACTTTTTTTAAACTTATGTAGTTTCTGTTTATTAACTTCCCATAGGGAGTTATTGTAATCGGTCAGATTTGTCAAATTGAATTTTTTGACAAATCTGGACGTTTTATGGTTCCTAGAATCTAAATTCGTCATTTGTAGAGAGATGTCTGTGTGTGTGTGTGTATGTACGTTCGTACGTTCGAGATACCCTTTTTCGTTAACGATATCTCAAGAATCAGTAGAGATATCGATTCCAATTAAATTTTGTTCGAAAGGTTATAACTTCAAAAGAAGCTGAAAGGACTTTTATAAACATTTGTCTAACGGTTTTTCCACAATAGCAGTTTTTAAAAAAAGTGAATTTTAGTTTGTCGCAAATATCTCAGGAACGAATAATGCTATTGACTTCAAATAAATTTAATTGGGTAGATTGCAATATAACACAGGTTTGGTGTAAATTTGAAAATAATTTAGCATACCGTTAATTTTTAAAAAAGTAAAAACTAAAAATTTTTTTTTTGGCGCCGAAATATACAATGAAGGAAAAATGAAATCATCTTAAAATTATTTTTTTACTATGCTATATGTAGTCTTTGACATCTGGTAAAATTTAAAAAAAAAATTGAATTGACGGTTTTTTTACAAAAAATAAAAAAGTACAAAAAATTCTACCAAAAGTTGGTAAAAAATGTTTTTTGACTTGAATATTTTGAGAATGGGAACGATATTGACTTCAAATTTATTTTTGATTAAACAAAATACAATTATTAATGTACGCTACAATTTTGACAAATATAGGACTGACAGTTTTTTTCACAAAAAATAAAAAACTTTAACAAAAATTTGCCGAAAAATGTCAAAAGTAGTTTCTTGACTTGAATATGTCCAGAGTGGTAAATCATTTTAACTTCGGATCTTATTTAATTTTTGCATAATAGAATTGTCAACTTATGATACATTTTTGACAAATTTCGAAATGACAGTTTATTTACTAAAATAAAAACTAAAACTGAAATTTACAGAAAAGTGTCGTTCGGCTTAAATATCATCACTACAAACAATGATATTGACTTGAAATGTATTTTATTTTCAACCTACTCGTAATGCATTTGTCAATATCTAAAAAATGGTAAAATATTGACGAATATCAAACTGAAATTTTCACAATAAATACAGCACTACAAATATTTCTAAAAAAAATTGGTAAATATTGTTTTCAGATTCAATATCTCTGATATTTTGAATTTTAATAAAATTTTTATTAACTAACATCAAAAGTGAATCAATTATTATCAGAAACGCCAAGTTTTCAAATTGTGCATAATGGGAAGTTATCAGTGTGGGTCGCACCCAGCCTCTTTTTTCCAATTGGTTTTAAATATAAATAACAGGTGGTTCTGTTTTTAATCAAATAAGATCTTTCAAAATTTTGGAAGAATGGTCAAAAAAATAAAGATTGATTGTAATACTTTAAATTATTTTAACTAAAGGGCGCAATTTATGTAGATTTTTCGAATACCGCTTAAATATACGAGCGAAAAATCCACATGACCTTGATAGCATTAAAAATTCAATAATTATCATTTGAACTAAGTGACCTTGAAAACTGGTTACCTCTTATTTCTGGGAATATCTAACCTACTAGGACATAATATGATAATATTAATATCCAAAAATCTTTCTGCCTTTTATGCTTTTATGAGTATTTTCACTTTTACTGCATATTCTAAAAATTACCACTGGGACTTCAGAGAATTCAAAGTGCTACGAATATTTATTTAAATTAAAAATTTCTATCGATATCCCGGAATCATCAGCATTATGAAGGTGTAGCGAAATCCTTTTCCTTATTCAAAAAAAAAAAAAAACAGTTAAATAAATCCAGAGCTTACCCAAATGTAACATAGATACCGACATCTTCTTAACTTAAGCCCGAAGTTCCAATATGATTTAACCATAAAAATATGCTTGCAGCGATTATTCCTCAAAACCTTTTTTTTTTAATATCTACATACATATGCATACTCCGCATAACATGAATAAATTCTATAGAATCATTCTCCACAGCAGTCATCTTTATTCCGAAAGAAAAAAGTTGAGGAAATAAAAATTACAACAGATAGAAATTTCTAAAAAAATTAAGTAGCTTCATAGAGTGTGACATGACGTATAACATCTCACATCCGACACCCCGTTTTAGACTTTAGTGAATACTATAACTCGAATCAAATGTTGCCATATGTGAACCTTCATAAAAAGAATATATGCTAATTCAAAATTTATTCAAGTCAAGCAAAGGATATGCTAATCATACCTATAAGAATTCTCTCACAAGCAAGCAGCATATGATCCATTCGCCAATGCTCTCGTCCCTTCGTCCCTTCGTCCCCTAATCCTTCATATCCTTCTCGATTTAAAAATATTTTCAAGACATTTCTTTAAGGGTATTAAGTGTAACTAACTCGCTATACATAGACATGACTCTGGAGAAGTTTAAGTTTTCATCAATTCATCTCCGAATCCTGTTAAAACTTTTGCAATCACTGTGGTTTCGCCAATCTCCTGAATATAGAACATCTACGCGCGAAAGTATCTTATAACTCTTACAAAAATTGGGTACTAAGCCAATGATTTAACTTTTTGTCGAAACTTTGTAGATATTTTTTTATATTTTTTTTTGTGTTCCCCTTAAATAGCATCACATTGTAAAACCACTTGGTATATGATGCTGTGAAAAAGACTTTCCACAACAACACTTAACCCTTTTAAATGTGATTATAACTAAACTCCCACTTAAACCACTGCACTTAAAAATAAAATAGAATAAAATAAAAAATAAAATAAAAAAAAAAATTGTGAATTTTCGACGTTATGACTTTTTGAAAGTTCGCCTGGGAGCAAATTCCACTCGAAAGTTAAGAGTGCTACTCGTTTAACCTCAAGAGCTTGCTTATGAACTCCAAATTTTTTTTTTTTCTGTTTTTGGTTCGGATAAAAGGAGTCAAGTAATTTAATCAACTGAATACCACTTTTATGTGCTCAGCTCTTTTATGTGAGAACCCTCTGTGAAATTTAGTTTGGACTTTTGATAAAGTGCACCTACTCGAAAACACTTACCACTCTCGCACAGCCCATCATATCGTCATCACATCATCGACACAATCAATATCGATTTATTGTCGTCGAATCGAAGGTTTTTGGGTTTGTTGTTTTTTAAAATAGTTTTCTTGATGGATTTTCGTATATTTAAAAATTTCACATTAAAATTTTTTGATAAATTGGTAGGTTGTTGCTATTGTGGGGTAATGACTCAATTATTCCGCAATTATTTTCCATTGGACAACTTCTGAAGAAATTCAATGCTTAGCTGACAAAAATTGTTGACTAATTGCATTGAATCGGTGCGTGATGGAAATTGTATCGGAACAAATACCTCAGTAGAAAATTCTCCGAACGTATGGGGGTAAATGATAGATTGACTTCCGAATCTTTTTCATTTTTTTAGAATATGGGTGATTTTTTAAGAGGTTTAGAACTTCAAAAAAAAAAAAAACACAAAAAATTCGAAAAAATGAATGAAATATTTATTTGAATCGATAGTTTGAACCTTGCAATTTAATGTTTAAAGATAATTGCATGCAAATGTTGACCGCGGCTGCGTCCAATTTTGGCATACTCTTTCACACATATCGGCCGGTATCTCACGAATGAATGCATGGATGTTGGCTTCCAGTGCGTCAATCGAAGCGGGCTTGTCGCTATAGACATTAGCCTTGACATACCCCCACAAAAAATAGTCTAATGGTGTCAAATCGCACGATCTAGGCGGCCAATTGACCGGCCCGAAACGTGGAATTAACTGTTCACCAAACTCGCCTCGCAATTGCGCCATTGTTTCGCGTGCTGTGTGGCATGTGGCACCGTCTTGTTGAAACCACATATCATGCAAGTCAAGAACTTCCATTTCGGTCAAAAAACAGTTTGTTATCATCGCTCGGTAGCGTTCACCATTGACAGTAACGCTGCGATTCGCATCATCTTTGAAGAAATATGGCCCAATAATGCCGCCGGCCCATAAACCGCACCAAACAGTGGCTTTTCGGGTTGCATTGGTAGCTTTTGCAATGCTTCTGGCTGATCTTCACTCCAAATGCGGCAATTTTGCTTATTTACATACCCATTCAACCAAAAATGAGCCTCATCGCTGAACACAATTTTTCGATAAAAAAGCGGATCCTCGGCCAGCTTTCCAAGAGCCCATTCACCAAAAATTCGGCGTTGTGGTAGGTCGGCTGGCTTTAGTTCTTGCACCAGCTGTATCTTAAAAGGCTTTACGCCCAAATCCTTCAGCAAAATTTTCCACGTAGTGCTGTAACAAAGGCCTAACTGCTGTAAACGGCGCCGAATCGACATTTCGCTGTCTTCTGTCACACTACCTGATACGGCCGCAATATTTTCTTCACTACTCACAGTACGTAAACGTGTTGGTGGTTTAATGTCCAACAAAGTATTTGGTCACAATTTTCCGAATAGACTGCTCAGAAGGTCGAGAATGCCGACCATAAAATGGAAGCAGCGCGCGATGAACATTTCGAACCGAGCACGAATTTTGATAGTAAAATTGCAAGCGTTGTTCATTTATAAGACGATGCATGGTTAAATTGCAAACCAAACTGAAGCTGTTTGATAGTGACACAAGGTACTAAACACACGTCAGCTGTCAAAACCAGTGTTGCCAAAACCAAACCAGCTAAAAAATCACCCTTAGAAGGACAGGGAACAATCTCAGCAGTTTTCGGATCCCATTTAAGTTTACAATAATTAAAAATCGTTAACTTTAAATTAGCAAACACCTATATGCGGAATTAGTCAAGGAAATCAATCTTCCCAAATTTCATATTTTTAACAAAAGTAGTTCAAGAAATGGAATATATCAAAAATCTCAGAAATGGCACTTCATTGTAGTTTTTGAAGCACTTTCCATGTAAACAAAAGAAAGGATCAAAAATAGACTATGTATTTCCAAATTTTGATCGTATTTTCCCCGTCTTTTTCATAAATAAGCTTTTCTAATTTAGCATTTGCAGTTTACGTGAAAATAAAAATAAATATTAACTTTTCCATTGAGGAGGTATTGCGGTTGAACATCAAAAACGTTATAAAGAGGCGTGGAATTTTCCCAAAATATGAATGCAAGAAATAGAACCAAGTTATCGGCTTACTTAAATTTAAATAGTCGGTTTTCCGTCAGGATGGCACAAGTCGAAATTCGATGATTGTCAGGAGAGCCTATAAAAGTTTTTAAAAAATATTTATATAACAGAAAATTTTGAAAATTGACAATTTCAGTTTTTTGCAACACGAAGACTAAAAGAAGTAAGAAAGCTTCGATTGAACAGTTAGATTGATAGAGATTATTTTAGTGATTTTTGCTATTCTCTTTTCTCAAATACATCAGTTTTCGACATATGCCAATCTGACGAAATATAGCACATATATAATAATTACATGGTAAAACAGAAATAAAAGGATAATTGATTTTTGTTTTTGACTTAAAAATTCAAGTTTTGGAAAAATCTTTTTGAAGGACCAAATCAAAATTTTCAAACAATTCTTTCCAAACCTTAAAACATAATGCTGTTCCTGTGTATGTTAAATTCATTGTTCTGTGTTTGGTCATTTAAAATTTTGATGCAAATGTTTATGAGGATCTGACTTAAATGTGTCGAATTAACCAATATCCCCATACGTGGAGAAATCTTGAAATTGACATAATTAAATTAAATATATAATTGCCAAAAAAAAAAAAGATTTACTAACTTTCACAAATATCTTTGAGACCAATCAATGTCAAAAATGTTTGTAAATTGATTTGTTGTAATAAATTTAGGTTGGAAACCCTTATCATCTGATTATTATAACTTGGGATTTTGAAGAACCACAATGTTATAATGTATTTTAGTTTAGCCTAAACATATCTTATCAAATTCATAATAGACCCGTTTTCATGTGAATAAGCATATAAATGGGGGGTGGTGGCTTATGAATGGGAGCCTTAGGATAATGTGCTTTTGCTACATTACCACTTTCTTAAATTACTCTTTGAAGCTCCGTGACACTACGAGTACTCTGTAAAGTTTGATTCCTTTTTTCTTCTTTCAGGATGTGAGCTGATTAAAAGATATTGATTGCAATTAATCGTTCCTTATCCATTGCATATTAAAAAAATGTTATGAAAAATATATATAACAGAGGTTTTTCTTGTTAAGTATTCTTTTCTGGCCACGGCTCTTAAATTAATTAGTTTTTTAAATCCCAATAATTGGATATGGTTCCAATATTTGAAATGATCATCCTTGGTTATGATTTACGTACTAGAAATAGCTTTAAGTACTCTACCATTTTCCTGTTGATTCTTAACCATTCAGAAAATTTCATTTGCAGATTATCGAAAAAAATGATAAGGAGAATCAGGCTCAGTTGGCAGCCCTACCTTACCCTATAAAATATTGAATCAGTTTGATTCCAAATAGCAATAATTTCATTATCATTCAATATTTACTAGCGCACAAAATATTTTAGATCTTTCATTTAAGCCAGCTATAACTCAATTTCAGGACAAGAGTTCCACTCTACTTTTCACCAAATCTAACGAAACCGAAAATAATACATAGTTGAATTTCAATAGTGAAGTTCATAAATAAAATATTAAATTTTTATTTTAAACAGCTAATAATTAAAAACAAAAATATGTAATTTTATTCTGTTTGTTTGGGGTACTTAAAAGTTTTTAATTTTTCTGTCTACTATTATTTTTCAATTCAAAAACTAAAAAGTTATCTAATGCAAACTTTTTTGACAAACAAAATGGAGTATTTTTTCCCTTGTAGTTTTTTTTAAATAGTGTAAAAGAATATAGTTTTATTACAAATCATACACATATGTACATAAATGTGAGGAGTAGAAACACTGCATCTTAGAGACTGAGACTATCAGATGATACAATACACACATTAAAACAAGACAAATTGAGCGAGAGAAGCATAAGCAAACGACAAGGACAACAGTATAAGAAAGATTTTAAATGATCCCTAACCTTCTAGAAACCGCAATCATTGACTCTTGATTTCGGTATTTGACAGAAATAGAAAACCACTGAACCAAAATTTATACAAAATGGTTTGGATTAAGCTTAAATTATATCAATAATTCGAAAACGGCTTTAACCAAGTACAACATTTTCTGACTCCTCCACAATCAATGTCTTAAATGAAAATATTGAATTTTTTTTTTTTCAATCTAATTATTAAGTACGTAATAAATAAATTCCCTTGTGCTATGAAAAAAACGAACAGTTTCTTAAATGACACTATTTTATTTGCTGATTCAATGACTCCATTCATAAACCATATGCTTTACGAAAACTTTCTCATTCCATTTCAAATATACGATTACGTACACTCCTTCAAAAACGAGGAGCAATACTTTCGAAGTTCAGTGCAGAAGTTTAAAAGTTATGATTGTTTTGCTTGCAATATGCTGTGCAGTGCATATTATTGAAGGACTTAAATTGTGTTTATTATGTCTCTCGTATATAAAACAAGCTAGAAAGTGAAATCTACTTTCTTATTATTTCAAATAAAAAACAAAAACAAAACTTAATAATGGCGTTTTTGCTGCAGAGCATGGAGGAGATGGTAAAATGGAGTTGTAAATGCAAATTCGTTGCACAAACTTTTTCGATTACAAATTATGAAGTTTCTTAGAGAGCTGCTGCTCATTTATTGGATTTTTTTTTGTCGTTATTATTTATTCGAAAATGCCTTGAGTATACTTAGGGTACAATGTTTCTCAAGGCTAACAAAAACAATCATCAATAATTCAGTTCGTTTTAATTGACTGCGGTCAATTTGTGGTCTTGTGGGTACAACAAAAAAGGGTAAAACGTTTGAAATTAGATGGTTTTAGGTTCGCCATCAGGAATGCGAAGAGACGGATACAAGGCCGTAGCCAGTGAAATTTTGGGGGAAGGGGTAGTAAAAAATAACATTGAACTATTGATGTAACATAGAAACAAAAATATAATTTTACTAGCAGACAGATTTTTGTTAAATTGTATTGTAGTAAACTATTTAAGGGGAACAGTACTCTGTTTAAAAATATTTATTGAAAAAAATTGACAGACGTGCGTCGCTCAATGCAAATTGTGTACCATTACCAAAAATTGAAAAAGTACGAACAATTGAATTTCACTGTATTTGCTTAGATACTATTTAGGTCCTCAGACCTACGAAGTCCGTTGATGTTCCCTAGCGGGACATAAGGCCTCAACTACTCATACTCTCCATCGTGTGCGGTTTCCAGTGATGTATTTCAGCTACCTCCAGCTCTTTCCCAATCTCGCAGATTCCTCCTCAACTGTTCTCCTCCATGTGCTTCTTGGTCTACCATCAACTCTTCTTCCTTCTTACATGATACGTACCATAGCGCCATCTATTGAATACTTACTCAATCCATTACATATCGCCATCTTTTAAAATCATTTGGAGCTAACAGATAATTGTGACTGTCAAATAATAACACGGCGGACCTGCGCCGTGTCTGATCGGGTAACTGTTGACTGCCTATAACTTGGCATAGGCCAGCAGCGCAACTTTCAGGCACGACGAAGTGCTTACTTTACCTCCCCGTGGTGGTCCCCGGTAATTATTTTTGTATACCTATATACAAAAATAAGCTAAAATTGTAAGTGCGGAGCTCCCAGCTTTCTCTGGGATAGGTTACGGAGGTTAGCATTCTTCGTAACTGAATGAAATTGTGCTAACGAAACCGAAACTACGCCTCGGATAAGGATTGATCACACGTTGACGACTTTTGGCTATTGTACCCGGACAAAGATTGGTTTCTGGAATGTGAAGACGCTCCTGGAAGCAGGAAACGAAGGTCCTCACAACTCCAGATTCCTCCAACTAGAGAGAGAATTCATGCGGTATGGGTTGGATATCCTAGGGATCAGTGAAGTAAGATGGCTGGGATCGGGCAAATACAAGTCTCCAACGCGTAACACTGTGCTACTCTATTCCGGAAAACCACCTGGAAGCGCTCGGGACGCTGGAGTTGGGCTGTTGCTAACCAAAACAGCTATCAATAGCCTAATTTCATGGGAGCCACTAGGTGAACGTATTATTAAGGCCAGATTCCGGAGTAGAGTACGCAACATCACCATCATACAGTGTTACGCCCCAACGGAACTCGCCCCGGATGAAGAGAAAGAAGGCTTTTACAGTCGGCTAAGTGCGGTATACAACAACACACCGCGCGGAGACATCATAATGGTAATGGGAGACTTGAATGCCAAGGTTGGCAACGACAACGAAGGGCTCAGGCACGTTATGGGAAAGCATGGAGTTGGCAGTTGCAATGACAATGGTGAGAGGTTTGTGGACTTCTGCAACGCTAACCGTCTTGTGATTGGCGGCACCATGTTTGAACATAAAACGTGCCACAAAATTAGCTGGGTGTCAACAGACAGACAAGCTTCTTCCAACCAAATTGATCACTTCGCGATCAGCCGTCGGTTCAGAAGCAGTCTCTTAGATGTCAGGAATAGAAGAGGTGCTGACATGGGGCTTGCCCGCGATCACCATCTTATGGTAGCTACCCTAAGATTACGTACAGCTGCAATTCGGAGATCGAATTCGAACACCAGAACGCCCAAGTTTAACACGGACAGACTAAAGGACCCTGACACTCGACAACAACTCAGGGACCACCTTTCGCAACATATGAGGGCAATCAGCAGCACTGGAACAGAATCCATAGAAAACCACTGGAGTGCTGTGAAAAATGCTCTCATATCAGGTGCTGAGAGAATAGTCGGTCGTGTGCAAGGAAGCCGTAACACCTGGCTTTCGGAAGAAACTTGGGCTAAGATCGACGAAAGAAAACACCTTAAAGCTCGTTTGGCAGCTGCGCACGGAGAAGAAAGAAACGAGCTAGAATCCACATACCGCATGAAGATGAAAGAGGTCCAGCGTAGTGTAAGACGTGACAAACGTAATCACACCAACGTTCTGGCCCTAGAAGCAGAAGAAGCTGCAAACAGGTGCGACAGCAGAACTCTCTACAGAATAACCAAAGAACTCGCTGGTGTGCAGAGCTCAAAACAACACCCGGTTAAAGATAGAGATGGAACCCTGCTGATATCGGATGAGGACCAACTCAGAGGGTGGAGGGAGCATTTTGCCTCTGTCTTAAATCATGTTTTTGACAGCAACATGCAAATGACATCTTCCGAGTTGCCCGATACAACCAATTCCCGATTACGCACCGCACCCCCCAGTAAGGAAGAGATATGTACCGCCATCAAAGCACTTAAGACCAACAAAGCGGTAGGACTTGACGGCATTCCCGCAGAATTGCTGCAAGCAGCACCAACAACATCAAGCGATCTGCTGCAACCGCTCATAGAGAAAGCGTGGGTCTCCGAATGCTTTCCCGAAGAGTGGAAAAAGGGAATGATTGTCAAGCTCCCAAAAAAAGGAGACTTGATGAAGTGTGAAAACTGGAGGGGTATCTGCGTTTTGCCTGCAGTCGCCAAAATAGTAGCAAAGATTGTTTTAGATCGCAAAAGAACACCTCGAAGCATCGCTCGACGCTGAACAAGCAGGCTTCCGCACTGGGTCCTCCTGTATTGATCACATTAACACCTTGAGGATCATCATCGAACAGTGCGTCGAATATCGATCACCACTTCACCTGCTGTTCATTGATTTCGAGAAGGCTTTCGACAGCGTCAACAGGGAGTTTATCTGGCTTGCTTTACGGAGGAGGGGTATACCGGAGAAACTCATTGCTATTATTAAAGCGACTTATGATGGGTCCAAATGTCACGTCTTACACGGAGGTAGGTTGTCCGAAGAATTTGAAGTCCAAAGCGGGGTCAGACAGGGCTGCATACTGTCACCAATCCTGTTTTTATTGGTGATAAGTGATGTACTGCGGATGGCTTTGACAGGAAGCGGAGGAATAAGATGGACTCTGACAACTTACCTTAAACATCTCGACTACGCTGACGATGTTTGCTTGCTTTCCCATAAGATCATGGATCTCCATCAAATGGCAACAAGGGTGGAGAGAGAAGCAGCAATCGTGGGGCTGAAAATCAATACGGGAAAAACAAAGATGTTCAGCCTCGGGAGCTCGCAATCATCCGCTCTGATGAACATTGGTCAACAAGCAGTAGAGAAAGTAGATAGCTTCCAATACCTTGGAAGTATCGTCTCTCCTGAAGGAGGAACCGAATTAGACATCGCCAGCCGCATCGGAAAAGCAAAGGCTGCGTTCGGGATGTTGTCCAATGTTTGGAGGAACAAATCTCTCAGCTTGAACACAAAGCTACGACTGTTCAACTCTAACGTCGAATCAGTTCTGCTATATGGCTGCAGCACCTGGAAAATAACAACCACAATAACCAGGAAACTGCAAACCTTCGTTAATAGGTGTCTTCGAAACATCTTACGGGTTTTCTGGCCTAATCGTATCTCCAACTATGACTTACATAGACGAACAGGTCAGGAACCCATAGATACCATTATACGAAGGCGCAAGTGGCAGTGGATTGGACACACGCTTCGAAAAGGTAATGACTGCATTGCAGGCCAAGCAATGCAGTGGAACCCACTCACACAAGAAGGAAGAAGAGTAGGTAGACCGAGAAGCACGTGGAGAAGAACAGTTGAGGAGGAATCTGCGAGACTGGGAAAGAGCTGGAGGGAGCTTAAATACATCGCTGGAAACCGTACACGATGGCGCGTAGGAGTAGTTGAGGCCCTATGTCCCGCTAGGGAACACCAACGGACTTCGTAGGTCTGAGGACCTAAGTAAGTAAGTAAGTAAATAATAAATTGAGATGTAAGCTACTCTGTAAAGAAATTCGCTTAAGGCGCCATCTGTTCTAGACTTATCGAAACTACGATCAATAACAAATCAACGTTGTTGATCAGTTTATTATTAATTATTAATTATTGGGACTGTTAATTTAAATAATAACTATCCTATCATCTAAGTTGGACCAAATTACATATATATGCCAACTTTCATGAATATCAGTTGAGTTGTTTTTGAGTTCATTCAAAACATACACACGGACATTGAATTTTTATATATTAAGAATTTTAAGCTCATTTAATGTAAAGTGCAATAGTTTTCGAAATAAAAGACACATTTCTGAGCATTTATTAAGAGCAGTGGCAAAAGATGATTATCAATAGCATTAGTGGCAGCTCTCTTCTTCCGGAACGGTAGAGCCAACAGTATTTTTTCCAATGAGAGGTTTAATTTTGATTACCTCAGAGTTAGCAGTGGGCAAGACATTGATCTTAAAGGATTCAAAGTTTCGTGAACAAAAAAGCTCAAGCCGGTCAATTACCAATAACCTCGCGACTTATTTTCGCTGATTGGGTGAATCCGGATTATCATCGACAATTATTCATCTTCAGCTATGAGGCCCATTTTCACCTCGAAGGCTACGTCAATAGTCATCTTGCTCTTCGAAAATCTTTTAATAGCAAAATAAAACCTTTTCTCAGTAAATCTTTAAAAATCAAAGCATAAAAGCTTACAAGTAAAGTACTGCGGTAAATGAATATTTTCGAAAAAGTGCACAAAAAAATTACTATTAAAATTAATAATTGATTCCACAAATTTCACATAAAAGTTTATTTAAATATAAGGGCTATTGAACATTTTTAGAACTTAGACCCCCAAGACACACCCGTGTTACGGCCTTGGGCAGAGACGAAAGTTTGAATTTGTAACACTTTAATTTGTGGGACTTATTTATTCATGAGATATGGTATTTATTATTAATTTAACAGCAGGGTTGTTTAAATTAAAAAAAAAAAAACACCAACACTTTTTTACACCTGCTATGGTTTTTCTCCAGAGTCCCTTTACATTATTTTATTTGTTTAATTCGCAAGTGCAATAGTTTAGGGATTCGATAAAATTAAAATTTAATGGTTTCGATAACTGTTGGGTTTGTGCATTAATGCCCCACAGAAGCTGTTAAATTATGCTAACTGAATTTATTCGAATATCGTTGTGGGTACGTACAATGTACATATCATAGAAGATATAGAAGCATACTCGGATACTTATTACAAATTTTATCCCATTACACGTTTGATGGGGACTATATCCGGATCCTAGTCGGTATCCAAACTCAAATGGATTTTATTTTTTAATTAAATTCAACACATCTGTACGTGGAATACTATAGATACTACTTGTACATCATGTTCTATATAAATACTCGTATGTAAACCACACTCAAACAGGTGTTTTAGAGACAATTCCTAGTTTCATTTTTATACCTGTGGCTGTTTTTATAAATTCAAATTGAATCACGTTTCACAGTAATATTAACCCTCGAAAATTGTGTTCGTTCGACAAAATGAACCGAATCCATTTGGGGTTATTTTGTGCGTGTTTGTGTGAGCGTGTAATTTGGAAATTTTAAAATAAAATGTGGACAAAATTCGAAATTTCGTAATGTACGAGAACTAGGTATATGGTTTACCTGATATATTTAAATTGTTGGTATTTTATTTAAGGGGTATCTACATAACATATTTTTATTTTATAGAGTAAAATTGCGAGATTTTAAGATATATAAACTTGAATGGGTCCTAAAATGAAATTTTTCCTACTTGTGGTAGAAAGTTTTGAAGTCGGCACGTAACTTAACTCAGACTTAGATTAACGATAAAAAAGAATGCGAAAAATTGCGCCCCACAATAATTCTAGATCAGTTTTCTTGTGACGTGCCTATATGACTATGTGCCTGATGTATGTATCTCTACTTTTAACTTTGGCTGTCAAAACTTAACTTTAACTTTAAGGTTGTCAAAAAAGAAAAATTCAATTTATTATTTTAAAACCTTCTAGTTTTTTTTTGTAAATAGTTTGATTTGAAATTATGTACGACCCTTTAATAAAGCAAAAAAAAAAAAACAAACAAAAATGACAGATGTCAAAATAAAAAAATCAGATTTCGTTGAGAATTTTTAATTCATCGATCGCAGTCGTAGTTATCCTTCAATATCTAATGTTTGACAGTTTATGAATCTAAAGTCTGCTATTACACGTTGAATCATGAGTCGTGACTCATCTTCGAATTCTCTTTTCAAATTTCATCCTTTGAGTAGAACACTATTACACCTTGACTTTTAAGTCATGACTCTAATTTGACAGCTCTCAAATTTCGTTGTTTGGGAAACATACATTCTGTCTCGCTTTTTCAACTATAAGGGTATACTAAACGTGTGAACTCGAGCACGACGAATTTAAATAAAGAGGAAAACCAAAATAACGAATGAATGAAAAAGAAATGTCAAAAATGAGTCGTGCAAAATTTGCTCGCTACTCACAGGGCATCCGTTTCATCTTTTCGATTCTTGTATCTCTCTTGCACCAACGTAGTTCGAAAAGAGTCACGACTCATGAGCCATCATATTTTGACAGTTAGAAGAATTCAAAACATTTTAAACGAGTTACCATCACAACAGTTAATGATTTTTTAAAAGAGTGGAACAGATAACCTTCATCGGTGTTAAAAATCGAACAAATAAACCACTGTAAGTCTTATACGGGCCACGGGCTTAAAGTAGATACGAGTACCCACATATGCACATATATTCAGCTTTTTTGTATTGCGGTACTTTCAATGGGTTGCATTTACATTGAGAACCAATGCAAATAGAATCAAAAAAATCTATGTGGACATTTCAGATGTACATACATATGTATGTTTCTTCATAGTTATTCCCATTAGAGTTTATTTCTCCTGCAGGCTTTGTGTTTAAACATAAATGCCCAGAGTAATTTCTATAGCTGCAACTGGTATCCTTTAGTAGTACAAGGTAACGTTTGTAATGTTGTACATTATGTACCCAATACAATACATTAGTAGACTAAACTAGATGACCAAGTTTTGATGACTGTTGAGGTATTTCTTTATATACAGTGGGTAACAGCTTAAATGATCCAATTCAATTTTGAAAATTTAAACCTCAGTATCTTCGAACCTAAAGAAGTTATCTCCTGACTCCTGAGTGAAAACTACATCCTATAGAATGTAACCAATAAAACACAAATAAAACTAGAGTATATAAAGCTGTTCAACAGCCAAATTTAATATTACAGCTTATTTTGATCTAGATAATTTTATAAGCCCCAATGGTAGAAGGAAAAGTTTTTTAAAGTAATCGTTTTTAAAATAATATTCCTTATTGTTTTCGATATGAGTTCTCAGTCAGTTAAAGAAAAAAAATCCCCTGCATTTTCAAATGGGTCCAATAAGTACAATTGAGCATGAAAACTCGTCATAAACTATTTTAAAAAAGGATTTTCGCGGTTGAAAATTGCTGACGCCGACCGACGACGACGTCAATAAGAGTCTGGCAATAGTGCGGCGGCGTATCATATTTATATTTGTGCATGAAAACCTTGTGGAAGCCAAAGCAGATGAACGCGAAATCATTTAAAAACTGTAGAAAAATCCAATGCTATTAGCTACAAAGATACCTGGGAAGCTGCTTGAGAAACTGGTTAAGTCGTGCAGTGCTCAAACAATACGCCAGGTGCTTCATAACCATGAAACTCATGCTGGTCAAGTAAATCGAAAAAATTTATAAAAAAGTAAAATCAACAAAGTCGTTTTAGCTTCGTCAAGGAACATCTTTCTAAGGACTCTTATTTCTCAGACGAATCCAAATTTAGTATTTTTGTCTTAGATGGACTTTCTTTCTTGTGGCGTAAGTCTAATACAAAACTCTAAAAAGAAAACATTAAGTCTACAGTGAAGAGCGGGGACGGCGTGGACGTAATGTAGAATTTATCGATGGGATCCTGAACAAAACTTTTTACTTGAGAATTTAAAAGAAAACTTTGATCCAAAGCACGGAGATGTTGGGAGTATTCAATAGTTTTCGATACTATCAAGAGTACCAAGACAACGATCGGAAGGACGAATCGGTTATTGAGCAGTCCTTTCTCTTATGGAACTGTTCTCATTTAATGAATCCATGAGCACAAACACAGGATAATGAATATCATCGAGAATCTGTGGTCACTGCTAGACGGGAACATAAGGAAGCACAACATTTCCAATAGAAATTAACGGATGAAAACTATTCTGGATGAGTGGAAAAAGATAACCACAGAAACCATCCAGAAATTGGTGGAATCAATGACGAAAAGGCTCTAAGCCTAAGCAATGATGGATAACAAAGGCTTTTAAACAAATTCCAGGACATGTTAACATTCCAGGAAACGAAGAATCTGATGTTGTTGCTAAATTGGCCACCAAATCTTCCATCCATCTACACTTCCCAAATCACCAACCCATATGACCTTTTAAAACCAATAATTTCAAAAACATAAACAGTTACTACACCAACTTAATCAATCCTTCTCGTTCTAGACTTCATCTTTGAAATAAACTCCAGAGGACAGAGCTTAGAGCAAGACTTAGACTCGGCCATACCCATCTTACACATTTCCATCTCATAGACAAGCAACTAGCCAAAAATTCATGTACACATTTTGAACACCTATCCTAAATTCCAAACATCCGCATCAATTTAATAAAAAATCCTAACTTAGAAAACAACTGTTTTATCATTCTTATTTTTTTTTTTTAATTTATTCACTAAAATATAAGCTTATATGAAATATACACTTAAACAAAATAATTTATTAGTGCCATAATGATCAATTTTCTTTTAATTTTACATTGCATTAAATAAATTTATAATAATAATAATAATTTTAATTTGTTTAAAAATAAATGCCAATTTTGAAGTTGTTCCTTCTTCTTGTTAAAATTGGATCAAATAAGCTGGAATATTAAATTTTGCTGTATTTTTAGAAAATGCTTGGTAACTTTTGTAAAATGCATCGGATGTACATATTTGTAAAGTGCCAACGTTGTAGCATACACTATACGTTAAGTAGTGATATGTAATTTTAATGTCGACGATAACTTATTTAAATTTGACGTTACAGCGGTTTAAATATTTTTAGATTCGCTGGATCAATTAAGCTGTTAGCCACTGTATATATGTACACTGACAATCACTAGAATGAGGCCACATATTTTTTAATCGATTTTCGTTCTTTATACCTGCTGGAAATTGCGTACCCATAAAAATTTACTACATTTGAGTAGGTAGATATTTTCTTTAAAAAAAGTAATAAATAGAAAAAACTGTTGGAATTTCCCTACATTAATTAAAGAGCTACTTAAAAACAGTATGAAAAAGTGCGTCACTTGGATGAGGCCACATGAAAAATCTTATAAAATATCAAAAAAATTAAAGAAATGTTAACAGTTTTTGGTTTTCTAACATTTATTTATTAAGTTTTTCTCAATTAATAATGAGTATGCCCCCCATTTTTCGATATGACCTCTATTAGATGGTTGGGAATGGAATCATAAAGTTTTTTTTAAATAGTCAAGTGAAATCTCGTCCCAGGCATCACGGATAGCTTCAATTAAGGAGTCCTTGTCTTCAAATTGTCTACCGCCTTCATAAACTTTTCGAGATAGCCATGCCCATACGTTTTCGATTATGTTCAAGTCCGGTGAATAGGGTGGCCATGGCAAAAGCTCTACGTTTTCTGATAAAATCCAGCTTTTGACAACCCTGGAAGTGTGGGGCATTGTCTTGTTGGAAAATCCAAGGCAGAGGTCCAAAAATATTTTTCAGCTTCGGAAATGACCGTTCCAACAAGCATTTGTAGCTGTTTCCGTTCATTGTTGTAGAAAGAAATTCCAACTCGATTTTGCCATAGAAGGTGATAGCTCCCCACACCATAACACCTGATGTACGGCTGTGATGTCTTCCCAAAATTAGTTCCTCTTTTCTTAAATCATGCAAATAAAAGTTGTAACCATCGGGGCCGTCAAGGTTAAATTTTTTTTCATCCGAAAATACGACGCGTTTCCATTGACTGCTCCAAGAGACATGTTCTGTTGCAAAGTTCATTCGCAGCTCCTTGTGTACCTACTTGCTCTAGAACATGTTTCTTTTTGAGTTTTCTTCTCTGGATAGTACCATCTTTTCTTATTATCCTTCGGACTGTCGAAATACTGGCTGATACTCCGCTTTTGGACCTTATTTAAGTAGCTCATTGAGTAGAATTTGAAGCAATACGTAAAATTAACGGCTTTTCTAGGGATGTTGTTGCTGGGGCTGTGCGTCCTTTTTGGTTTTTTCCATAGTTTTGAGGATCAGCAAGATAGTTGTTTACAACTGTCTTACTTCTGTTCAGCTTCGTTGCTAATTCTCGGCTTGAGAGTCCCATTTCCTTGAACGTCTTTCAACGTCTTTCCGGAACCCATTTGTAATTGAAATTTAATAAAAAGAGTTATTTGTAAAACGTTCTTAAGTATTGCAACCAAAATTTTCAAAAAAATTGCTGATGTGAACTTCTACAACGAAATATTCGCAATGGCCTCATCCTAGTGACGCACTTTTTTATAGCCTTTTTAGGTAGCTCATTCATTAATGTAGGGAAATTCCAACGGTCTTTTCTAATTAACCGTATAGTTGTATCACTTTGTTTTAAGAGAATATGTACCTACTCTCATGCAGTAAAATTTTCCGGGTTAAGCAAATTCCAACAGGTATCGGACCGAAAATCGGTTGAAAAATATGTGGCCTCATCCTAGTGATTGGCAGTGTATATACATACATACTTATCATTAGGTCTTAACTCATTTTGACAAAGTTTTTGATATACAAAATTACAAAATAGACACATTTGCCAAAACTTCCAAGTACAAAGTTTCTTAAGCGAACTAATCAACAATATTAAGATTAAGACTGGGGTTGCTTCGTGTAATGTGATGTGTTTCTTTATTGACCAATTACAAAGTTTACAATTCGCACCTCTGGTGGAACAACGGCATAAGTGCAAAAATTTCGGTTTTTCAGAAAAAGCGTTTGAACATTTTGAAAACGTTTGAAAACAATGAAATGGCCCAAAAACATTTCTGTCTTCTGGATACAAATAGAATATATTCAATTAGGTCTTTGTTTTATCGAAAAGAAATACCTTTTTTTAGAACTATGGCATACTAAACTCAGAAAATTTAAAATTTGCACTTACGCCGTTGTTCCACGGGGGGTGCGAATTATAACATTTTTGATATCACTCATCACAAATCACAAATCTTATTAATTTTGGAATTAATAATTTTGAATTTTAAAGATCCTCTTAATTTTCGACAAAACACTCACACAAGAATGCTAAAGAGTTGTCTACTAGGGCCCATACAACAAAACAAATGTACATATTTTATTGTTGTAAAAATGTTTGTGCAAACTGTTTGAGTGTTTGCGTAAATAGTTGGAAGTACATAATACATATACAAACAAAAATGAATTTTCCGTAAAACAAATGTCAATTTTCAAGAAGTAAACTTGAAGAAGAAAGACATTTTTGGGTGGAATATATTGAAAGTTAATTGGGTTTTAATAATTTAAACTAATATCTAAAAAACATGCTTGCGTAACCATTTTTGTTCAAACACATGTTAGTCTATGATATCCGATCATGAATCTTTAGTTTTCTTCTTCCAATCAAAAACCGTCCATTTTCTTTATCTTCGCTTCCGTAATCAAAAATTGTCATTGATGTCAACTTTCAAAAGAAATACATTTTTTGAAGTAATTTTGTTTTTTAAAGTCCAACACCGTACTCTACTCCAGGTTCACTTATAGATATTTCAAAAATCAGCATGCTTTGCCTCAGATTCATAAGTCAGTATACACAGTGCTCCAGTGTCTTGACATTCAATTTGAAATAATATTTTGTCTCTTGAAATTATAAAACTCATGGTGTAACTCATGAGATTCTCTTCGAATTAAAAATCCATAATTAATTGTCTTATAACAAGAAACAATACGAAGATAAATCCCTACTTGAAAACTGCTCCTTTTTGGGGAATATTTAATTATCCTCATTATTTGCTTAAAACATTTCCTTTATATCTTCAGAGTTAAATCGCCTTAATCGAAGTTTTTTTTTTTAATAGTTGTCATAAATGCATATCTGTTTTATTGGAAACGAGATACATACATATATGCTATGTAAGTATGCCTTTGCCGGGTGGTCTATTATACTCGTAATAAATCAATTTTTAATTAAAAATCATTGCCTGCAAAAGTGAAACAAGCCTTAAGCATTTCTCACTCAAAAGTGGAATAATTCTCACTGCATTTACAATATTAATATTATTTCATTAAATTCCATATCGAAAAGCATTTGCATATAATTATTTTTAATAATAATATTCACAAAAATTCGAACTGCAGAGATTAAGTTTTTTAAATACTATATGACACATTACTTAAGTATAAAAATAAAAAAAAACTACGAACGAAAAAGAAAAATTCTCTCCGGTTTCGATTAAATCCGTAGAAATTTTCATTTACTTCGTTAAAATTTTTGGTTTACCCGGATTATATTCACCACTCACACGTGGTCATTTTGTATTGTTTAAATTAAAAAAAAATAAACTATCCTTTAATTTTAAATAATTGCAAACAATTGTATTTACATATGTAATATTTAAAAAAAATAAGAAGGCAATTAAAATATACTCCGAATGTGATGTCTGTGTGTTTCGACACATTAACACCAATTCCAATGCAATCATCAAAATTACTGTTGTTTTGTTACATACTTATATACATACTTATATCTATTCCACATTCAACTAAGGTACATACATACATATGTACATATTTACATATGGGGGTAAATATTA
This sequence comes from Scaeva pyrastri, assembly GCA_905146935.1. Taxonomy (NCBI): domain Eukaryota; kingdom Metazoa; phylum Arthropoda; class Insecta; order Diptera; family Syrphidae; genus Scaeva; species Scaeva pyrastri. The sequence goes on from LR989929.1 coordinate 34,431,422, forward strand.
GCACTTTATAAATTATTATAATTCGAAAAATTATTTCAATTTACACTGCGCGAGTTTGTTTGGAAATGTTTTACAGGTAAACTTACACTCCCTTCTTCGCCCCCGTATATTATTATATGCAAATGAAATTCAACTGTGGCCGGAGGAGGGGGAAGGAGGAGGAGGATACAACAAAGTTCGCAAAAATATATAAATATATAAGCATGTGAATAATTCTGTTTAACGAGTGAATTTATTACACCAGAAAGACTTGAAAGTTTATGCATAAAATATGCGACATTAAAAGAAGCACTCCAAGGGCAAAATTTCATGCATGAAAATTGCACTCAAGTTTTCTAAAGCATTTGAGTTGAAGAATGACGTTTATATGTTGGGTTTTGTGTGTTTGTGTGTGTTTTTTTTTGTTTGTTCTTATTTTTGTACACTGAAGTTTTCTAAAAATATGCTCAAAAGATTCGAAATTGTCGTACTTGTCATATTCTGGATGGAGGTGTGGAAAGTAGAAGTTGTTCTGATTAAAAATTACAATTGAATTCGAATGAATTCTGGAGGGTTGGATCTTGTAGAATGGTGACAATATTATGCTCATGTGTTAGTGGATTTAGGTGACGATGACGCGACGACGACGACAAGACGGTTGATTTGTTTTGTATAGGGTTGCATGGAAAGGAATTCGGCCAGCAAAGGGGTGTTGCCGACCACCATGAAAATAGGGGTATGACCTTGCGTTAACCTTGATGGGGTTCTGTTTTTCGGTCAGTCTGATGTGGGATATTTCAGAATTTCAAAATTCATGTTTGTAATTCTGCATTCTGTAATTTTATGGGAAGTATGCATTTCCTGCGAGCTCTCTTATTTTTAAAACATAAAGACAAAAGTAGTTGTTGATGTTAATTTAAGGGGACTCTTGACCTCTTTCTGTCTCTCATTTTACCATTTAACTATTCATTGTCATGTTTTCCAAGGAAAAAGTATTCAAATATTAAGCCGAACATTAAGTCGAGTAGGCTTTTCACTGAATTTTAATCTTTTTTTTTTAAGTTTCCATCCGTATAAAAATATTGAAAGTGGCAATTTGTTCATGTTGGTTATTCAACGATGGTAATTATGAAAATGTAAAGAGTAAAGTAGACTCAAAAATGTTTATCAAATTGAATGAATTTTTTTCTTAGTTTAATATTTTTGTTTCGAAAATTTCGATATTGATTTTTAGTTTCAGTTTATTATGTAAAAAAATAGTTTATTCTTTAATTATTTTTACAAACTTGTTTTTAGTTTCAAAACGTTTAAAAAACGCATTTGATGCAAATTTAACATCTTAAATTTATATAGCTGAAAAGAAAATAAAAATAAAAGAAATAAAATACAATTAAGTACATATAATAAAATAAAATAAAATAAAATAAAATAAAATAAAATAAAATAAAATAAAATAAAATAAATGCAGTAAAAACGTAATATAAAATAATCATAATAATATAATATATAACAATATAATAATAATAATGATAATACAATAGAATATAATAATATGAAATAAATTGTATATTACTTTAAAAAATATGCATCTATTAAAAATCGTAACTTTTTATAGCTCCTTTGCAAAAAATACTGAAAATTTAACTTTTTATTATAATCAGCGACAGATGACAGTTTAAAAAAGTGACAAGTTGAAAATGCATGCTCGTAAAAAAAAATATATATTTCTTTCTAAGTAAGTATGTACAACTCTAAGACGGTTTTCAAATTTTTAAAATATAAAAAAATTCATACTCAAGAATGAAAATTGTGAGAAAAAATGTTATATTAAATTCAATTTGACAGTATTTATATTATAATAATCATTGTTAGCAATAAAGTTAAGGTAAAAATATAAGATTTAATGGAAAATCATAGTTAGAAAATATATGTATTTGAAAGATTTAATATTTATAATATGTGGATAAAAATTACACATTTTTAATGATTTAAACTTTTTATTTAACACTCAATTAAGTGTGAAAATTGAAATCTTTTAAATGCTTCAAATATGGAATCATTAAATTCAATATAAGATTCACCAAGTTGAAGATAAAAATCTCATTTTAGATAGAGCTGGAATAGAGCTTAAATTGGCTTTACCTCCTGAATTTTTTTTGTCCACTGGCAATTTTCTAGAACGAATAAGGATAATGAACAACTGATTAATTTCAAGTGATTAAGTTTTTCTTAAAAAGTTTTCAAGTACATCCAATAGAAAGTTATCAGTGTGAGTTGCATCCCACTTTAATGTTTGGTTTCAAAATGAAATTCGAATGAATATACATATTTTACAAAATCAAACTTTTCATCTTATTTAAACTGCAGTAAGACAAAACCTGAGTTTTCATTTTTATGAAAATATCATAAATATTGAAAGAAACTTGAAAAAAATTGACTTTATAAGTTTAAAAATAGTTCTATCTGTGTACATAAAACATTTCTGTCCAAGGGAAAAGTTTTTATTCGTATCGATTGCGGAAACATTTTTGTAGTGTAGTTACACATAAACAGCCATAAACAATTTCCGGACAACTTTTATTCCAAATCTCAATCCTACACTATGTATTTGTGAAAGTCAAAACATAAAAAAAATATTGTTTATGCATTTTAATCAAATCTCAAAAGTTCTATGTGACAAATATTTGTCCATTTATTTTATGAACAACCTCATTAATAGTCTGCCATTCAGTAAAATGTGCACTCTTTTGGACGTGGAAAATCTCCCAAAGCACTTTTAGTTTAAAGGATAATAAAAGGGATTGGCTTTATATATTATAGTTTATTCGTTTTTGTAGAGGGATATTCGTTTTCTTTATTTTAAACCATTTTATTTGAGTTCATTCAAGAATGATTTACCTTTGAACAATTTATACTATAATATACACTAACAATGAGTCAAAGGATTTAATTCAATTGATTGTAAAACGAAGAATAATAAGATATTCACGAGCTTTAATTGTTCGAAGTTAGATATAAACTTGGCGTACAAAAAGCATTTTAAAACAATAAGCAAATAAAATGCATGTCAAAGTCTACATAAATTGCTGTTTCAAATATTTTATGTTAAAGAAAATGTGATAGTGTAATTAATTGGAGATACAATGTATGAAGCGTCGTCGTTGTCTTAAGTTTTTTTAGTTCAAAATATTGATACAAAAATATACATACAGATATACTTTTTTAAATCCAGTCGAGAAAGTTAAAAGTCAAAAGAACTTTTCATGCAAAATTAAAAAATTAAGTTGTATTTCGATTCTGGTCAAATTTCTTAACTTTCTGTTTCCCATAAATGTTGTCATAAACAAAGTATTTATTCATTTATTTAGCTTAATACAACCAACAAAACTTAAACAATAAGAATTTAAAATAAGCAGTTCGTGGATTAAAGAGGTATTTTTCAGGGCTTATGTATTGGAATTAAAGTCGAAAATGTTTTGTGCAATGTTGGATAGATGAAGCAAGTTTTAGTGATTTTAATCAAGATCACTATAGCTATTAAAGTCTAAGGAAAATCTACTCATTCTTTTGGACTATAGCCTTACAGACAGACAGACAATTTTACGTTCAACAAGTAGCTGATGATTTTTTTCAACCGTTAAGATGCCATTGCACTTGAAAGTTTCTGATTAACAGTGAATATTGGTGGATGGTCAAATTCAAAGCTTCTTTTGCGATGTCTCTATTATGTACAAATATTATCTAAGCATTTTATGTCTTCATTTAAACAAATTGGAAATTAATTACGTAATGAATATTTGAAAAGTTTTTCCCAAGTTATGAACCTTTGAATAATTAGGGACAAGAAAATGGGAGGGGGTTTTTATTTGGAAGTTTTTTGGAATTGAACGAAAGCAAAATATTTCTTAAGAAACGTTTTTTTTTTGGAATATTGTTTTTTTGTTGTTGCCTTTTCTGTTTCAATTTCTGAACGAAATCGAATATGGATTTAAGGTTTAAGGTTTAAGCCTCTCCCATAATCTTGTTTGAAACGTGCTTAACACTTTTGTTAAAATGAAATCAAGGTTCATCCAGAGCGACCTTAGAACCATAGGGTTCTAACTGATATTTTTTCCCAAAAATGAGTTATACATGCGTGGTCGTAGTAAATAGAGTATGCTCTTTCGATTGTTTTTATCCACATTCTTCTATCTCTTTCAATTTCCTTTATAGCCTGTAAAAATTCAGTGAACAAAGTTCTATGCACATCAATTTATTACCCAGTTTACAAAGTTCTAAGTGATGGTAAATAGAACTTATAGTGGACTTAGAGAAATAAAAAAAATTAACAGAGAACTTTGTTACTAGACAGGATGTATGTAGATATAACTTTTTTGCTTCAAAATATTTAAACGTTTTTCATTGTTCAAACTATATAAGCTTTAAATTTAAAAAGTATCCTATGTGCTATTCCAGACTTTAATATATCACTGTGCCAAATTTCATCCAAATCAGTTTAGCCGTTCTTAAGCTATTAAAAGTGTAACTTTCACGACTTTCTTTTGCTAAAAAAAACATATTTCCTTAATGACACTTCACTCATATCAGGTAGTTAGGACCTTATTGTTCTATGCTCAAATGCCTTAGCGTTGAGTAACAAGGTTCTATCCATTTTTTTTTTTTTAATTTTTACTGAAACATTTACTTATTTTGTATATTTTAAAATTCAGACCAACATATTACAGCACATTTTCTTTTCTTTCTTATATAAAAATTTTTGGTATTAACTCGGTCCTGATCCCATTATAACGTAAAGATTAAATTCAAAAGAAGAACAAGTCAAAGTTTTTAAGAATCGTAATATTTTGCCGCTGGATGTAATTTTTATTCATTTAAATGAAATCTTAAACTGAAAAGTGTGTTGAATAAAAATTAAAGTAGCTTTCGCTAATATTGAAAAAACTTTGACTAAACTAAACAGTTCTTTCTAGCTAGCTTAAACTTTATTTTATTTACCTAAAACCTAGCTTTAACTTTAAAATCCAAGTTTCAGATTGAGATTTTTCTATTCACAAGGCCTATTGTCATTTTTGTCATAATCAGAATGCAATTTGAAAATAATTATTATAGAATAAATTCTGGTCAATAATACAGAACATAATAAAATGCGGACTTAAAAAGCGAACAAAGAGTAAGCTAAATTGATATAAGGTTTTTCTCTTACGCAATGAAGTAGATAAAGTATATTTTTCTCTTTCACATGTGTATCTATGTGAAAAGGATATTTAAGAATACACCGACCCTCTAACTCAAATATTCTTATCTACACGACAGGAGTAAATGGTTATCGTGGATAAGGACATTTGTATCTTCTTTTTTTTTAAACCGTCCGTCAGAATATAAATGTGATTTGTTTTTCGAGCCCGAGAAGATAAGTTCAGAATAATTAACGTGACTAAGTTAAGAACAATCTTATCTAACTTCAATGTGAATTTTAAAATAAACGAAATTTTAAATAAAATAAACAAACTGAAACATAATGCATATAATTTTAAAAAGTATTCATGCACATGTTTAGTGGAAAGTTGCGTACTTCTGCAAAGCGGAAATCTATCCCTATGCATGATTACTAGAGCTGGGCACGAGATAAAATCTTACGAGACTTGTACTAGTCTCGTTTCTATCTCTTCCAAATTGAGAAATATTAGTTTGGTCACGGGAACAGGAGAAGTTTTAGTCTCGTTTAAATGCGCCTCGTCTCGGTCTCTTGTGAATAGTTTCAATTCAAGTGTTTAATTAAGTGCTTCTAATTTATAAATTTAAATACAACGGAATTCGATTTAGATATACCACAAATAAATTGAGGTTGTTCTCGAATCATTTATTTAGAATTTTCGAAGTGGCGTGAACTTTGTGGCACTTTTCTTTCCAATAAAGCCACATCATCCAATTCAGGCCAAGAAAAGTTTGTCTCGGTTGATAACTTCCTGAACCAGTGGATTAAGTATTTTTATGCTGAGACTATAAAATCCGAAAAGAATGACAAGACTGACGACAGACCCTGCAAACGTCGTCAATCCAAATTCGAAAGTTTTCTATAGGACTCGTTGTGAATGCCGTTTAGGTCTCGGTTTATCTTGACGAGACGGATACAAGGCCGAGACTTATCTCTTCTCATATTCATAACCAGCTCTACTAAAAATCCTTAATATAAGTAGTCACGTTTTTACCGTTTGCGAAAATCATTGATTCAGGTGCAAGACAAGCGAGACAGATGTGTTGCAGGATGCATTCAGTCCTCAAGGATAAAAGTCATGTTCCTTTTTATAAATACAAATATAGATATGTATATTGCCAAACATAACGCTGTGAATGCTGCTATGGCTTGGAATTTCGTCTTAAGAATTCGTCGTCTCAGAATTCTTATAATTCAACCTGAATGTACATTATATAGAAATGTATGAACCATGCACCAGCTGCGTTTATCTTCTTAAGGCTTTGTAAATATTTATGTACGGATTTATTAAGAAATATTTTCAGACATACCAAAGTATTTAGAAAATGTTGGACTGCAAGACTAGGAAAATGGATTAACAAAACATGACAGAGAATTCTCAAAGCGTTCAGCATACTGACAATTCAAAATGCAACTGTTACTTCTGTTTTGTATGCAAATAGAACTTAAAAGAATTCAAGTGAAATGCTGGATAAGGATTCTCTTTTGGATCAACTTAAGCCATGAAATTGTTAGCGTCTTTCAACGTGAATCTATTCCGGGACATAAATGTAATTTTTATTGCTCTAGGATTGCTATTGGACTTAAGATGAGAATTAAACTCATATGACATGTTATGTGCAAAGGTGTTCGGTGTTAGTTCCAATCTTATGTTGATGGCATAATTTCACGGACATCATGAGGAGTACAAAGCTTACACGAACGTCTAACAGCTTCCAAACATTCCTAAGTGCGTGTCGCCCTTAAAAGATCAACGGAAACGGAACAATTTGTCCGATGAATCCGAATGGTTAAGATGAGATAAGAAATAGATACTCTGGGATGATTCATCTCGCATCCTCACAAGAGGCGTTATCTGTAAGGAGATTTTTATTACTTCTCAGTTGAATAACCTGAGAATCGATTCCACAATAAGGTTAGGCATTGGTGGACTCCTATCCACTTACCACCACCAATTACTTACAAAAACATAATCTTGAGAAAAATCGTGTCCCATTCATTTGGTTTAAGTAGGGTCAATTATGATGATGAATGAAAAACAGTGTCAATTTATATCTAGGTATCTAAACAAGTTTTTGTACTTAATTTTTTATTGTATTTATGATTGTAAGTTTGTAAATTATTATGTCAATCACAACTAGACATTGAGCGTAATCAAGGCCTTCGTGAGAGAAATATTGAGATATGATTTCTTGAAAAAATACTTTTTCTTTTTAGTTAATAATCAAATTTTTTTTCTAAAACACATTTTAATAACCTTAATTCAAGATTATGAGGTTATGCATAAAATAGATAGTTAAAGGACATGTGAATTTGGGAGCAAAGAATATGATATTCAGATCGAATTGTAAGATGTTCTTTGACAATTTCTTGAAAGCCCTTCAAGGTTATAATAGTGACAGACAGAATTTAATTTTTGACAATCTTTCTTTGACAAAATTTCGATTACAAATATGATGGGTTTGTACACATAATTATGACCTCAAAACATAATACCCTGGTTGATAAATTATGATATTATGATGCAAGCATAAAAAAGGAAGTGAATTTTAAATGTAAGGTATGTTTAAGATTTAAATGAAATCCCGCGGGCGATATCAATTATTTGTAATGCCTACAGGGACTGGGGTGTAAATCCCACCCAACTAAATTAGGAGCCATGCCAGTGTCTTATCCTGTGTGCCATTACGACCCAACCACCCATTGTTTGTTTGTAAATATTTTGTTTATTACATTTTTGTTGTTGTTTTCCAGAAAAGTGCTCCGGAAATTAAAAATAAACACAGCTCAGGCAAACGGTGCAGCTTTAAAAATTGAACATCACAAAACAATTAAATCCACGATTTGATGGTGGGTTTCAGAGTTTATTCTCGATTGTTTTTTTTTTCTGTTTTCATATTAACGGTTTTTGTAGAACATATGTAGCAATACTTTTTAGGAAAATAATGAAACAATAAATCGACTATTAATTACATCTCGACAGGCAATGGAATATTTTGATTGTTTTTGCATTAATCCTTATAAGGGAAGGAATATTTCTTCTGGTGTTAGATAATATATCCTCGAAGATATCAGGAACAAATTGAATAATTCGATTAGTATTATCCAATTTATTAGAGGTAACTTTGATTCATGTGGATTCTTAGTGAATCTATAATTAAGAGGTTGTCTGAGATTTGCTTTACTCAAGAGGGAACTGATTATATGAAGTGATGAGCTATAAGTAAGTAGGTACATAGGTGTTCCCAAAGGAATGGCCAATGGCTACTTCAATTGAATTATATAGCAATCGAAATTATACCTAAGATGTTGTTTCTGTGATGATTCTAATTATGTGCATATGTATGTATATACAATCGAAATTAAAGTTAAGTATCGGTTTTGTTTTTTAAAGTTCCACGATTCGAAAATAATATTGAAAGGACATTAAAAGAAGTTTCCAAACCAATTATTCCTTTATTTCAATTGTCTTCTTTATCCTTTTGAACTTTCTCATAAGAAGACACAAATTGTTTTGAAAATAACTGTATCACTTTTAAACGCCATAAAAAGTAATTGTCTTATGCTAAAGTTCAATGCTAAGGCAGGATATTTGGGATGTATTTTTAAATGTCATTAAATTTTGTACAATCTTTTATAGCCAGAAATTAAATATGTATGATTTTAATATTTAGTGTAACTAATAAATTTGGATTATTTCGAAATATTTTAGAATATAAAACTAGAAATAAAGGATTTCATAGTGTTTAAGAATAAATAACTAAAAACGAAAACGCAGATATTATACCTTAAAAACATTTTATTTAATTCGATTTTTTCAGGATAAAATTATGAAATCAATTAGTCATAATTCTAACAAAATATAGAACTTATTTTAAAAAAGACGTATATTTTATAATAATTAAAATTTCCTTAATAAATGGACGACAGCGGAGAATATTAGCCATTTAAATTTCAAAAGTACAACGAAAAACAAAGACATGTTTTCATAACCGACTTTCTAAGAAAAGAGTGTTTTTGTCGGCAAATAATGTAAGAAAAGTTCTTCATCTAATCAAAAAAGATTTAAAAAACACTTTGATATACATTATACATTTATACATATGTAGTACAAAAAGAAATAATTTCTTATGTTGGAAAGAATTCAAAAATTTTAAAAAAGAGAGCTAAAATAGGAGATAAATTATTTTTCGAAAAATCTATTTCTTTTGATAATTTTGTTAAGGTGAGATTTAGAAAGAAATACTAAAAAAATAGTTTGTTCCAAATCTGACTATTCAAGGATAACTGGATTGATTAAAAATATTCATAAAAATCATATTTTTTTTCAATAAATCACAGTAACAGTTAAATCACTTATCTTATCTCCAATAAAAAGTAGGTCAGTTTAAAAAACAAAATATGAAACAGTTTTATAAACACAACTGAATTTTTTTTACAATAAAACAAACGTCATTTGAAAACAGAAAATTCGAAGAAACTTTAATTCGACATAACTATTTCGAATTATGTTTGCAGCTTCCATTCACTTACTTGTTCATAAAGTATCTCAACTAGTTTCAGTAGTAATTTTTTATTTCCACAAAAACGCATTTAATATTTACCACAAAATTTGTAATGAACTTTCCACGTTTTTTGTTTTCTGTTTGAATAATAATAAATTTTGTAACTATTGTTTATATTTTTTTTTTCCAAAACGTTTCATGTTTAAAGTCAGCTCAAATTTATATTTTGTTCTACAATTTTTCAACATAAATAAAAAAGGGGATAATTTCACGAAAAAAACAGGACACGAAGGAAAAAATACCTCATTGCCTCTCTTTTTTTTTTATGTTTAAATATTTTTGAATTATCATAAATATGTACTAACTGCGTAAAATAACTCAAAATAAAGTAAACTTTATTTTCTTCAGTATTTTTGTTATTTTTTAAAAATAAAATAGTTTTTGACATTTTAATATTATTTGCACAAGTTACTTGATGATCGAGTAAAAATGGTTCACTTGAATTATGTAAAATGAATTAAATTCACCACGCTTTTAAAAGTAGAAACTAGTTTTTTCAGAGACATTTTTGACATACCCGTGTATATTATCTTGTTTGCCTTTAATCATCATCTGAAGAACAATATAATGTGAATACAAAAACTTTTAGAATTTCTAAAACCTTAAACATTTTTGTGTATGCATGTATGCATATATTTTTGTATGTTAGCAAATTTATCATTTTTGTAGCAAAATTCTGAGAGTAAAATAATTTGAGTCGTCAAATATTTCCAAGAAGAGAAATAAAGCTCACTTGATTTCTGTTTAATTTTTCGGGTCTGTCGATTGACTGAGGAAATTCCCAAAAATCTTATAAACATGAACTAACATTTAGCGAGTTCTTCGAAAGTATAAGAACCAAGATAAAACTTTATTTCATTCAACGCGTTTTTCAAAATTCAATGTTATCAAGACTTGAAAATGAAAATAAAAGAAAAGAAAACAATGAACTCTTATATTGATATCTAAGTTGGGACTACTAGGAAGATGATTTGAAGTGAGGAAATACTTTTCAAAATATTTTTAAAATTCAGAATTACAGATTAACTAAAATTGATTTAAAATTAAATGGATATTAGAACTTCTTCAAGAAATTGGCACAATACTAAAATAACTACACCCAAGAAGCTTTGTGAATACAATAAGTTTTCTATGATTTCAAAGTTACTAAAAAAACCTGCAATTTAAGCCTAAATTCGTGTCTAATTCCTAAACTATGGTTGATCAAAAAATTGTTAAAATAGAAAAAACTAAAAATTAGAAAAACTTAAATGAAGAAGTTACTTCACTAAAAACTTACCAAACAAGAAACAAACATTTAAGACATTAAAAAGAAAAATTCAAAATCTGACTTTTTGCCCCCGAAATAACTTTTCAGGGAAATAACCTCACCCTCTAAAAAAATTACAAAAAACATACAGATGCAGCAAGAGCACATAAATATTTATTTTTTATTATTATAAGTAAACAGAAACACTTAAAAAATTGGCTTCGATAGTATATGTGAATAAGTTACTGTTTTTGTCTTAGTAGTGTTATCTCGTTAATAAATTTGATCTACTCCAATTACACACATTTCAAATAATAATTATGAAATCCTTCAACGCTCTAAGATAAAATTGTAATTTTTTTTTCTAAAGTCACTGTTTAACGAAGCTTGTTTAATTACATTAAATTACAACAATACTCCAAATTTTATATATGAATTTTTTTACTTGAACAAATTTAAGGTGCGTAAAAGAATCAAGTGTCAAATGCTCATATGTAATGCATTTAGTGGCATTTCTTTAAAATATGACAGTTCTTCTGTTATAAAGGTTATTCCATTAAGTGTTTTCTATTTTTGAATTCGAAACGAAGTGTAAGTTCACAAACGTCAAATTTTGCTGCAGTGATTCGGCATCACTGCTTTTTTGCTGATGCAGCTGTTGCTGATGCGATGCCGACTAATCACGCTGTCGTAGTGATGCTTTTTTGTTTAGTTTTTGCGCATCAGTTTATGCAAGTTTGCAATAATGAACAGTTGACGAGAAAAATGATGCCAGAATCTGTGTTTGTGAACGTTTGACTTTGAACATTTGGGCATCATTACTGCAGTGATGCGTTTGTGAACTTACACGAACTGTCAGGGAGGTATCATTGCAGTGTTTCATTTATTTAGAAGACATGACTTTTTTCCCTTCTAGCGCACATCTAAAACGTCAAATTTTCTCTATCTTGTCCAACGGATTTTATTATTTTGGCGTTAAGAATGGATTGGGGATTAACGGCATACGCGGATACACCGCCGTCGAATTAACAACACACAAGGAGTGTAAGAAGGTTATAAACACACGACCCTGTCATTTACAGAATCCCTAATCAATCGCTATCTTTTACTGAATACTTTTCAAAGACAAAATTTATTGAAATATAAACTGAGACTGAAGCGTTAAACTTTTCAATCACAAACCATTTGATATAAACAATACTTTAATCATTTCGATTTCAAATTTAAGTATTGATAAAATATTGTAATACTTTTAACGTCAAATAATTGATGATTGGAAAGTTTGAAGTCCCATTCCTGATATTAATCAATTTATTTTTGATAACAATTTTATCAATTATATTTATCAGACTTACAAAATTTCTCGAGATATTGTAGCGGAAAAACAATATTTACCAATTTTTTTTAGAACTTTCTTTAGTTCTTTATTTATTGTTAAAAAAATGTAAATGTCAAAATTTTCAAAAATGTGCCATATGTCAACAGTAAAAAGTAAAAAAAAACGAAGTTAAAATGATTGACCGCACTCTCGTCATTTTCAAGCCAAGAAACTTCTTTTGACATTTTTTGATTCATTTTCGTTTAAGTTTTTTATTTTTTGTAAAAAAAACTGTCACTTCCATATTTGTCAAAATTGTAATTGTAATATGTTAGTCTGCTATTACACGTTGACTCATGAGTCGTGACTCATCTTCGAATTCTCTTTTCAAATTTCATCCTTTGAGTCGAACACTATTACACCTTGACTCTTAAGTCATTACTCTAATTTGATAACTCTCTTTAATTCAAATTTCGTTGTTTGATATATCATATATCCTGTCTCACTCTTTCAACTATAAGGGTATACATATGAACTCAAAAACGACGAAATTAAATAAAGAGGAATAGCAAAATAACGAATGAGTGAAAAAGAAATGTCAAATATGAGTCGTGGAAAATTTGCCCGAGACTCACAGGGCAGTTTATTTTTCGTTTCATCTTTTCGATTCTTGTATCTCTCTTGCACTAACGTAGTTCGAAAAGAGTCACGACTCATAAGTCATCGTGTAATAGTTGTCTTAATAATTGTATTTTGCATAAACTTGAATGAGTTTGATGTCAATATCGGTGTTCATTCTTGAGATATTCAAGTCAAGAAATATTTTTTACCAACTCCCTAAGGAGAGTTAATAAAAGTAAATGCATTTTCTCACGAGCCTGGTCAATCGGCCGTTCAACTCGATTTTATTCACCAAATTTCAAATAAACGTCTCGCTTTCAGTTAAATGTTCATTTGGCAAAACAGATATGTAGTTAAAAGTTTATTTGGAAAATATCTTCAATATAAGGCTACAATTAAATTTCAAAGTTTAAAATCTCTATTGAGAACCTCTAAGTATACTTTAAATGTTAAGTACTGAGATCAACTTTTCGCGTGAAAAAAGAAAAACTTTTATAAGTTAACTTTAACGCACTAAAACACCTCATATACAAGTTATGATTATACAGCAACAATCGTTAGTAGAATTTCATTTAATGTAAATAGTTTTCTCAACTTGTGCCACTTTTTTTTTTAATTCATATACAAAAGAGATTTTCCGCATGAAAAACGCGAAGCTTTAGTTCAAAAAAAAAAAAAAAAAAAAAAAACGCGAAAGAATACGAATGCAGGTGGCAGTAGGGAGAGAAAGAAAAGGAAAACTTTTTTTCCAGAACTTATCCTTATTTTTTGCAGTTGTTTTGTACCTACTCGTAGCGAACAAAGATTATCTTCTCCGATGTTGTTATTTCATTTCGATTTTACTTTTTTCAGTTTTTCTCTAGGCACAGAGGTGCTTTTTTCTGTTCCTGAAGTGCCCACTCAATTTTTCTGTGATTTTGTTGTTGTTGTTGTATTTTTGCTTTATTTTTTTTTGTGTTGCTCTTAGATATGAAAACGGATTTCATTCACTTTTCCCATAGGTATAAACAGGGCAAGGATAATCTGTCCTTTTGTTTACGATGAGGCTTTATTAAGGAGCTGCCTATTTAAGGGACGAACTTTGTACATATAGGCTGTGAGAAAATTTCACTGGAATTCGTATTCGATGTTTGTATTTCATCTGAGTATTAGATTTGGGGGTATTAAAAGAACAATATTGTCATATTCTTGGGTGAAACATATAAAATCAATTAAATAATGTTACATATTAATATTTGGGATTTGATAAAGGTGGTTATTGAAAATGGAATCTGGAACAGTTAATACATTGGTACGGCACAGTGTATGGTGACACAGTATAGTGATTCCGGATTTTAATTAGATTTGTCAAACCACATGTTCTCTTTGGAAAGAGTCTATATTCAACGTTGACAGAAAATGATTGAAACTCATTATAAATACACGCGAAAAAATAGTTTCTCATTGTTAAAATCAACGTAAAACCCAGTAGTTAACTCAATTAAATAAGTCATTAAATTCTACACAGTGATTGTATTAAAGTATTCCTGGGTTGGTTTTTGAAACTTAAAATCTTGTAATATAGATTGCTGACAATATCGGACTAATTGAACTATAAATGGCTTGTTTTTACCAACGAATGTGTTAATCAAATGAAGTTTGTTTTAACTTTTAGAGATTTTTTTTTTTGTTAATTTTAAATTTCATATATTACTCGGCTGTGGTAGCTGTGACATAGAGCACTACGAAGTTTTCTTAAACCAATTGTTTGGTGTTTTTGATCATAATTTTTTAACTTCCAAATTGAATCAACAAAAACAACAGGATTTATGAATTTTCTTGTTAGCTATCTTAAAGAATAAGAACGTAATAGGAACCAATTGAAGGCATGTCACATTTTCAAAAAGACTAAAAATTTTTGAATTAAAATTGGAATTTTTATTTGTTAGTTCCCACTGGAAGTTATAATTGTAGCCCAACGTTTAAGTTCTAACATCACACAGAAAAAAAAGTATGAATTAAGAAAAATCTACAGACATTTTTTTGAAGTCAGGGTTAATTGTAAAGCGTCAAAAATTGTTTCCATTATAAGGGGTAGATGTATATTTTGTTCTAGAAATGGGTAGGTAATTTGAACTTAAATGTATACAAAAAGACAGTTTTATTTTCCAAGGCTGCACCTTGAACAGCAATTAAAAAGCACGGATATTGACTCTTTAAAAAAGATTGTTTGCAAAAACTACTAAAATTGAAAAAAAAGGAAGATAAATGGACTTGCGGACGGAAAAAACTACTACATATATTTTTTGAATAAAATATCTTGAACGACTTCCACTTCGGATAAGTATTGATTTAGAAATAATTGAGTAGTTAATACTGGTAACAAGGCCGCTTTGGCAACTTCTAAGCTTTTTTTTACAATTTAAGTGGAAGTACATTTTTATTTATGTATGAACATGTTTGCTAAGAATAATCAAACACCGTAATAATTTAAACATGTAATGATTTACATCTGTCAATGGTAAAAGTGACCATCACCACTTTGAAGAACTCTCCGAAACTCTCAGAACTACTATAATTTAATTTTTTTAAATAATCGAAATATAAAAATGTCTGTTGCATTAATTACAATTTCTCAATGATAATATGAAGAAAAAATGAAAAATATAAAAATTGATCAACATCCTTCACAAAAAGCCGTGTCCTTGAAGTTTCTAAGCAAAGAAACACAGTATATTCCGAAAAGAAAAAGATTTTACGATTAAAAAAAGAACAATGTAAAAATTAGCCATTTGAAAATTAGATTACATATTTGCTTTAAATATTAAAACAAAAATGAATGCTTCTCGAACTTAAACTGTTCAAACAACTTGAATCAATTCTCATAGAAACACTGTAGCCACGATCTTAGAAGCCACAGAAGCATTGAAACATGAGGAAAACAAGTTAATGCATTTGTGATAGAATTCTAAACATAACTCTTTAAAAATGATATTTAAATCAAATCACTCAAACAGGATCTATACTAACATTCATGCAACCAGAAATATTGTTTTTTTTTTTTAGATCCTCCTTCAGAAGAATATTTTTAGGAAGCCCCATTGCTTGATGGCTAATCGAAAATCTGTGCCAAATGTTTACTTTAGGAAGTGTGTGCCATGCACAAAATTTCAATTTTTTTCCTGTGGCTTGTGACGCCAACAAATTCCTCTATACTGACATCATCTCTTCTAAAATCACCATGATACAGTAGGTACTGGACATTTTTGAAATTAAAAAAAAAAAAATAAAATAAGGAATCATTTTGAGTGTGACTGCAATGGACGCCTATGATGCTTGCGAAAAAGTGATTGACAATTAAATGCGCTCATGCAAGAGTTAGCCAGAAGCCTTAATATGCCACAAAATGGGTTTTAAAATTTCTATTGAAGTCATACGGTCACCTATAAAAAGGAGGAATTATTATTTTTTATTTTCTTGGAAGCGCAAGCGATAAAGCATTATATTTATTTGCATGGCTTTCAAAATGCAAAATATTAAATTGTATTATACCAAACAAGAGAAAGTAATTATTTTTTTTTATATAAAGGCTTGTTTGCCAACAAATTGAAATATATGTCATTGTAAATTTTAAATATTTGATTGGCAAATAAGTGATTTCTGTTAAATTGAATTTGCCATAAATCGTAAAGTCGTTTGATAGACCAAGTTTAAAATAAAATCAATGAAAAGGACTGTAACTGAAAAGAATTAATTATTTTTAAATCTAAATTTGATGGATCCCATTGTCTTAATTTTGTAAAATAACATTGATGGGGATTTTGTGTAGCCCTTTAGCAACTATGAATTGTTTCCAATGCAAGCTTTTTATTCACCCTTAAAATATCCATGACACCTATTCCCACAGTTGTTAATTTTGGTTGAAGGCTTTTGTTCTGTTGACAGAATTGCAAATTACTAAATGGCATCGGTATTGTGAAGATATTTAAACTTAAGCTTACGTCCAAAAACACTGTCTTAAGTTTTTGAAGTTTTTTATTTAGTAATTTCAAAATTTGCATTGAATTTTTCATGAAACTACGTTAAATATTAGATTTATTATTTCAATTTTAAGTTTTTTTTAAAAGAAACTGTAACACACTCTTCTGAAAGAAAATGTTCACATTAGTCTTTTGGCCTTATGTATTTGAATATCTCAAAAATTCGAAAGCTTACTATTAATTATTAGTTCTAGTTTTTGACAAAATGATGGTTCTTTTCAAGATAACCGCATAAATGCATGTATATCTAATATATAACACTTGTATGTAATATGACCTTAACCTTGTGAGTAAATTTAAGCTAAATTTGACACAACATATTTAGATTTGAAAACCAAAACCGAAAATTTAATGAACAGTTTTTATGAATACATTTTTTTATTTTCACTTCACTTTATGATTCTATAAAAAAATCAAAAACAAAAATGCAAACATTTTAAGTTAATTAATGAAAAATATATATAATTTTTTAATAATTATAAATGCTGAGCCAAGATTGTGTTGATTGGTCACAATATTCTTTGAAAAATGTTTTAAAGCAAATTTCGATGTAACCTTGTACAGTTCTTGAACCACATTTGTCATACATAGACAATTTAGACATTTTAAAATTTAAGTGTGATAGAAAATTAAGTGAATATTTAGACGTCATCGTAACATGATCCAATTGATTTCTCTCTTAAATTTGTTTATCTAAATTAAACATGCGAAATTCTGTTTTTCAAAATTCTGAACTTTAAGAAACATCTAAAAAAGATTCGGATAGTTTTTTTTAATTTTTTACAAAGTTTGCTCAATAAATCAAAGTTACAGCAGATTTAGTATTTTTTATAATAGTAGTGTTTTATTTTAATTTTTATGAAAATTGCAACTAAGGTCATAATCAATGAGCAACTAATCGTTTCTGAATTTCTATTTGACATTTGACAGATGAAAAAAAAGTTATGACGAGAGACGACCTTATTTATCAATTGAATACAGCCAAAGAATTTTTATGCTCTTTGAAAATATTTAAAAAAAACTTGCGTTCTCAAATACAAAATATAGTCAGCTTCTAATCTTCTTGAAACCCAACGACGATATGATATTTTTTAGCTTGAAAACCTATAACTTTAAAATGTTTTCTACATACATATTACTCACCCAAAAAAAAGCTAAATCAGAAAATATGATTTTTCAGAAACTAGACTCCCACTAAACCATTGAATTGAAAAAAAGATATTTGAAATGCAGAATTTGAAACCAATTTTTCAACGAGCTGTCAAAAGTTTCGTGTCCGAATTAACGATATTGGATAACTCCTACCTCTAAGGTAAATGATCAAAAATATATTTTGTTGGTTAATTTATTTTAAAATTCTGCAAAAATAATTTTGAAAATAATTACATACTTTAAAAATTTGTTAAAATTTGTCAAGAGTTACACATTTTGTGGCCACTTACTTTATTGGGCCTTTTTCGAAAAGCACTTTCCATCGAGCTAAATTTCGCTCTCAAATTCCATATACAATTTTCACCACAGATAAAAATTCAGATTTCAAGAAATGTTTTTTTTTTTGTTGTTTATATTGAATTCAATTAGTCCTCAAAACTTAAGACTTCTTTAATATTTTGTTATGTGTGTTTTAAAAAGTACAATTTCTTTGGCTCATTAATAAAATGTGTCACTAAGACTTACTCAATAATAGAAACCAGACAAAATTACACACTTTTAACATTAATTTTTTTTTTCGTCGTTTCCAAAATCTGAAGAACACATTATCCTAACGATGAAATATGAAAAGGACTTTTTAAACGAGCATGTAGGAGTATGTTACTGTTACTACTCCTTTCAGACACCTAACACCTTTTTGCAAAACCCCGAATCACATAACACCTTGGTAGGTGTAACGAAGATAAATTAAGCTCGTTTTGCCATGAATGCACTCCTCGAAGTATCTTCTATTCAGTATGTTCAAAAACATAATTTCCACACACCTTCACATCTCGCCCCTTCCCCAAAAACAAAACACACAAACACATGAAAACTTTTGAATTTTGTAAGATTCTCACCAAAAAAAAGGATACATATGCAATATTCATACATCATCATTTATCACTTACCAATCTTTTACCGTTGGTTATTATTTGTGGTCTCAAAATCCGTTATGTTGTTGGGTTATTTCTCTTATTTTTATATTTATATTTTTTTTTATTCTATTTTCTGATTTATTCTTTCATAAATCTTGTCTCATCTCAAAATATAATGGAAGTATCCTTTTTTCTGTTTGGCTTGGTTATTTTTATTCTCAAAGGACTAAAAAACACACACACAGACAAAACTCGATAATCGCTGATAATACAACTTTATCCTTGCGGCCGGATGATGTTTAAATTACAACAAATTAATTACACGCCCCAAAGAATGCGCATCCCATCAAGAATCCGAATCTGGCTGCTTAAGAAATCAAGACAAATTATTAAATAAGCTTCTCCTTAAGTGGGTACCCTTAATTAGCACTTCAACACTTCACAAATTACATGCACCAATTAACGTAATATATACGCGTATATAAGTATGTACATATACAATACACTCTCTCACAAGACGCCTAACAGGACCATTACTCAACATCAACACGTGTTAACCGCTAAATAGGGCCGAAGTTTTGCCTGTTGAACGGTTATTTACTGACTGAGCCTGAGCTGACTCTTCTGAGGGACTCTGACAAGTTTGTGTTTCGTGCTTCGTGCTGGAAACGGAAATGGAAATTTCGGAAATTCTCGAATCGCGTGCTGCTAGGCTTTTTAACGGTAATAATGTGCAACAGCCAATGGGATAATCTTCGTCTGGAGGATACGAAAGGATGCTGTGTACTGAATCCAATCTCGGGCTGGGAATTGCTATTAGCCAAACCAAGAAATGTTCACTTTGTTGACTCGGCATTTCGACAAGGAAAATATTTGCACAACATTTTGGTATGACATACAGTTTTATGTTGGCTGTTGCTGTTGCTATTGGATGGGAAATTGTTTGACGGGGGAAATATTTTTGATTTTTGGAGACTGCGTGGTGCAGGGGAAATCGAATTCGAACTCGGATCCTTTTCGTATAGTAGCGCTATGCAACAGAGTTCTGTCCTATATGTATTTTTTTTGTGAAGAGAATTATTTTGGATGAAGTTTTTTAAACAACAAAAGAAAATATTTAAAATTTTGTGTTTTCAGTCGATTCAGAAAAAAGTAGGTATCTTTTAAGATTCAAATTTCAACGGAATTTCGTTTTTATTCGATGATGGTATCTCCTCTTTCGAACTTAAATATTTTGTTCCTTAAAGAGGGGAAGAGCTTCATTCTGTTTTATGTCCATACCCATTCATATTTCTGCCAACCGCAAACGTTCAACAGGTTGTGTTTACCTCTTCTGAAATGAAGCATGCTCATTTAACTTGGAATATTAATGTGTTGCAGTATGAGGATAATATTGGTTGATGTGTAATCAAGAGGTAAACATGAATGTTTCTGTGAAAACGGCTTTAAAGTGTTAAACAAATATAATTGAGTTCAAAGAATTAATGGACTTATTCATGGATTTCAAATTTAAATGTATGTACCGGAAAAATTGGAAGTTGAAGGTTCCTTGAAAGGGTTCATTCAACCAGTCAGATAAAATTTATACATTTTTTTAATCAATCAAAATAATCTATAGCTATACAAAGGATAGTTGACGGAAACGTCTTCACCGTTTTGAAATATGTTTTACAAGGTACTGGCAGGTCTAATCAGTTCCGAGGCAGCCAATCTACTAAGGATATGCCATCGGTACTTTGACTGGTTTTTTGCGGAGATCTCTACGAGTATTGACCATACAATTTGCAATGATTAATGGCATTAATAGGCTGTTTTTACAGAGAATTAGTGTTACTTTAAGAGGTCTTTAAGACCAAGGAGACAACTTTTCGCCAAAAATCAGTGTGATCAATAAAGCTCATTCTTATATTTGTAATAAACACAATTACAGTTTCTTTGAAACTGGAAATTTTTGGTAAGCCCAAGAAGAACCAATAAATGTATGGTTGAAGGTACAGAGGCCATTGGGGCTGTTTTTAAGCCTTAACTGGTTGTGGTCGATTATAATAAAAGAGAAATACAGAGCCATGTTTAAGGACTTTTTTCCCTGAATTGAACGAATTGACAACATATTGTATTGAAAGCGTGTTCGAGTCACAGAATTTCTGACAACCTTTAAACTATGTATGCATGCATATTAATGTGTATGTTTTATTTTGTTTTTCGATTGGCGGCTTACTGGGCGGATACTTAATTTTTTGTGTAATTGAATTTAAAGATAGAAAGATAGGTATTCTTTATTTTCGTATTAACAGTTACATTTGGTAAGCTACCGCACGGTTTACATACAGAGATTTGATATTTTTCATATATGATATCTTTCTGCTGAACAAGTATAATAATTTGTATATAGAATTAAGATAATAATAATTAAAATAATAATATTTGAAGGAAAATACAAACAAAACCTTCAATGCAAATTGAAAAGGGCAGGTACATTTTGACTCAAAAAAAAAAAAAGAAAAGAAAAATTAAGATTTCTAAACTTTTGCTTAGAAGTATGTTAGTAAAAAAGAGGTTAGTATAAATAATAGCTAATAAATATATTTTAATACATGTATTAGTAGTTTGTTAGTAAGAATTAACAATTTGTTAAATAAATAAATATACAATAGATAATTATGTAAATAAATAAATAAATTAATAAATAAATAAATAAGTAAATAAATAAATAAATAATACGTAAAGACAAACAATACATAAATAATGAACAAATAGCAAATAAATAAATAAATTAACAATTAAACGAATAATATTTAAATATAAGAATAATTCAAACTAACAAAAACATATCGGAAAAATGGTTAATGAATCAATTGATTAATAAGCAGATTGTCAGAGATTTCACAATTTAGCAAGAAGGTGTTAGTCAGTTTATTGATTCTTAGAGAAATCAATTCAACACTTGCCTTCTTATGTAAGTCTATGGTAGAATGATATCGTGGAAGGTTAAGCATCATTTTTAGAAGCTTGTTTTGTGATACTTGCAGTTTTTTAAGATGACTTTTTGCACATTTGCCCCAAACCTGGCATCCATACAGAAGTATTGCTTGGAATACTACTTTTTGAATAATCATTTTATTGTCTTTGCTAAGACAGGACTTTCTATTTATGAAAGGATACAAAATATTTATAGCAATGCTAACTTTTTGCAGAGTTTTGGCAATATGTTCTCTGAAAGTGAGTTTTTTATCTAAATAAATACCAAGATATTTCACACTTTGATCCCATTTAACATTTACACCATTTACGGTAAGTTGATTGCTTGGTAGATAACAAGACTTTCTTTTTCTACTGAAAAAGATAGCTTGTAGTTTGTCAGCATTCAGTTTTATTTTCCATTTTGTGTAATAATAATTTGTCATCAGTTCTATCACATTTTTCAAATTTGTCTCAATGTTAAGACTAAATTCATGCGATGAAAAGATGCCTGTATCATCCGCAAATATGGCTATATGACAACCTGGTAATCTAGGAATATCAGAAGTATAAATATTGTACAGTAAAGGACCTAGTACTGATCCTTGCGGGACACCATAGTTGACTTGGTAACAGTTAGACGAACAGTTGCTGACAAAAACACTAAAGTAACGATTGGACAAAAATCCATCGTGCCAAACTGAGTCAAATGCCTTTTCAATACCCAGTAGAATAAGCCCAGTCGATTTGTCAAGAGATCGATTTTTCTTAATCTGTTCACAGACTCTAAACACTGTTTCTTCAATTTTTGTTTAAAGATAATGTTAGTTTAGGTATAAATAATATAAATTATTAAATGAAATATTGAATACCACATAACTTCCTTCTTTATCGTTTTCTATGGCGTTGTTATTCCATTGAAGGTCTCAGTAAGAGATGGAACTTCTACAATTTTGTGCTCTCAAATATCTACATATGAATATCCAGGAATTCAGAACTCGATTATAAATAATATATATTTTATTTTCCTTATCTTAACTTTATTAAGAAAATGACATTTTGTAAGTCAATCTTTTACAGAGAACTCAATTCTAGTGTAAATTTTTTAAAGCGAAACGCCTGTTACAATTTAAACAATATTTATTTTTCAAAACCAACCTGATTTTCATTAATTTTCTAGTTTAATTTAAAACATAAAGTCAAATGAAGGTACTACCGACTGGCTGCTACAAAAATAGCAAAAACAAAGATCTAAAGTTAAATTTTAATCATTTATGATTTTAGAAATTTCGATTTTTTCATAACATATCATTTTTGCAATCAAAACATTGGGAATAGAATTCCTAGGTTTTACAAATACCCAATTAATTTTATCACAAAATTTTAATTGAAATGAAAGAAATACAAATTCAATTAGATTTTAGAACGAATAATTCAGTTTATATTTGATTCTTCTACTCTGTCAACCTGATTGAGTGAATTTTCAGAAAAATCAATAATACAAACTGACTCAGTATTCGAGTTCTAAAAAATTTTAGAACAAAAGATCAATTAATTTAACTAAGTGTTAAACGACATACTTATTCAAATAAAGAAAAACACTTTTTAGAGGTAAAAACACTCTTGTTTCAAAATTAAAATAACATTCCGTATTTGGAAAATATTAAGCTAATTAAACTAATTTGATCTAAGGTTGAATTCTGCATTAATGCTTCTATTTTAAACAATAAACAATTTTGAAAATTTACAACTTAAATTTAAATATCTTCACAAAGCCCAAACACATTTTTCTTGGTTCTTCAGAATTCATAATCATCTAATCAGTCAAGTGGCCGTTTTTTGAGGACAAATTTTTTTTTAATTTTTAGAAGCTGTTATTAGTTGTGTTTTATTCACTACTGTATAACTAGTGCATTATTCAAGTGAACATATCACCAGAACAGTTGCAATTATTTTTACTGTCTTCTTTTTCGCCAGCAAACAAATTGTTCCTAGCTACAGAGTAGTGAATAAAACACAGCTTTTGTTATATGATAAATTCCATTGTAGTACCAGTTTCTGTAATTTATTAAGAATTGTTAGCGTTTTTTTTTCTTTACTCATGTAGGTATACATGAAGTTCCATTTCCATCCAACGCAAACAATCCATTATTCCCTTAAATAACCCTTTTAATTGTGATTTTGTATTTTTTCATGTCGCAATGCTCACAAAGTTATATAAGGACTTTGAAACAATTAACATTTCCATTCTCATTTCACCAATCCTATGACTATGAGACTGAATTTTCGTATTTTGTGTCCAACATTTACTCAGCCAAATTAAGCCATTCAAGCCGAGAAGTGTATATGAAACAAAATCAGAAAACTAATTATTCAGAAACGCAATCAGGACAAAGTACACAATTATCTAACTAAACTGCTTAATTAACCTTACCTTAAGTTAATCAAACCTTATCCCCAAGGTGAATCTTAAATACCAGACAAAAAGCCGTTTGTTTGTATCCTAAGCCCTGCCTTGGCCATCTCTTCTCCGGCCCACACTTTCGCATCATATATCGGCCGACATTGCGAACTTTTCGATGGGCCAACAACAAATTTTCTAATTAAAATTCCTGGCACGTTAAATATAGTAAGACGTTGCGTTGCTTTGGCTGTTGAATGACGATGACGCCGCACCACACCGCTCCACGCCGCGCTCGCAAGGACTCGGATTGGATCTTGCTAATGAGAGTACTGCGGACTAATGTTGCAATGCCAAGTGGCAAGAGGCTCGCTATCGGTATGTGAGTTTGTTGAGGAAGATTTATAGTATTTTGTGATAAAATCACGAAGAAAAAAAAAAATAAACAACAACAACTGCAAACACAGGAGCCAAAACTTTAGTGTGTATTCATAGGATTTGCTTATTGGCTCACAGGTCTTAATCTTAACACCCACACACACATTCGACATACAACAATCACTAAAATACACTACATTCAAATTCAGATTCAGAAGTAAAATATTTTGCCTCTGATAAAATGGTTTATTCCATTCGAAGCTATCGAGAACCGAGTGAGCCGTCATCGTCAGCAGGCTTTGAAGTTTAGGTATCGTATAAGAGTATACGACTACCTATATGCATATGTGGTATACGTGACGGAAAGGAAGTCTTATCCTTTAGAGAGTACTTGAAGCAGAAGTTCTGCCTGTTTCCTTTTTGCTTGCAATGAAAATGAACGGAGGAAAAAGAACACAAAACACACATACATACATACACACATATGTTTGTAGCTCGTAAATCTATTTTTCGTCATAACAAGCTGTTGACATGAATTTGAATAAATTTACAAGGATGTAAACAAAATTTCATGGTCCAAATGGTAAACCGAAACTCATTCGAAGATCAGATAACCTCTGCTTTGTGGTGTATATAGTTTATAATGTATGCAATTCATGTCATGGTATCAGGAGTCTTGCTCCTGAAGAATAAGGGACTAAAGAAGATAGAGTTTATGTGGTTTTCTTAAAGGCGGCTCATTTTGAAGATATGGAAAATATGAAAGATAAGGAAAGGTGTTCCTCTATATGCAACACATTTATGCTTACGACTTTATGAGTATGTTTGACAGAATACAGAATACAAGGTGATCAATCATGTTTATTATCAAACAATCTCAAGGCATCTCTATAAACTCTGGATGTATACTATAGGTAACATTTTGGCAGTATTTTATCTGTCTCTTGAATTTATAACGAGCTTGTAGCCACAATTATTTCTATAGAACTACATCTGAGGATATTGATAAATTAATGTGTTTTAAATTAGACAAACCAGTGGTTTTTGTTAGGCTTAAAATGGTGGTCAACACCTGCTCCAACATCATCATTAAGTCACTTCCTATTGAAAAATGTTTGAATTTCAATTTCAATTAATTTAAAATTCATAATTTACGAAAGAGATAAGTCGACTTTTTCATTTAAATGTATATTATGTTTTTTAATTGAAACATCATTTAATAGGAAGTCACTTAATAATAGTTTTGTTTTATTCACTGTTGTATATAGTTAGTGCAGCATTCAAATGTATAAAACGATCAATAACATTTTACATATATGTATCTCTAGCACAATTGCCAGTATTTTTGCTGGCTTCTTTTTCGACAGTAATCAAATGGTTGTTGTGAATAAAACATAGCTAATGTCAATTGGAGCAGAAAACACTATTAAAGTTTGCATTCAAATAAATACACACATACATATACCAGATGAGATTTTATACTTGTTTAAATTTATTTATACCTTAAGTGTTTTATTCCAATTTAATCCAAGACCTTTACTGATAAGACTGTAGCAGTCCAAAGAGCAACACCTATAAATCATAAATCTTACTTTATTGTTTTAGTTTATTTAGTTGAAACACAAATAACTTTTTAATATCTGAAAAATGTCATTATTCATACGAGTACATGGGAAGTATTTAATAAGGGATTTGATATTTTTATGACAACGTTTACATTTGTTGTTGATTCGTTAAAGCCAATTTTTGAAGGACATTGGGCAATGATTAGGATTTTCGACGCAAGAAAATCGGTGGCCGCTAAGTTTGATGGATTTCATAGAACAAATGCGGGTATAGTTTGAATTTAAAGTCAAAGTATTTTATTGACTTTAAAATTACTTCAACTTTAGACTAACATTAGACGAACCTCATACTTGACAATTTTAGGATAAAATATTTTAAACTGATAATCTAGAATTTTTAATTTTTTTACAATTTGTATGAAATTTTATACCCGCGATTTTTTTAGGCAGCTGTTTGCCGAATTTATAATTGAAAATTTTTGAATGAAAATTTCATACAAATTGTAAAAAAATTAAAAAATCTTGACCCGTGTCGAATCTTTCGCCTCATCTCCCTCCTCATACGAATGCAATCGAAATCGTTGGCTTATGAAAAAGAGAGGAGATAATAGAGGGAACCTGAATAAAAACAACAACAATTACTTGTATGTGCTTAGAAAAATGCTAATCGGTTTAGTATAGTTCAATAGAACGAAAAAACCTGTAATTGGCTTACAACTTTCATGTGGGTGCGGTGACGTAGTGCGTAATGCACTAGCTCCTCACACGCTAGATCGCTTGTTCAAGCCCAGCTCGGGCAAAAGTTCTTCAAAAAATTAAAATTGAATATAAAAAAAGCGATTAAGCACCACTAAAATAAGGAGTCTGATGATCGGGTTGGTCCCCGTGAAATAGCTATAACTCCAGCCTATGAACTTGGTGGTAGCACACACAAGTTGTTGTTGTTTCATTCAAAAATTTTCAATGATAATCTAGAGTTTTTTTTTAATTCAGAGTTATTTCATCAACTGGTATTGTAAAACGTATGTATGCAAATTAAAAAAATTAAAAGAATACTTAACTAAGAATCATGTGTAAGTTAAAGAGTACAAAATAAGATTTTTACTTGGTTATTATTGGTGGAGCTAAAAATTTTAACAAAAACATAAAATAAATTTTAATTTACCACTTTTAGAAAATTAAATTAAATCAATTTAAATTGGTTGGAAAAGGTCAAGTTTTGTATACTCATTTAAATAAAGCTTATGAATATGTATTATTTCGAAAAAAATATCTATTATTCAAAACTATACATTTTAAGAAAAGTTCAGTTTTTCGGGAAACAAAGCCACGAGTAACTGAATACTAGCCCACAAAAATATGACGTTGGTAGGTACTAGCTATTGTCCGTGACTTCGTCTGCGTCAATTTCAGTTATTATATATTATTAAAAAAAACTATTTCAAAGTACTTCTGCGTACATGATATGTTTAGTGTTTAGTTTTATTTTCCTGTGACAGAAGAACATACTGATTTTCTCAGCAACCCGATATTGACAACGCGACGTTTAGTTGGCCGTGTTGAAAAGCAGTCTTGACGTAAATCAATTCGTACGTGTTTAAATGTTTGCTCCTGTGATTTAATAATTTTTACGACAAAACATAATTTAACATAAATTTGGTGGTTTTAAGATTTATAAGTAAAATTATTGGGGCACCTATATTTAACTGGGTGGAATGTCGGGGTGTGGGCCATTCGGGTTTAAAGAATTAAGAAACTCCTGTGGGTAATGGACCACATTTTCTTGAACTAGTGAATTTCTCTTTTATCTGTTTGAATTTATCAAGTTGAAAATCAAAGATGATGCAGGCGAAGAGCTAAGTAAAGTGACATTAAGAAATTTTGTTAGTAAGGTAATAATCCACTGGAAAGATGGTTCCCAAACGACTTTTGACATTTATCAATAGATGTGTAGGTAACTATATCTCCTGGAAATTTATTTGAAGATATAAGATCGTTAATTTCGTCAACATTACTGTTTCTTGAAACTTCCATTGATAATAATCTTTATTTTCTATTTCAACGATGCCAGGTTATACTTTCGATATTAAATCTCCAATGCTATTCACTCTTTCTCCTAAATTACGATCAATTTCAATTTTATTTTCAAAATGAGGTACATACTTTCCCGTCTCCTATTAATACTAACTTTAAAGGAAAATTTATAGCACATAGGCTTCTTTTTATCCCGGTAAACTTATGGTTCCCCTTCAAATAGATTTTTTTTTTTAATTTGTCCAAACCCGACAGAATGATGACTGAACGGACCTGAATGAAATTTGGCACAGAGATTTTATTTTATGTTTAAAAAAACTCTTTCGGAAATAATTTCGACTAAATTTTAAAAGATAGACATATACTATCACAGAAATTTCTTAGATCATTTAAAGAGAAATAATTCCTTGATACATATTTTTTGGGTAACTTGAACGCAGCGCACGCAACGGAAGCCCTCATATATGAAAAATGTAACCATTTTTGCAACATTTTCCACTGATTCTTCACTCCTTTAGCCGCAGCGTAATTTTATGCAGCCTCAGGCTTTCGTCGACAAATGGAATATCTCTAACACAAAACGAACTTTTCAATTTGAACCAGAAGTGGCAACACGTAACTTTATACAATTGAGGATTGTTTATCGCATATGCACTTGAAACAAATAGATTTTGGCAGCACGTACTTGAACGAGTTTGATTGTGAAATATACTTAAAAATATCATTGTGTCAAGTTATATTTTTTAATTCAGAAAGTGAGAATGAACAGATATCTAATCCTTTGGGAACAAGAATTTTGACCAAAAAGGATAAAATTTAACTCTCAAACATTTCAAGCCAGCAAGGAATATTTTTTTCAAAGTAAATTACGACGATAAAATCGAGGATACTCGATAACGTGCTGGCACCCTAGTAGTTATTGAGACAACCGCATTCAAACAAAACAAAAAAAAAGTAAAAAATATAAATATGCTAGACATGCAGATAGAAATAGATATTGGCTATCTATATAAGAAAACTAGAATGAATTTCGATTTAACGTTATCTAACTTAAACAAAATACATTTTTATCCAAAAATATGAAACTAGGTGATACAAAAGAATTTTATTTCCATTTCTTGACCATTTTTTTTTTTTTTTTAATTTTTGAAACCATTCATCATTTATACATACATATATGTATATTTAATTCATACGTTGAAATATGTCTCGATATATTTCATTCTTAAATGTTTTGTTTTTGGATCTGCTCAACTGTCTGCTGTTTTTACTATAAATTAATAATTTATTATTATCTAGCTATATCAAAAACAAAAATACCACCAATGTCAATAATATATATTTTATAACATTGAAGGACTGTTGATGTTTCTTATAAGTATCAGAAAATAAAAAACAATGTTTTGATATTTTGTTTTGTTTAACTGAAAGTTATGGTACGTAAAGGAGAACGAAAAAAAAAATATTTTCAAAAAATAATAGATGAGAAAGTTTACTGTCCAATGTGTTGACATTTTTTTGTTTGTGAAAAAGGATATCGTATAAAAACTTTTGCAAAACAATAACTATTGTTTGTCGAAAATCAATAAATAAGTTATAGGTAGGAAACTTCTTATACATATTTTTCAAAAACTCTTTTGAGTCAAAATCATGAAAAACACATTAATGAATATTTATGTTTTGTTTTTACTTATAGGAAAATATGTATTATCAAATCTGTCAATGATATATTAATTATATAGTCCAGTGAAAATGGATATAAAATTTTGAAAACTTCGAAACGTTTGGCATCGTTATGAATTAAATTAATCATTGAAATTAGTCATTGAAATTTTTCAAATAATCATTAAACGTTATTCAAGGTTATTCAATAACTTTAACATCGGATTAATTTATTCTAATACCTTAAAATGTAAAAATTGTTTAATTATATAATTAAATTAAAATTATATAAAACTTTTAAGAAGCGTTATAAAATGTATTTGTATCCAAAAACCTTCTTGTTTAAATTAAAATGTAATTAAAAACTTATGGCAATCAGAATAGAATTTAAAAATGTTTTCATAAAGGGTGTGCCAAAATGAACACAAGATATAAATTTGCTGCCATTTTTTTACAGTAAACAGTTGACAACCCTTAAGAACAAACAAATCGACAGCTGACAGTTTAGGTATAGGAAAACTAGAGAACAATATTTCAAAAATAATGAAAGCAGTTCGAAAATTTCATACGAAATATGTTGGGAATAGTGTTTTAATAACGTCAACTGCAAAAAAAAAAAAAATGAAAAATTCCGGGAGACAGGATACGTATGGGACGTGGGGACGTCAAAACACAAAATTTTGGTGAAAAATATCACTTCTCTGACATTATAAACTAAAAAATCACCTTTGTTCTCTTAAGAAACCCTAAATATTTAATTTTCTAAAGGGTATTAAATTGTAAAGTAAGAAATTTCATAATGACATTACTTTTTCTCCAATGTGTGTCTACAGCACAGGGTGTACTATCTTTAACGTTCCTAAGTGAATTCGAATGTTTGCGGTGCGAAACGATTCCTGGTTAAAATTTTTAAATTGGTTTACATACAAGCACACAAGATTTTTGGCTAAAAACATGACTTGAGACTTTTTAAAAGTTGAGATTAAAAATGATGTAAGAAAAAAATGTATTTACTATACTTTCTGAAGAAAATAAACAGTAATCAATTTTTTTTTTTATCAAAAATAGAAATATTTTCAATTTAAACCTTCTATACATGTAAACATATACATATGTATGTATGTACATTGTACATTTGAATATATGTAATCCTAAGAAAGACCTTCTTTATTGTGATAAAGGTAAACACAGTTTTTGTGTTGTTAGAAAACCAATATTAAAATATTGTGAATGTTTGAACATCAATATCGACAAATATATCCCTTTTGTTGTACGTTTATACAATATACTCCAATTTTTGTTAGCTGATGGTCTATTGAATTTGAAAGCGGGTATCGGGATTTTGTAAGGGAAGAGATTTCGAAATATTATTTCTTTTTTGTATTATAGTCAATGAACATATGCGAATAATGGACGTATTATTATATGTAAGTTACAATGTACGTTTGTATTATAATAAATTTGCCTAGACGTATGTATATCATAATTTAGGGTATTTAAACTTAGCTCCAACAAAATTTAACCGGATTAACTTCATAGGCAGTTTAAGATGTTCAGATAAGATTTACAATATCAAAACCTGGCTATTTTGGGGGAGCAAAAGTGATGGAAGCAAGACTTTGCTAAAAGTAGAATGATACGAGCTTCAAGAACGAATTAAAGTTGTTAAAATTAGCTACAAAAATGGTGAAAGTTTTGCTGTAAGTTCGAAAAAAACTAAAAGCCTTTTGGATTGTTGTAAAGTATGTACTTTCTCGGCTCTTAAAAGTAAAACTAGTGGAAAAATTTGAGCTGTTAGGACAAGTTTGTGATATGAACAAGGAAAAGATGTTAAGACATTTAAAGTTCAGTTAACACAAGCATTTAAGCTGCAATTTTGCAAGAAAAGGTGTCCACGAGATCTTGTCATTTAACAACATTATTTTGGGCCTAATGCTCCACAATCAGTTCAAGACTATAAAGATAAAGAGTTATAGAAGATATGCATGAAAACTTTATAACTTTCTGTGAATTCATTAAGTTGACATTCGAAAAGTGTTAAAATGATCAAATATCTTATCTCAAAAAAAGAGGCTGGATGCGACCCACACTGATAACTTCCCATTATGTATTTATTATACAAAAATGTCAATTTGATATTCGTCAATATTTTATAATTTTTTAGTTATTGACAATTGCATTATGCTAAAAATAAAATACATTTGAAGTTAACATCATTGCTTGTTGTGATGATATTTAAGTCGAAACACAATTTTTGTCACTTTTCTGTAAATTTCGGTTTTAGTTTTTTATTTTTGGTAAAAAAC
Organism: Scaeva pyrastri; assembly: GCA_905146935.1. Taxonomy (NCBI): domain Eukaryota; kingdom Metazoa; phylum Arthropoda; class Insecta; order Diptera; family Syrphidae; genus Scaeva; species Scaeva pyrastri. The sequence goes on from LR989929.1 coordinate 34,463,761, forward strand.
TTGTCAATTCGACATTTGTCAAAATTGGTGCATATATTAATAATTGTATTTTGTACTAACTTAAGTAAGTTTGAAGTCAATATCGGTGCTCATTCTCGAGATATTCAAGTCTAAACACACATTTTACCAACTTTTCTTCGAAATTTTTGTACTTTTTATTTTTTGTAAAAAAAGTGTCAATTGAATTTTTTCGAAAATTTTACCAGATGTTAGGGACAGTATTTTCTATAGTAAAAAATTATTTTGAAGATTATAACATTTTTCCTTCTTTGTATATTTGCGCTCCAAAAATTTTTTTTTTTACTTTTTACTTTTTTAAAAAATAACGGTATGTTGAACTATTTCCAAATTTATACCAAACCTGTATTACATTGTTATCTACACAATACAATTTATTTGAAGTCAATAGCATCATCTTTCCCTCAAGAAATCTCAAATATTTGCAAGAAACTAAAATTTTCACTTTTTTTTAAACTGCTATGGTGAAAAAACCGCTCGACAAATTTTTTTAAAAGTCCTTGCTGCAATTCATGAAGTTATAAAATATTGAACAAAATTTAATTCGTATTGATATCTTTATTCATTCTCGAGATACCGTTAACAAAAAAAGGGGTCTCGAACGTACGAACGTACTGTAGCGTGCCCCGTCTTTAAATAATAAGGATTAGGATGTTTCGAAAAAAAAAAAAAAGTAGCTCATTTTTGAAATTCATTTCTGTAACCGAAGAACAGTCCAGAAAACGGAAATAAGTACACTTTAAATAAGAAAGCTAAAGTTAAAAGAAAGTGTCGAACTCTGAATTGTCGAAGTTCGAATGATTTCGACATTCGAATAATCGATCAAGGAAGTAAAGAGACATCCATCTTATCATTCTTTTTAATCTTCAATTCATCGGTGCTGGACGTGTCTCAAGAAAAAAAAAACAAAAATCTCTTTAACACGTATTAAATTTTCGACACTTAGTTAAATTTTCAATTTAAAAATAAAAAAAAAAAAAAAACCTTATAAGAGGAACAGAAAACAAAAATTTTACTAGACATTGGTAATAATACGAATCAAATCTTAAACTAACAAAAAAACAAGGTAACATAAAACATTAATTTTACAAAACGAAATAAGTTACACAAAAAATATTTTTATTTTTAATTAATAGCTGTCGAGAGTGGAGCACTGAATTCTAGGTGCAGGAAAATTGCCTGCTTCTAAACCAGAGAGAGACCTAGAAGTGTCCACTCCGACGCTTGTATGCCGAGCAGCGAAGCCACGAGGTTATACAACCACGAATTAGAAGCTCTAAGCCATCAAAGAGAAGACTCTTATTATACCACCAGCTAAAAGACAAAAAAAAAGACAAAATAAGATTTGTCTAAAATAACACAATATTAAATTAAAGAAACCCACAAAATAAGTAATAAATAAACTAAAAGTAAAAATCAAAAGTAGAAAAATAAAAAATAATAGAGAAAAGGAAAATCTAAGAAAGCCAAATATCGAAGTAGTTTTAAGAATATTACAGTAGAATAGTGTAAAGAAAAAAGAAAAAAAAAGGAGAGTAAAAAAAGAAAAAAAAATTAAGAGTTGATTTAAGAAAGTGTGAAAGTGAATTTTATTATAAGTTTTACGTTTGGCAAAAAAAAAAAAAAAAAAAAAAAAAAAAACTTATATAATCAATTATTTAACTTAAATTATATCAAAAAAAAAAGGAACCAACGTGGAATTTCGTGCACGGACTTCGACAGCGGAACCTGGAAAAAGTGAGTACCTAAAATTTTTGTTTCTAAAAAAAAAAAAATGATATACATTATATAAATGTTTTTTTTTTATTTTATTTTTTTTTGTGCTAAAAAAAAAAAAAAAAAAACTTAAAAACAAAAAAAAAATAAAAATATACGAAAAGCTTACAATATTTATACAAGGTTATGTTTTCACCCATTCATTTTGACATTCGTTCAATTATTTATCTATTCATTCATCCCATATTCTTAATATTTTTTTTCTTTTTTCTATAAAAAAAAAAAAAAATTGTAACTATGTACATTCAAAAATGAATTTAAAAGATTATTTATCTAACTATATTAGTATTTTAAGGAAATAAATTATGAAGTTAGAAATGAATTAGTATCTAAAAAAAAAAAAATCGTTTGAGTTATTATTGATGTGAGTGTCGAGGAGAGATAAGGAAAAGAGGCTACCCCAACAGACAAATGATGTAGGGGAAGTCAAGGAGAAATGACCAGTAGTCATTTGCTTTGGGAGGGTTCATCCAGAGATCTCAAACCTAATTTTCTCTTTGCTTTATTTTTTTTCTATTTTCCATTTTTTTCCGTCGCTTCTTAATCTCTCTTTTGTTTACTTTTACCTTATTATCTGCAAGGTGAACACATTTATTTCTAATTATTTTTTTTGGCACGAAAATTTTGTAGGCACAGGGCCGTAGTCATGCAGCAAGATCCCACCCCGCGACGAGCTAATGCCTGAGCACTGCAAGCGTGCCAATTTGCTGCAAATATTCGGGTTACAAACACTTACAAAAATAACCCCCCCCCCCTGTATACTACAATGGCGCCCAGCAACGTGGAACAGTGAATGCTAACTTAATGACATTATACAAATTAATATAAATCATTGAGTACAAGTTCACATAAGTACATGTACACACCAAGCAATCTTGCAGTTGCTTGCTTTTTTTTTTTCAAACTTGTAATACAAATATATTTGTTTTGTTTTGCAAATAATTATTATTATATTATATTATTATATTATTATTAATTATAATTAATAGTTCAAAATTTCGTTATGACGAGTTCTATGACAAATCACAGCTGAACTTTAGGACAGTAGAATAATTTTGAGTCGTCGAGGATATCAAAGCTTGATAGTCCAAAAGAAGCTACTAGAAGTCAGTTGATCGAGTTGGTTACATTTAGAGTGTCTTTTAATTTTCTGAGTCGTTATAGTTTAAAAATATGTATAATAGTCCAGAATAAATCAAATTTTCATACCATTTTACCTTTCTATCTTTAACTTATATGTATGAACCTGTTATCAGTGTTGTCTTTTCTTTTCTCGTTCACTATCGCATCAATATAACTCAACGGTTTAATTTATATGAACAAAAATAAATTTGTAAATTTAATTTTCTACAATATACATACAAACACAATAATAGAAATATTAGTATCATATCATTTGAAATAAAATAAAAAAAAAATATATTAAAATAAACAACAAATCAAACTAATTGAAATAACATAAAATAATACAATAATATAAACTCAAACATGAATCATAATAACACATCCAAAGGAGCAGTGCCAAAGCGAGGCATGACCACGCGCTCACAAGGTCGAGGTAACTCTGCTACTCCAAATAGTTCGTTTCGAATGAATTTTCAGCCTGTTCAGCACACTCCAGTGCAAAACTCTAATCCGAATGATCTCACTTCCAATAATGGTAGTAATAATGCATCCGGCATATCAAATGAGAAAATTTTTAGAGCGACAACACAGAATGATATGGACAATAATTCTCTTCTCGAAAATAGAGCTAGAGTTAATATAACTCTCGCAAACAGTCAAAATAATATAACATCAACTTTTTCCCAATCTTATCCTCTTAATCCAATTATGACGCCAACATTACGTCAGAATCATGTTGCGCAACATAGACCAGAGAGTCATTTTCTGTCGCAACAAAATTTGACGTTGGAAAATAATTCCAATGTTGCTACCAATATTCCAAATGGTGATCGGGACATAAACAATATACGTCATCAGTTTATTTCAAGCAGTGCACCACAAATGAAAACACTTGAAGATCATATAAAGAAAATAATAAGTGAAGAACTAGGTAAAGTTATTCCTAAAATTATAAAAGAAAGTATGGGAAGTGAAACACCTCCAATAAGACAAAATTCGATTCAAAATAGACAAAGAAATTTAAATACAAATGTGATAGATGATGGTCAGTCTCAAGGTGATTCAAATTTAAGTTTTGATCCAAATATATTCGCACACAATGATAGGTATAGTAATCCAATGCCAATGGTATTTGATAATCGAATTCCCCGATTAGATAGATGGGGAATGAAATTTGACGGTTCATCGAAGGGTATGTCTGTAGAGGATTTCGTTTTTAGAGTAGAGATGCTAAAAATGAATTATAATATGACCTGGGTAGAAGTTTTGATGAACTTTCATCTCTTATTATCAGGAACAGCTCAAGAATGGTTTTGGATGTATCTTCGCAGCAATCCTCGAGGGGATTGGCCAGCACTTAAAAGCGCTTTAATCAAGCAATATCGAAACCATGAAAATGATTTTGAAATATTTAAACAAATGATGGATAGAAGACAAACACCTCAGGAAAGCTTTGAAGATTACTATAATGCAATCATGCATCTTAGGACGCAATTAAGAGAGCCGATGAGAGATTCAGATCTTATTCAGATTATTAGGACAAACGTCAATTCAAGGTTAATGAGCTTTATATATCCTATGAAAATTTACACACTAGAACATTTAAAAGACGAATGCAAGAAAACAGAGAGGATGCTACAAGCTAGGTTTTCGCAAAATAAAAATTTTAATTATCGGTCAGTTAATGAGTTAGAACAAAAATCGGACTACGATTCAATAAATGAATACTTAGAAATTTCTGCCTTAGGAGGTGAAAATAAACTGTTAACGAAGTCTAATTTGAACGTGAATACGACAAACAAATCTCCAATTTGTTTTAACTGTAAAAAACAAGGACATTTGTTCATAGATTGTAAATCGAAAATAGATCGACTTTTTTGTTATCGTTGCGGATCCGATGGATTTACGGTTTTAAATTGTACGCGTTGTAAACAACAAACGGAAAACTTGAATTCGAACGGGAAGAAAACCGGGGAATCTCGTTCGACCCAGACTCTCCCCGAGTAAATATGGTAGATGCGTGCACAAATACAAACACAGATTTTCATGAACTTAAAACTTATACAACCAGATTTTTCAACACACCAAACCATGACACAAATAAAAGTAAAATTAACAAATTTCGCAGTTTAACATACGAAGAACGCTTAAAACTATACAATGACTTACGATCCAAAATTTTCAAAGTCGATGGATTATTGAAAATTAAAAGCAACAATGAATTTAACAAATTAAGACTTCGTAAAAAAAAACGCAAAATTTTCAGTAAAATAATTTCTAGTTCTATTTTAAATTCTGATTTAGATTGTCGCCCATACGCCTCAGTGACCATTAAGGGAACAAAATTCAATGGCCTTCTGGATAGTGGTGCCAGCGTGTCATGTTTAGGCAAGGGTTGTATGAAAGTTATTGAAGAACTAAACATTCCGCTTATAGAGTTTTCGTCTTTTGTAAGAACGGCTGACGGAAAACAACAACCCATCTTAGGCAGAATACAAGTTGAGGTAGAGTTCGCAGGTCGTCAAGAAAATGTTGATTTATATTTGATTCCGTCACTTTCTCAGTCTCTTTATTTGGGGATAGACTTCTGGCAAAAATTCAAGATTGCTCCGAACATTATAAATGAAATTACAGAAGATTTGGACTCAGATACAGATGAAAGAGAGGATAGAAAGATGATAAAATTAGATAAAGATCAAGCAAAACGTCTAACTGAAACTATAGAAAAATTTCCATCATATGCAAAGTTAGGTTTAGGAAAAACATCCTTGGACATGCATGTCATTGACACAGGTGATGCTATGCCGGTTAAACAACGGTATTATCCCGTATCGCCTGCAATCCAGGAAATAATTAACGCTGAAGTAGATCGTATGATATCCTTGGGAGTGATAGAAGAATGTTCAAGTTCTTGGAGCTCACCACTCGTTCTTGTGAGAAAACCTGGCAAGAATAGATTGTGTCTTGACTTGAGAAAGGTAAATTCACTTACCAAAGGTAGTGCATACCCACTTCACAATGTAGAAGCTATAATGAGTAGACTTCCAAACGCCCATTATATTAGCAGTTTAGATCTAAAAGATGCTTTCTGGCAAATTCCCCTTGAAGAGAAATCCAGGGATAAAACAGCTTTTTATGTGCCAGGGCGATCACTCTATCAATTTAAGGTCATGCCATTTGGGTCGAAAAATGCGGCTCAGACTATGTGCCGAGTAATTGACAGGATGGTTCCAAGCGAACTGCAAGAAAATGTCTTTCCATACGTCGATGACTTATTAGTGATTGCTAAAGATTTTAATACTCATATAAAGATTTTAGAAAAAATTGCGGAATGTTTGCATAAGGCAAATTTGACTATCAATGTCGAAAAATCGCATTTTTGTTTTAAAGAGTTAAAATTTTTAGGACATATAGTAGGAGGAGGTTTCATAAAACCAGATCCGAACAAGGTCTCTGCAGTACAAGAGTTTCCAGTGCCAAAAACACAAAAACAAGTGAGGAGTTTTCTAGGACTATGTGGTTGGTATCGCAAATTCGTAAAAAACTATGCAGAACTAGCCAGTCCACTTACTGACACTCTCAAAAAGAATAAAACCTTTGAAATGACTCCACAAGCTATATCGTCTTTTGAAGCACTAAAAGAAGCTCTTGTTAATGTACCTGTTTTGACAAAACCAGATTATACAAAGCCGTATACGATTCAAACTGATGCTTCAAGCATAGGGATAGGTGCTGTTCTGTTCCAGCTTGATGAGGAAAAACATGAAAAGCCCATTGCATTCTTCTCACAAAAGTTAAGTCCAACACAGCGCAAATATAGTGTAACAGAGCAAGAATGTTATGCGGTTGTCCAAGCTTTAAAAAGATTCCGCCAGTATGTGGAAGGAATGAAATTTTCAGTGATAACAGACCACGCGAGTCTCAAATGGTTGATGAGCTCAAAAGATCTGAGTGGAAGATTGGCTCGTTGGTCATTAAAATTACAAGCTTTCGATTTTGATATCTCCCACAGGAAAGGTGCTCAGAATATTGTACCTGACGTTTTGTCTAGAGCGCATGTTGATGAAATAGGAAATGAAATAAATATTAATACAATTATTGATTTGAACGATCCTGAATTTCGATCTGATGGATATATAGACTTGATTTCAACAATTTCAAAAAGTTCAGACCAATTTCCAGATCTGAAAACAGAAAATGGGCTTATTTATAAAAGAGTTTCTGAAACTTCTGAGGATAATTTTGATTCAGAGTTTCAATGGAAATTATGGGTGCCTAATGGTCTCACAAACTCGATCATAGAAAAATTTCACAATCCTCCAAATTGTTCTCACGGTGGTATGAACAAAACTCTTGAAAAGATTAAGGAATGGTTCTTTTGGCCTAGTATGACAGTTCAAATAAGAGATTTTATTAGGAATTGTACTGTGTGTAAAGAAAACAAGTCATCAAATCAAACCTTAAGACCTCCGATGGGATCGCAGCATGAAGTAAATAGACCATTTCAAAAATTGTATATTGATTTCATGGGACCATATCCAAGAACGAAGTTAGGCAATTCTTTTATTTTTGTGTTGCTAGATGCGTTTTCTAAGCTTGTTTTACTAAAACCTTTAAAAAGGGCAAATGCCAGTCTAGTGATAGAATTCCTTGAGCATAATGTTTTTAATGTTTATGGTGTACCCGAATATATACATAGCGACAACGGCCAACAATTTGTGTCAAAGGAATTTCACCAATTTCTGTATAAATTTGGTGTAACTCATATCCGTAATGCAGTATACTCTCCCCAAGCGAATGCTTCTGAGAGAGTGAATCAGTCGATTCTTTCGGGAATCCGAAGTTATCTAGGAAGTAACCAAAAGGAGTGGGATAAGTATGTGTCCAAAATACAACAAGCTTTATGTACTTCAGTACACCAATCAACTGGCACCTCGCCATATTATTGCTTGTATGGGCAGCATATGGTTTCGCACGGAAGTATGTACCACCTTTTACATAAATTGAAATCTCTAGGTGAAGGAGAAATGCAGTTTGTATCACAAAAAGAAAAACTTGATCTAATACGCGCAAATATAACAACTAACATCAAAAAAGCATATGAACGAAACTCTAAAGCATATAATTTAAGAAGTACGAAAAGATATTTTGTTCCAGGAGAAGTTATTTACCGAAGACAATTTGTATTAAGCGATGCATCTAAAAACTTAAACTCTAAGTTATGTAAGAAATTTGTCCAGTGTCGAGTTATAAGACCAGTAGGAAATTCACTTTACGAAATCGAAGATATGGAAGGAAAGAGGAAGGGAACATATCATGCAAAAGATTTGCAAAAATGAAAAAAATAAAAAAATACATATATACATATATACATACTCGTATAATTATATAATTATAAAGTTTCCATTCATAAATCAGGGCGTGGGTCGATTATTTGTAAGGACACGGTTTTCAGACATTTCCAAATTCATCAACATTTTCGGTTTTGTAAATGCCTGAATGTGTAGCGTGCCCCGTCTTTAAATAATAAGGATTAGGATGTTTCGAAAAAAAAAAAAAAGTAGCTCATTTTTGAAATTCATTTCTGTAACCGAAGAACAGTCCAGAAAACGGAAATAAGTACACTTTAAATAAGAAAGCTAAAGTTAAAAGAAAGTGTCGAACTCTGAATTGTCGAAGTTCGAATGATTTCGACATTCGAATAATCGATCAAGGAAGTAAAGAGACATCCATCTTATCATTCTTTTTAATCTTCAATTCATCGGTGCTGGACGTGTCTCAAGAAAAAAAAAACAAAAATCTCTTTAACACGTATTAAATTTTCGACACTTAGTTAAATTTTCAATTTAAAAATAAAAAAAAAAAAAAAACCTTATAAGAGGAACAGAAAACAAAAATTTTACTAGACATTGGTAATAATACGAATCAAATCTTAAACTAACAAAAAAACAAGGTAACATAAAACATTAATTTTACAAAACGAAATAAGTTACACAAAAAATATTTTTATTTTTAATTAATAGCTGTCGAGAGTGGAGCACTGAATTCTAGGTGCAGGAAAATTGCCTGCTTCTAAACCAGAGAGAGACCTAGAAGTGTCCACTCCGACGCTTGTATGCCGAGCAGCGAAGCCACGAGGTTATACAACCACGAATTAGAAGCTCTAAGCCATCAAAGAGAAGACTCTTATTATACCACCAGCTAAAAGACAAAAAAAAAGACAAAATAAGATTTGTCTAAAATAACACAATATTAAATTAAAGAAACCCACAAAATAAGTAATAAATAAACTAAAAGTAAAAATCAAAAGTAGAAAAATAAAAAATAATAGAGAAAAGGAAAATCTAAGAAAGCCAAATATCGAAGTAGTTTTAAGAATATTACAGTAGAATAGTGTAAAGAAAAAAGAAAAAAAAAGGAGAGTAAAAAAAGAAAAAAAAATTAAGAGTTGATTTAAGAAAGTGTGAAAGTGAATTTTATTATAAGTTTTACGTTTGGCAGTAAAAAAAAAAAAAAAAAAAAAAAAACTTATATAATCAATTATTTAACTTAAATTATATCAAAAAAAAAAGGAACCAACGTGGAATTTCGTGCACGGACTTCGACAGCGGAACCTGGAAAAAGTGAGTACCTAAAATTTTTGTTTCTAAAAAAAAAAAAATGATATACATTATATAAATGTTTTTTTTTTATTTTATTTTTTTTTGTGCTAAAAAAAAAAAAAAAAAAACTTAAAAACAAAAAAAAAATAAAAATATACGAAAAGCTTACAATATTTATACAAGGTTATGTTTTCACCCATTCATTTTGACATTCGTTCAATTATTTATCTATTCATTCATCCCATATTCTTAATATTTTTTTTCTTTTTTCTATAAAAAAAAAAAAAAATTGTAACTATGTACATTCAAAAATGAATTTAAAAGATTATTTATCTAACTATATTAGTATTTTAAGGAAATAAATTATGAAGTTAGAAATGAATTAGTATCTAAAAAAAAAAAAAATCGTTTGAGTTATTATTGATGTGAGTGTCGAGGAGAGATAAGGAAAAGAGGCTACCCCAACAGACAAATGATGTAGGGGAAGTCAAGGAGAAATGACCAGTAGTCATTTGCTTTGGGAGGGTTCATCCAGAGATCTCAAACCTAATTTTCTCTTTGCTTTATTTTTTTTCTATTTTCCATTTTTTTCCGTCGCTTCTTAATCTCTCTTTTGTTTACTTTTACCTTATTATCTGCAAGGTGAACACATTTATTTCTAATTATTTTTTTTGGCACGAAAATTTTGTAGGCACAGGGCCGTAGTCATGCAGCAAGATCCCACCCCGCGACGAGCTAATGCCTGAGCACTGCAAGCGTGCCAATTTGCTGCAAATATTCGGGTTACAAACACTTACAAAAATAACCCCCCCCCCTGTATACTACAGTACATACATACGTACATACGTACATAAGTACGAACGTACGTACACACATACACACAGATATCTCTCTATAAAAGAGAAATTTAGATTCTAGGAACCATAAAACGTCCAGATTTGTCAAAAATTTCAATTTGAAAAATCGGACCCATTACAATAACTCCCTATGGGAAGTTAATAATTTTTTAAAAGTGAAGTTAACATCCTAAACAAATGTGCACAATTTAAAGAAATTTTCAAGAAATTACGGAAATTCCTGCAAGACTTCGTTAGTATTTTATTATTCGAATTTCATCAGCGTTTAAAATGGAATCGCTTTTTAGCGATATGAAGTTAAGTTTTCAACTCATAACCCTCCAATTGACGCGTAGAAAAATATCCTTCCTGACGTTAACATTAGTTTTCCACATAAATCTTCATATTTCGAAATTTTGTCGTCGGCTCTTGCAGTATTTTCAATCCAAAACCATTTTGGAAGAATTGGCCACTTTATATATCTTGGCCCTAACCTTAATCGAAATACATGGTAGAGTGGGTGTGTGAACGTTGTCGTTCGTCGTACACTTATAAACTTATAAATGAGTGCGGTCATCTAATATCAGTCCAGGGTCGAGATATCGAACTATAACAAATCATTTGGAAAGGGATTTTTTTTGTTTTTGTTTTTGTCTATTAATAAATCTTTTGTTAGCCTTCTGCATTTTTTTTTTTTCATTTTTGAACCTTTATTCTATTTCTTGTTTACCCTTATTTATTTTGATGTTTCATCACATTTAATCCCATACAATAAATTTAAGGATTCTTGCTCTTCTTAAAACAACATCATCAATGGCTGATGCTTATGGTCGAAATACAAAATACAAAATACCTTAGGTTGTTTCGGTTCGGTTTGGTTTGGTTTACATCAAACAGAAAAAGGTAAGTCAATTTGCTGTCTAAACATGAAATTTAATGAAGATGAATAAACAAACGACAGCATTGTAATGTCTACTTTTAGTGTGCAATATTTAGAAAGGTGATTGAAAAACAAAAATGTTGTATATTTCTGAACCTTTCCTGAAGCTGAATTGAATACATCTAATTATCTACCTGATTTGTATTTGTGTGTTTGTGTTCATATCCTTCGATGAGGAAGATATTATTTTTCTATACTCAACATAAGAAGAGTGAGATGGATTTGCTCAGAATTGATGCATCCATTTCTATACATTTTGACACTTAATATATAAAGACGTTAAAATATGATAATAATGATTGCGGCATAAATGGTCATAAATGCCACTTTAGTATAAAGGCGGAATTTTAAAGAGTGATGAAACAATATACTGTTATTAAAGAAAAATTATTTAACAATCAAAATGTGAATCATAAAATTTGAAAAGTCAAAAGCTTCCAGATTAAAATACGGCAGAGACAGAGAAAGGGACTATTTTGTCTCTAAGTACTGGGGTGTCTTATTCTCATACTTTAGAAAACCTTGCAAGAAAAAAGTCTAACATTATCAAATCGAAGGACTCGGTGGTCCGTTCATTTCACATCCATCTGAGACCATGCTTTACTCGCACAGAGCTTCCAGAGTGTGTCATGTAACGTCACACCTTCGTCGTCTTGATGAAACCACATTCCGTTTAGCATCGATTATTATACCCATAACATGTTGTTCTAAAAAAAATTATAAACCAATTTTAATTGTGGATCTTAGAACTCATGTGGATCAGGATTGATATTTACCAAAAATAGACAATTTATAATTTATATTTTTGGTACAATTCATCTAAAAAAGGAACTTTTCTTTTTCAATTAAGGCAAGGATCATTTTCGAACTACTCTACACGTTTAACTTTAGATCCTGAATTAGTTGAATTTTGAACATAATGTGCAAGTGTATGGACACGGCACTACTCAAAATTGGCCAAGTTGGAACCTGTTAAAAGCCGAGTTCTTGTGAACGATATGATACCGACTGCTTCGTTTTTGGCAAATTTTGTATTCTGTTGGTTGAGCGACTATTGTACCATTGGACTCAAATTTATCCACCACAGTGCAAACGACTTTCGGTACTACAATAATTATGGTGGCCGTTAAATCATCGAAGTGCGTGGAATATTGTCCGATCAAATCAATCATTTTGATAAATTAATTCTATCATTAGAACTTGGTAAAGATGACATTTAATTTGACAGATGTGACTCCAAAATTATCGTTTTTATTAACTGTCAAAGTTTAAAAATCCCTATTGAAATACTTTTGACTGGCTTTTGACTCCTTTTTTCTACAAAAATACAGCTACTTTGAAATGCTCGTAACCAATTTCTGTTCTACCCTTTTACCCTTTTATTTATTGGTTAAACGTTAAACTTAAGGGCAGTTTGTCTACACCTGCTTCTTGGTTCACTGCATCTTGATTCCGTCACTGATGTCCTTTAATTTTTCGTAAGAAAAAAAAAAAATAAATAAAAACAATACATTGATGTACAGTATTGTGCAAAACCTAAGCAACTTTTTTATATTTTTGTTTCACAATTATTTTTACATACTTTGGATAATAAAATAATAATAAAATGTATGTGCAATTGTAGTTTTATGTTTATATATTATATATCTAACATTTCATAAAAACATATATTCTCAAATAAAAAAAAAAAAAAAATGTTTTTAAAAAATGTTAAATTTGAGTGTGCAAAACTTAAGCAACTTCGTTCCCACTGTAAGAGAATTCTAAGCTAACATTTAATAACGGGACTTTTACAGTAAAATTTGAAATGCCACGCGATCAACAAGAATTTAACAATAGTCTTTGATTAGTTTATTTCTGTTAAAGCATAGTTTCGGTTGTTTGTCGGTATGTCTCGAAAAAAGTACGATTCTAACTTTAAAATACAAATAATTAATGAATTTTATCGTGGAGCATCACAAATTTCGCTATCCAAGAAATATGACATTAATAAATCAATTATTTCACGGTTAATACAAAAATTTAAAACTACGGGAAGCGTCCAAAAACTTAATTTTGGAGGTCGACCGCTTAAAACATCAAAGAGAACAGACAGACAAATCTATTCTTTAATTAAAAAAGAACCGTTCATAAGCTCCAAACGCATTGTAGAAACATTAAACCTTCAAATTGATGCAAGCACCGTAAGAAGACGTGCCATAGACAATGACCTTCGAAGTTACAGGCCATGCAAAAAACCGTTGCTTACAAAAAAACATTTGAAAAAAGGTTGTGTTTTGTATTGTGATATTTAGTGGTTTTAAGTACTGTGTTTGAATTAAATTTTACTTTCTTCAAAAAAATAGATTAGATTTTGCAAAAAAGTATCACCAATGGTCCGTGGAGAAATGGAAAACGGTACTTTTTAGTGATGAATCGAAATTCAACATGATTCAATCCGATGGGATATGCCACGTTCGAAGAGGCAAGGGCCAACGGCTTAATCCAAAGTATTGTAATGTCACAGCAAAACATGGAGGCGGAAGTGTCATGATTTGGACCTGTTTCTCAGGACATGGCCAGGGTCCTTTCTATCAAATCGAAGGGATAATGGACAAGTTCATGTATAAACACATCCTGGAAACACAAATGCTTCCCTATTCCGATTGGAATATGCCGCTTCGATGGGTGTTTCAACATGACAACGACCCGAAACACACATCGAAGCTGGTAAAGAAGTGGATAGAAGACAATGGGATCCAAGTTCTTGATTGGCCGGCACAATCACCAGACTTGAATCCCATCGAAAATCTTTTTGGGATTCTCAAGAAACGGGTCGCTGGAAAACGCTTCCGATGCAAGGAGGAGCTCTTAAAAACTCTGAAAGAGCAATGGGAGGACATACCAAGAGATTTTATCTCTAATTTAATAGCTTCGATGCCGAAAAGATGTGCTGCAGTCCTAAAAAACAAGGGAAACTATACTAAGTATTGAAAAGTTGCTTAGGTTTTGCAAACAAGCATTTATTTCATTTTTTGTTAATGATTTTTAAAAAATATTAGGAATTTTTGTATTTTTATTTTAATATCGAAAAACAATACATAAACATAAAACTATAATTCCACATATATTGCGTTTTTTTACCATCCATAGCATGAAAAAAAAAACAACGTTGAAGTGAAAAAACGAAAAAGTTGCTTAAGTTTTGCACAATACTGTATACACAAAAAAAGACCCAGTCGTTTATTTGAACAGAATACGAGTATTATACGTTTTTGTAATACTTGAAGACTATTATATGAAAAAGTCAAGGAATATACTCTTGATAGCCATTAAACGGACGATGACATCCTTAATCCATTCGGCCAAGTCTTCAACGAACATACACTTACACAAACACACTTCCCATTTACTATATCAAGAGGTCTCTATGTACGAGTGCCATCCTTATGTCCAGTATTTGTGCTAAGCAAAATGGATGGGATATTGACGAGAGTCATTTTGATAGGAAAAAGTATCATCATCAAATAGGACAAAAGAAGGATGATAATGTGATATAAAAACCATCATCATTACTGTCGATTTAAGTACTGACACTGGACCCACGCACGTATACTGCATAAAGCTTCCTCCCATAAAAAAGGAAGAAGGATAGGCGGCAGGAGTAAAAAAGTCGTTTCTGAAACACAATCATAAAACCATACGAGTACTACATACGAGTACATCGATGCAATGCAAATATTGTAATTTTAATAAGGAAATACTCTTATAAACCAAAGGCAAAGTTTGAGCGGGGTAGTGTCTGCTTTGTACATGTCAACTTCTGTAGTTTAAAGTCACATTTACAAAAATAACTAGCTGACCTGGCGAACTTCGTCTCACCCTAATTTAAAGCCTAAACATAAGCCTCAATTTTAATATGTATTACACCTATATACACACGTATAAACGTATGCTAACAAAACAGCCATAAATCGAAAATAAGTACACATAAGCACATAGTTTAAAACCTTCTTTTTGACCATATCTTTCATACAAAAAGTATATTGAAAATGATCGAATGCCAACTGAGATCATATATATAAAGATATGCTAAGGATTTAAATTTTACAAAATTGTAATTGAATTTTAAAAACACTAAAGAAATCCTACCAAAAAAAAAACAACTTTTTTTTTTTAACAAATCTACAGACCTTTTTTAAATCTATTACAGTTTCCATCAAATTTTTCACAGATGAAACTACGAAAATGTTTTTAAAAATTTAACCATCTTCTTCAAGTTTTTTTGTAACACAATAATATTATTATATGTTTTAAGGTCACTTACATATTGTAATTTAAACCTAGGGCCGAATTACCATATCAGTCATCGAGTGAGTAAATTCCATCAGTTATCGAACGAACGAGTGACTACATTGGGATGATGGCATACGTAGTGGGACGTATCGTTTAGATTTTAATAATAAATTGTAGTAGTTATAATCTACTACATCAACTCCTCTTTAATTTTCATCGAGTCTCTCTCTCTCTCTCTCTGCAGTTGTAATGTGATAGATAACATCAGTGTTTATGTGAATTGTGAATAGGTTGAAAAAAATAAATTATGAATAATTTATAATGAGTATTTTGTTCTCATCAAGTGATACTGAAGGTGAGAATAAAAACAACCTTTGTGAAGTATTTTTAACCAAACTTAAATATTTCAGACGATGAAAAATACGAAGCAATGGAGCGCCGCAGTCCAAAATCTTATTGATGTTTGGCCAAATCGGGGTGTCTAGACATATAATTAGCCATAGAATTTTTTTGTTCTTGATTAATTATGTTTATAAACTTGAACGACAAATTTTTTTTAAAATACACAATTTGCTGCAAAAACATACCATCAGTTAACTTTAAGTCTGTCGAGTGAAATCTCGTTCGATAGCTAATCACAGAATTCCAAATTGAAGTACTAGATCGCTCGTTAACGTGAGAGGGAATGCCAAATTGACATAATTCAGTCATGTATTACTCGTTAACTGATGCGGTAATTCGGCCTCTGAATTTGCATCAGTTACAGTATTTTAATTACTTGTACATTTTAGTTGAAGTTTCTTACAATAATTGTTTTCATCAAGTATTGAAACCCCGGGTAGAGCAATATGTAAATGTTTCATTATTTTATTGTTCTTTTCATTAAATTATTATTATTTAAAATTCATAAATATACTGAATATCTTAATATTTATACTTTTTGAATACAATTTAACTGTGACTTAATTGAATAGATAATAGAAGAAGCAGTAGAATAACTCCGACAAAAACAAATTTCAAATACAAATCAAATTCAGTGGACTCCCGTTTTGACATTTGGTTATTGTGTTTGTTTTCTTTAACTGTCAAAACAAATGTCACTGTGAAGGAGGTTGCTCTTAGATTAAATATTGCATAATTACTCGATTACACTTTGCTCAAATTGTATTTTATGTTAAATAATAATTCGAATCATCTTATAAAATAAGAAATGGTGCCCGCCCCTTTAATAATGATCAAGCGTACATTTCTAAGAGGTAGAAAGAGCATCATGTTACCTGATAACTACTTCTGTGGAAGAAAATTTAAAAAAGGTCGAGAAACTTATACTGGAGGATTTTAGAGCAATGTTAAAATAAAAGTAGAGAATACAAGCCTTGCCATTGCTATCATACACCATATTCTTCATGACTGCCTTAATCTGTCAAAAGTGAGTGCAAGATGGGTGCCAATGTTGTGTTTTCTGTCCAATGTTTTTCAATGAATTTCGTGCAAGTTTCTGTATGCAATGCTTACCACTCAGAATTTCCTGACCAGTTAAACTCATTACAGAGTTCTAACCACTCATTTGCCTAATAGATCTTCTTCCTCACTATGACATCTGGAAGTTTTCTTGGCAATCTGTTTTCGTTCAAGTTTTGAAAGGAATACTGTTGGTAGTCCTGTTTCTAGACTAAGTGCGTAGTTTGGTGTATTACTGGGTAAGAAAAAACATCTCTTAAAGAAAAACCTTTGCAATTTTTCGACTTCATTATGTTCGGAATAACCCCAAACTTGAGCATAGTAGTTCATTACTGATTTTGAAGTGGCTTCATAAATTTTGTACTTTGCTGAGTGCTGTATGTTTTTGTTTTTGATGAAGTTTGACCAACAAGCATTAATGGGATTTTTAGACATTGCAAGTCTTTACAAAAGATCATCTGTCCACGACATATTGTAATTCTGAGTTAATACTAGGTTTGATATTTTGATTTCATCATTGATGAAAGTCCACTTTCTTCAGCTGCCCGACAGCGACGTCCACCGTTTCGAAAAATAACAATATCATATTTTCACAAGTTCACGAGAAGATTCCATTTGTACAGTTACTTGTGGAGCAATTATCATTGTTTGCAAGGAAGCGGGATTGTCGAAGAGTAGAACAATATCGTCTGCATAAAGTAATACTTTTACTGATATGCCCTCAATAGTAACTCCACCATTTAGATCGAAGTCAAGGTCATTCAAGAACAGGATAAATAGAGGACAAATCCCTGTTTTACATCTTGATTAATTAGAAAAATTGTCGAAAGTTTATTTTTTTGATCGATTTGTGTAGTTTGATAAGACAAGACACAAGAGAGATTGAAAATTTGGTCTACAGTGGAGTAGTTTTACCTGTATGCAGCTTGGAATTCTTTCAAAATTTGATTTTCTTTTCGAATAAAGCAATTCAAAAGAACAACACCCACCTTATAGCCCGAACTTGACACCAATTGATTATTATTTATTACAAGATTAAAACAAAAAACTTTAGGGGAATCGATTTTCTGAGGATGAAAGGCTTACTAGATAAGCAAGAAAGCTACTTTTTCGAGGATACAATATTAATATCAATATGTAATGAATGGAAACGAAGATAAGGTATATTTAAAAATAAATTCAATTCAAATAAAATTTGAGCTTCTCTCCATTTCTATACTTAAAACTTACTATTAGGTGCTCTTCCACAATTAATTTTAATTTAAGAACACGATAGACCTCAACATCCATGCCACTCAATAAAATGCTCCGAATTATCAACAAAAACTTGTAGTTATATGTTTTACCCAGCATTTATCTGATAAAGCATTTTTATAGTATACGAGTATGTAATCTATGTATTTAAAAAAAATATCTGCCATTCAAGTGTAAAATTTCATTTCGTTTGATTTCGCAACAAGTTCGTAGGTATTTTCATTCCAATACCCATGATATATCCAAGGATGTATCTCATATAAAAAAAGGACACAATTTAAAATCGAATTGACACCAAATAACGTATTTTCATGTGAGTCTGCTACTCAGAAGAGAACATACATAAAAATGAAGGCGAATGCATATTTGTACAACATATTTCTGATGATGGTGTCGAATATAAATTTATTCGTATTTTTATGTCAACCACGTTCAGAGATGAAAAGTTGGACGAAAAACTTTATTACATTATGACTATGAGTCTTTAAATATAAATACAATTTTTCAAACACAAATACGAGTATAAATGAATTTTCGGTATTGGTTTGATTGAAATTCTTCTAACACAACAATTTTCCAATGAATTACATATTTTTACTCAGTTACAAACTTTTATTCTGAATGGATTGATATTTTATCTTAAATATTTTGATTTCAATAAAAAATGGAAGGAATTATGTATTTAGTTGAAATGTAATAATTGCTTAAATTAAAAGATTGGATATAAAACACTCTGCAGTTTGTTCAATTTCTTTCTATAAGAAATATTTTTTCATGATATAATGTTTTCAAATGTATCTTAAAGTGAATGCAATTGTTTATTCAACTTAAAATAAATATTATAATAAGGACTGACTGCAATTAGTATAGATTGTAATTATTTGAGATTTTTATATTAATTTTCATTGAAAACCTCTGCGTAAGCTTTTCCATCTATCCTATTCTTCTGGGCTTGTTCCGAGCAGTTGGAAAACAGCATTTGTCCAACCTATACCAAAAAAAGGCGAATCTTCTTCACCCTCCAATTACCGACCAATTGCACTTACGTCCCTTCTTTCCAAGGTCATTAAAAACGCTGATAAACTATCAGCTCAAGAAATATCTCGAAGATCGGAAGCTTCTTAATGACCGGCAGTACGGCTTTCGCAGCAATAGATCCACTGGTGACTTGATGGTTTATCTCACCGAACACTGGAACAAATCTTTACATCGTTTTGGAGAAAGTAAGATTATTGCACTTGATATTTCTAAAGCATTTGATAAAGTCTGGCATCCTGCTCTTTTATCGAAAATGCGTGCTTTTGGTATCGATGAAACCCTTCTTCGTTGGATTAGTAACTTTCTTTCGAATCGCTCTATACAAGTAGTATTAGACGGATTCAAGTCTGAAACCCACAACATAAATGCTGGTGTGCCACAGGGTTCCGTTTTGTCTCCGACCCTCTTTCTCATTTTCATTTATGATCTCCTTTCTGCAACTACTAATCCATTAAATTGTTTCGCTGACGATAGCACCCTTAGCTTTTCATATTCGTTCCCAGATTCACATCCCTGCGCTTCGGATGTGGAACTGCAACGGCTAAATATGATAAGTACATTAAATTCTGATCTATACAGCATTGTACAATGGGGATTAGGAAATCGCGTAGAATTTAATGCTTCGAAAACTCAATGCTGCCTTCTGTCGTTAAAGCGAGACGTACCCCCTCTGCCATTGTCTATGAGTGGCACTTGCATCGAAGAAACTAATCAGCTTGCGATAGTAGGGGAGCCCATGAAGGAAATTGGGGATTTACTCGAGCGCGTCAGATTAAGATAAGGGAGGTAGCTTACATATTGATAAGCGTCTCCAGCGAATATGAGCTCTCAATATTGGGGGGTTTGATCTGGGGGGCCCGTCAGATTAGTAAAAAAAAATCGATCACCTGACTTACTCGAGCGCGTCAGATTAAGATAACATAGATTAATTAATAAAAAAGAAGTACACATTTCGCTAATCTGACGATTTGAGCCTAACCCAAGGGTGTGGGAGGGTAACAAAGTTGCAGAAAAAAACTGATGCGTGGACTTACTCGAGCGCGATAATTTTTTTTTTTATTTTAAAGTACATGATATCAGAATAACAAAAAATATATAATCTGACCATTTCCTCAAGCCGAAGGTACTTAAAATCGCAATTTAAAACACAACTACTTTAAATAAAAAACAATCCTTAAAAAATAACGGTAACAATTACACCTTATTATAATACATTTTTTTAAAGCCAACACTCTGTTCTATTAGCCAGTTTTTAAATCAAGTAAAATAAGTTAATAGTTTTCATCTTAAATTCAAAATTTGGCCAAGCATTTTTTTTTTTTAAGTTTGAAAATCAATTTTTCAAAATTTTAATATTTCATAAAATTTTTTTAACTTATAATTCATTACTCTCATTACTTCTTAATCAAAAACTAAAAACAATATGACTATAAGCCTTATAGTTTTCGAAAAAATTGAAAATTGCTAAAACTTTAACTGATATAACACTCTTCGAGTATGCATGTTGTACTCTAATGTATACCTACCTCTCTTTTACTTTTCCCCTATTTCTGAATTTTTAGAGGAAGTGGATTTTTTTCTTATTTGTGTAATAACACGTCTTTTCATGAATGAATTATTGTAAACCTCGGTTTTTATTTGCTGTTACAGATATGGAAACAACTGAAGATTTAGAAAATCCTGTAGAATTTCTTGATTTAGATTCTGACATTTCTTATAATAATACCTACTGATTTTTGAAGTTATAATAATGTGCTATCTATTATTTTTTATGTAAATTTTGAAATAAATAATGCTTCTTAAATTATTGTTAATTTTTCGTATCTATAATTAAAATTTAATATTGTAAAGAAAAAAAAAAGAAAAAAACATTCTTTTTAAATTGTCAGATTAACAAAACCCCTTGTTTTAATCGTCAGATTTTTGGTCACTATACTTGGAACATCATGTGGAACCATCAGTATGCTAATCTGACGCGAGTTAAGTATCCATAGCAAAACATATTGAGAAAAAAGATAACATTATTTGTATTCAATGATATCTTTAGTCTCTAGTACAGTCTTGCACACAACGCTACAATGATAACATATGTAAAAGAGATAATATCGTTTGTATACAATGTTGGAATATTATCTCTTCTTCATTATCAAGCAAGACGATTGTACGCTTGGGTCTCCTTGTAGATAGATAAGAAAAGTATATAAATACGACTGTATGATGAATTTATCAATAGTCTTATTGTAACTACATAGTAGCCTTAAGCTCCTTTTAGAATTAGTAAAAAGTATTTCAATAATAAAGGACATAGTTCCAAATAAATATTGTTTAATTTTAAAAGTAAGAAACAAGTGTTTTAATTGGCGATCCTGCCAGGAGGTTAAATATACTTTTTAACTTCAATCGAGCGGACCTCGGGAACAAGTAGTGAAATCTAGTATAAACAGAACACTCGCGTTACCGGTTACAAGAATTACCTAGCATAGCAGGTACAAATATAGCTTCTTCGTACGAAGCAGCAAAGCAATTCAGTGAAAGTGTATATGTGGAGGAAAAAAACACACAAATTCGACGACAACAGACACGAGTTCAAAATGGAACAACTCGCAGTATTAATGGCAAGATTAGAAGCTTTAGAAACCAGGTGCAACACAGTAACACAAACCCTAGAGCACACACGCACAGAGAATGCAAGGTTAGCAGCAATAATAACTAACCAAAATCAAATAAACACTAATTTAGAAACAAAACTAAATGAAGTAAAATCTGGATTAGGCATAGTACCAAACATACCTGTGCTAGAGGAAATAAGAACCACATATACAGATGGTAGTGAAATACAGTTAGACGCATTTAAAAGCCTACCTATTTTCAACGGCGATCAATCAAATTATCGGTCGTGGCGCGAAGAAGCATCCAGATTAATGGACAGCATTAAAAACTTCAAAACACACAGTAAGTACGCAGCAGCATTGACTATAGTGAAAAGTAAAATACAGGGTGCAGCCGCGAATGTGTTAACTAATTATAACACAATTTTTAATTTTGAGGCGATACGTAACAGATTAGATTATACGTACTCTAATCAAGAACCTCTATACGTGCTACAAGACATGATGAAAGCCATCACGCAAAAAAGAAGCACACTGTCTGAATACCACGACGAGATAAATAAAAATCTCAATTTAATAATATCAAAAATCACTATGTCAGGTGATCCGCCGAATATAATCGACAGACTAATTAAAAATGCTAACGACGACGCAGTTCGTATATTCATTGATGGTATGAGTGACAACTTTACAAGAGGATCATTATATTCAGCTACAATAAATGATCTAGAACACGCATTCGCAATTGCTCGCAGAATAGAACATGATAATGTGCACAGGCATTTACATCTCACTCAAGATAAGCACCACAAAAATATGCCACATGAACGCAGAAACGAAAGAAGACCAAATTATTCGAGCCAAACAACGAATTATCAACCCCAGAAGCAATACGATAATATGCAGCAACACAATCAAGGACCACGCCTAAACCCTTTCAAGAGAAATGACGGACCACAGCCGATGGAGATAAACTCGAGACAAATTGTACATGCACAGCGACAAAATTGGAATCAATACAAACCCGATGTATATAATCCACCAGCGAAACGTGAACACAGCGGGAGTTTCAACACACACAACAGACCGCAACGATCTTATCAGCAGAACTTCAAGCAGCAGAGAGTAAATAACTCCCGACAACAACGCAGAGACGATGTCAGCAGTACATATGCAGAAGCAGATGAAACGGAATGTATGGTAAATAATAACATAAGAATAGATCATTTAAACTAGTAGACGGGTTGCCCTGCTTAAATTTAACTAGTACTATTTCTAAGAAAATTTATAAAATTCTTATTGATACTGGTGCAACCCATAATTACATTAATAGAAAATGCGATTCTAGCGAAAAAATTAAAATTAAACCTATAAAAATAAAAACAATGCATGGTTATTCTATGGTAGATACAAAGAAAGTAGTTAGGATATTAAAGAAAAATATAACATTTTTTGAATTAGAGGATATTCAGTCTTTTGATATGATATTAGGATATGAAGGACTTAAAGTTCTAAACGCGGAAATAAATTTCAGTAATATGACTCTAACTACCATAAGCAGTGTCGAATCTATTTAGAAAATTAATTACATAATTGGGGAAAATAATATTTATAAAGCAGACATAGATAGACTGATGAAGATTAATAACAGCATAGGACCGTTACCCTTTACAGATACTATAGAAGCAAGCATTAGGACGACCAATGATAATCCGGTTTATGTTAAACAATATCCATATCCCATAGCAGATAACGAATTCGTAAACAAAGAAATACAGAAACTCTTACATGACGATATAATAGAAAAAAGCCATAGTCCTTATAACAGTCCCATATGGACAGTACCTAAAAAAGGTTTGGACGAAAAAGGAAAACCAAAACGGCGCATGGTTGTTGATTTCCAAAAACTTAACGCTCACACTGTAACAGACAGATACCCCATTCCGGATGTCAACATGACAATTCAAAATTTAGGTAAAGCCAAGTACTTTACAACGTTAGATTTGGAGTCAGGTTTCCACCAAATTAAAATCAAAACAGATGATAAAGAAAAAACAGCTTTTGCTATAAATGGCGCAAAATATCATTTTAAACGAATGCCTTTCGGGCTCAAAAATGCACCAAGCATATTTCAGAGATGCGTGGACGACATTTTGAGAGACTTTGTAGGTAAATTCGTACACGTTTACATTGATGACGTATTGATATATTCTTCATCTGAGGAAGAACATATACAGCACATAAGTCAAGTATTCGACGTACTCAATAAAGCCACATTAAAAATATCTGATGAGAAAAGTAAGTTTTTTCAAGAAGAAGTAGAATACTTAGGTCACATAATCAGACATGGTAGAATCACTACGAACCCTGAGAAAATAGCAGCTATAGAAAATTTTCCAGTCCCACAAACGGTAAAGGATTTGAGAGGATTTTTAGGTCTTACAGGTTACTATCGTAAGTTTATAAAAGGATACGCAAGCATAGCCAAGCCCCTGACATTATATTTACGAGGAGATAACGGTAAAGTAAACAAAAAACAAAGTAAAAATATTAAGTTAAATCTGAATGATTCAGCATTAGAAGCGATTAGAATTTTAAAAAATTATTTGAAAGAACAAGTCGAACTTTTTCAACCGGATTATAGTAAACCATTCGAGCTTACTACTGATGCATCCAACATAGCTATTGGAGCCGTACTAAGTCAGAATAAGCAACCTATACACTTCTTGTCAAGAACACTGAGTAAGACAGAAGAGAACTATAGCACAAACGAGAAAGAGCTATTAGCGATCATATGGTCCTTACAAAAACTCAGAAACTACATATATGGTATAGCAGACTTAACCATATATACCGATCACCAGAGCCTTATATATTCTGTATCAGAAAAAAATCCCAACACAAAGCTGAAACGTTGGAAGGGAATCATTGAAGACTTTGGAGCAAAATTAGTTTATAAACCAGGAAACCTAAATCTTGTAGCTGACGCATTATCACGTCAACGCATAAATACTTCTACCATAGAAACAGCACATTCAGCTGAAAGTTCTTCTAATGATATAATAAAAACTGTGAATCAGCCTTTTAATGCATACGCTGCACAGTTCGAACTTATTGAAGATATAACAAATAATATCGAAACACAAATCTATTTTAGTAACAAAATAAGACTCATAATAAAGTTTAAGGACAAAGACTCTTTACTAAGGCAGATGAAAGAAGTTATACAACCCCAAAAGATTGTAGCTTTGCATACGAAATTTGAAAACATATACAAATATGGTGAAAACATAAAAAAAGAATTCCCACTAGTAAGATTTATATTCACACCAAGAAAACTTCAAGACGTGACAAATTTGGAGGAACAACTAAAACTTGTAAGGGTAACTCACGAAAGAGCACACCGAGGGTTACGTAACAATATACAAGAAATCTCAGAGAAATATTACTGGCCCGATCTAAATAAACAAGCAAAGAGTTTCAACAAAAAATGCATAGCATGTCTATTTGGAAAATATGAAAGAAAACCTATCAGAGAACCTCTGAATAATTCAGAAATACCAACACATGTGGGAACACACATTCATATGGACATATACTTCAACGACAAGTATACTTTCCTTGTAACAGTAGATAAGTATTCTAAATATACAATCCTTCGGGAAATCGAAACTCGAAACAGACTGTACGACGTTATGGAAGAGGTCTTATCTAATTATTTCCCAAAATGTGAACGACTCATGACAGATAACGAGAAGGGATTCAAAACAGAAATGGTGAACCAAATGTGTTTGAAATACAACATAACTAAAGTAGAAACTCCAGTATACAGATCGACAGCGAACGGTCAGGTAGAACGTGTAAACGGTACAATAACTGAACTGTCTAGAATATTCACAATTCAGAATAAAACAAGACTTATCGAAGAAATATTTAGAACAGTGCGTGAATTAAATAATTCTATACACTCAGTTACCGGTTTGAAACCTAGAGACATTTTCTTTAATCAAAATAAATATAGCAATAGTGAAATTATAATAAATAAACTAAACTCAGCATCCAAAAAAGTGATCGAACGTCTAAATAAAGGAACTCGACACAGAGAGTATAAAAAAGGAGATAAGATAATGGTAAGAATCACAGGTCTTAGAAAGAAATCTAACGCCAGATACATAACAAGAATAGTAGAAGAAGATAAAGGAAACACTGTAATCTCTAAAGAAGGAATAAAAATTCACAAGGATAACATAAAGAATTATCATTTTTCAGATGACGAAAATATTAATATTCCTAACATTACTAGGAATTGTACAGAGTCAAGAAGGGCAAGGAAACGTTCAAATAACTGAGTTACTAAACAAGAAGTTTATACTTACGCAAACAGATGACGTGTATTTATTCAAAGAACAAACTTATTTGTTACATGCCACCAACCTGACTTCGATATTTCAACCTTACGTAAATATCGTAACTAGTAAATATCAACCTACACAAGAAGAAAAAATTTGGTTAAGTAAAATTAAGAATTTAGCAGACCAATTACAAGAACATACTAGGCATACTAGATCAATTAACTTTTTAGGAACAGCTTTCAAATATGTGTTTGGTAATCCTGACCATTATGACTTAGTTAACATAGAAACGAGTATAAATAATCTCATAGAAAACAATAATAAACAAAAAACTATAAATTCTAGATTTGAACAAATTTTGCAACAATTCGAAGGTCAGAGCCTTAAAGAACATTTAGTAATAGAACAAGTGTACGAACAATTATTATTATTGACCAGAACAATTAATGCAGCAAAAAATAATGAATATTTATCAGAAAGCCTAGACTTAGATGACATTAAAAATATTATTCAACATGAAATAATTCAAGTACCCATAATAAATATACTTCAGTACTCTAAAATATTATTAGCTAGAACTGATGAAGTCTTCATCACAATATATAAATATCCAGTTCTAATTAAATCATGTAAATTGTATAAAGTAACACCTTTAAATTCAAAACATGGAAAAATCATTACAGATAAAACAATTGCCTTATGTAACCAAACTTATTTAAGAACAAGAAATTGTCAAAATCATCTAAGTAAAAACATTTGTGAAATTAACTTTGAAGAAGAAAATTGTCTTATTCCACTTTTAAAGAATATAACTTCAAAATGCAACATTAAACAAGAATACGATTACGACTTAGAAATTGAATCCGGTGTTATGTTATTAAGCGGTAAGCATAAGTTAAATAATCAAACAATTAATGGTATAAACTTAGTTACTTATGAAAATACTATAAATCTAGACGATAAAATATACAAAAACATGCATAAGCAAATTAAAGAAGTTATATTAAGAAATCATAATTCAGAGTCTTACATCGACCAAATAATTAAAGAAGATACAATGTACAAATTCGATAACATAGATACTTTAAAAAAACTAATTATTCCTTTTGAAGAAAAACCGATATTATCAACTATATACACAATTGTAACACTGATTGTTATTCTAGCATTTACGTACGTAATGATAAAAACTATACAATGTATAACAGATCGTCAAAAACAAAAAAAGATTGACGCATATAACAAAACTTATGAAAGAGAAATGTTAAAAATAGCGTCGAAAAATCGAGACGATTTCGTTTAACAAGGGGGGGAGTGAAGTATCCATAGCAAAACATATTGAGAAAAAAGATAACATTATTTGTATTCAATGATATCTTTAGTCTCTAGTACAGTCTTGCACACAACGCTACAATGATAACATATGTAAAAGAGATAATATCGTTTGTATACAATGTTGGAATATTATCTCTTCTTCATTATCAAGCAAGACGATTGTACGCTTGGGTCTCCTTGTAGATAGATAAGAAAAGTATATAAATACGACTGTATGATGAATTTATCAATAGTCTTATTGTAACTACATAGTAGCCTTAAGCTCCTTTTAGAATTAGTAAAAAGTATTTCAATAATAAAGGACATAGTTCCAAATAAATATTGTTTAATTTTAAAAGTAAGAAACAAGTGTTTTAATTCGCGCTCGAGTATGTCAAGATGGCGATTTTTTTTTTACATTTTCAAAAATTCGTAGCTAGCTTGCGTCACTTCCAAATCGTCAGAATAAGAAATGGGAGTATCTGTAGGGCTCACTTAACACCCCCTCTGAAAATCTGACACGCTCGAGTAAATGCATTTTTTTAAATTTTTAAACCGTCCCGCATAGCCACACCCACCACGTAAATCGTCAGATTATTGTATATTATATTTCAGTGACATGTTGGCACATGAAAAATATCAATATCTGACGCGAGTTAAGTATCCATAGCAAAACATATTGAGAAAAAAGATAACATTATTTGTATTCAATGATATCTTTAGTCTCTAGTACAGTCTTGCACACAACGCTACAATGATAACATATGTAAAAGAGATAATATCGTTTGTATACAATGTTGGAATATTATCTCTTCTTCATTATCAAGCAAGACGATTGTACGCTTGGGTCTCCTTGTAGATAGATAAGAAAAGTATATAAATACGACTGTATGATGAATTTATCAATAGTCTTATTGTAACTACATAGTAGCCTTAAGCTCCTTTTAGAATTAGTAAAAAGTATTTCAATAATAAAGGACATAGTTCCAAATAAATATTGTTTAATTTTAAAAGTAAGAAACAAGTGTTTTAATTGGCGATCCTGCCAGGAGGTTAAATATACTTTTTAACTTCAATCGAGCGGACCTCGGGAACAAGTAGTGAAATCTAGTATAAACAGAACACTCGCGTTACCGGTTACAAGAATTACCTAGCATAGCAGGTACAAATATAGCTTCTTCGTACGAAGCAGCAAAGCAATTCAGTGAAAGTGTATATGTGGAGGAAAAAAACACACAAATTCGACGACAACAGACACGAGTTCAAAATGGAACAACTCGCAGTATTAATGGCAAGATTAGAAGCTTTAGAAACCAGGTGCAACACAGTAACACAAACCCTAGAGCACACACGCACAGAGAATGCAAGGTTAGCAGCAATAATAACTAACCAAAATCAAATAAACACTAATTTAGAAACAAAACTAAATGAAGTAAAATCTGGATTAGGCATAGTACCAAACATACCTGTGCTAGAGGAAATAAGAACCACATATACAGATGGTAGTGAAATACAGTTAGACGCATTTAAAAGCCTACCTATTTTCAACGGCGATCAATCAAATTATCGGTCGTGGCGCGAAGAAGCATCCAGATTAATGGACAGCATTAAAAACTTCAAAACACACAGTAAGTACGCAGCAGCATTGACTATAGTGAAAAGTAAAATACAGGGTGCAGCCGCGAATGTGTTAACTAATTATAACACAATTTTTAATTTTGAGGCGATACGTAACAGATTAGATTATACGTACTCTAATCAAGAACCTCTATACGTGCTACAAGACATGATGAAAGCCATCACGCAAAAAAGAAGCACACTGTCTGAATACCACGACGAGATAAATAAAAATCTCAATTTAATAATATCAAAAATCACTATGTCAGGTGATCCGCCGAATATAATCGACAGACTAATTAAAAATGCTAACGACGACGCAGTTCGTATATTCATTGATGGTATGAGTGACAACTTTACAAGAGGATCATTATATTCAGCTACAATAAATGATCTAGAACACGCATTCGCAATTGCTTGCAGAATAGAACATGATAATGTGCACAGGCATTTACATCTCACTCAAGATAAGCACCACAAAAATATGCCACATGAACGCAGAAACGAAAGAAGACCAAATTATTCGAGCCAAACAACGAATTATCAACCCCAGAAGCAATACGATAATATGCAGCAACACAATCAAGGACCACGCCTAAACCCTTTCAAGAGAAATGACGGACCACAGCCGATGGAGATAAACTCGAGACAAATTGTACATGCACAGCGACAAAATTGGAATCAATACAAACCCGATGTATATAATCCACCAGCGAAACGTGAACACAGCGGGAGTTTCAACACACACAACAGACCGCAACGATCTTATCAGCAGAACTTCAAGCAGCAGAGAGTAAATAACTCCCGACAACAACGCAGAGACGATGTCAGCAGTACATATGCAGAAGCAGATGAAACGGAATGTATGGTAAATAATAACATAAGAATAGATCATTTAAACTAGTAGACGGGTTGCCCTGCTTAAATTTAACTAGTACTATTTCTAAGAAAATTTATAAAATTCTTATTGATACTGGTGCAACCCATAATTACATTAATAGAAAATGCGATTCTAGCGAAAAAATTAAAATTAAACCTATAAAAATAAAAACAATGCATGGTTATTCTATGGTAGATACAAAGAAAGTAGTTAGGATATTAAAGAAAAATATAACATTTTTTGAATTAGAGGATATTCAGTCTTTTGATATGATATTAGGATATGAAGGACTTAAAGTTCTAAACGCGGAAATAAATTTCAGTAATATGACTCTAACTACCATAAGCAGTGTCGAATCTATTTAGAAAATTAATTACATAATTGGGGAAAATAATATTTATAAAGCAGACATAGATAGACTGATGAAGATTAATAACAGCATAGGACCGTTACCCTTTACAGATACTATAGAAGCAAGCATTAGGACGACCAATGATAATCCGGTTTATGTTAAACAATATCCATATCCCATAGCAGATAACGAATTCGTAAACAAAGAAATACAGAAACTCTTACATGACGATATAATAGAAAAAAGCCATAGTCCTTATAACAGTCCCATATGGACAGTACCTAAAAAAGGTTTGGACGAAAAAGGAAAACCAAAACGGCGCATGGTTGTTGATTTCCAAAAACTTAACGCTCACACTGTAACAGACAGATACCCCATTCCGGATGTCAACATGACAATTCAAAATTTAGGTAAAGCCAAGTACTTTACAACGTTAGATTTGGAGTCAGGTTTCCACCAAATTAAAATCAAAACAGATGATAAAGAAAAAACAGCTTTTGCTATAAATGGCGCAAAATATCATTTTAAACGAATGCCTTTCGGGCTCAAAAATGCACCAAGCATATTTCAGAGATGCGTGGACGACATTTTGAGAGACTTTGTAGGTAAATTCGTACACGTTTACATTGATGACGTATTGATATATTCTTCATCTGAGGAAGAACATATACAGCACATAAGTCAAGTATTCGACGTACTCAATAAAGCCACATTAAAAATATCTGATGAGAAAAGTAAGTTTTTTCAAGAAGAAGTAGAATACTTAGGTCACATAATCAGACATGGTAGAATCACTACGAACCCTGAGAAAATAGCAGCTATAGAAAATTTTCCAGTCCCACAAACGGTAAAGGATTTGAGAGGATTTTTAGGTCTTACAGGTTACTATCGTAAGTTTATAAAAGGATACGCAAGCATAGCCAAGCCCCTGACATTATATTTACGAGGAGATAACGGTAAAGTAAACAAAAAACAAAGTAAAAATATTAAGTTAAATCTGAATGATTCAGCATTAGAAGCGATTAGAATTTTAAAAAATTATTTGAAAGAACAAGTCGAACTTTTTCAACCGGATTATAGTAAACCATTCGAGCTTACTACTGATGCATCCAACATAGCTATTGGAGCCGTACTAAGTCAGAATAAGCAACCTATACACTTCTTGTCAAGAACACTGAGTAAGACAGAAGAGAACTATAGCACAAACGAGAAAGAGCTATTAGCGATCATATGGTCCTTACAAAAACTCAGAAACTACATATATGGTATAGCAGACTTAACCATATATACCGATCACCAGAGCCTTATATATTCTGTATCAGAAAAAAATCCCAACACAAAGCTGAAACGTTGGAAGGGAATCATTGAAGACTTTGGAGCAAAATTAGTTTATAAACCAGGAAACCTAAATCTTGTAGCTGACGCATTATCACGTCAACGCATAAATACTTCTACCATAGAAACAGCACATTCAGCTGAAAGTTCTTCTAATGATATAATAAAAACTG
Organism: Scaeva pyrastri; assembly: GCA_905146935.1. Lineage (NCBI taxonomy): Eukaryota > Metazoa > Arthropoda > Insecta > Diptera > Syrphidae > Scaeva > Scaeva pyrastri. The sequence continues at coordinate 34,495,718 of LR989929.1, forward strand.
TGAATCAGCCTTTTAATGCATACGCTGCACAGTTCGAACTTATTGAAGATATAACAAATAATATCGAAACACAAATCTATTTTAGTAACAAAATAAGACTCATAATAAAGTTTAAGGACAAAGACTCTTTACTAAGGCAGATGAAAGAAGTTATACAACCCCAAAAGATTGTAGCTTTGCATACGAAATTTGAAAACATATACAAATATGGTGAAAACATAAAAAAAGAATTCCCACTAGTAAGATTTATATTCACACCAAGAAAACTTCAAGACGTGACAAATTTGGAGGAACAACTAAAACTTGTAAGGGTAACTCACGAAAGAGCACACCGAGGGTTACGTAACAATATACAAGAAATCTCAGAGAAATATTACTGGCCCGATCTAAATAAACAAGCAAAGAGTTTCAACAAAAAATGCATAGCATGTCTATTTGGAAAATATGAAAGAAAACCTATCAGAGAACCTCTGAATAATTCAGAAATACCAACACATGTGGGAACACACATTCATATGGACATATACTTCAACGACAAGTATACTTTCCTTGTAACAGTAGATAAGTATTCTAAATATACAATCCTTCGGGAAATCGAAACTCGAAACAGACTGTACGACGTTATGGAAGAGGTCTTATCTAATTATTTCCCAAAATGTGAACGACTCATGACAGATAACGAGAAGGGATTCAAAACAGAAATGGTGAACCAAATGTGTTTGAAATACAACATAACTAAAGTAGAAACTCCAGTATACAGATCGACAGCGAACGGTCAGGTAGAACGTGTAAACGGTACAATAACTGAACTGTCTAGAATATTCACAATTCAGAATAAAACAAGACTTATCGAAGAAATATTTAGAACAGTGCGTGAATTAAATAATTCTATACACTCAGTTACCGGTTTGAAACCTAGAGACATTTTCTTTAATCAAAATAAATATAGCAATAGTGAAATTATAATAAATAAACTAAACTCAGCATCCAAAAAAGTGATCGAACGTCTAAATAAAGGAACTCGACACAGAGAGTATAAAAAAGGAGATAAGATAATGGTAAGAATCACAGGTCTTAGAAAGAAATCTAACGCCAGATACATAACAAGAATAGTAGAAGAAGATAAAGGAGACACTGTAATCTCTAAAGAAGGAATAAAAATTCACAAGGATAACATAAAGAATTATCATTTTTCAGATGACGAAAATATTAATATTCCTAACATTACTAGGAATTGTACAGAGTCAAGAAGGGCAAGGAAACGTTCAAATAACTGAGTTACTAAACAAGAAGTTTATACTTACGCAAACAGATGACGTGTATTTATTCAAAGAACAAACTTATTTGTTACATGCCACCAACCTGACTTCGATATTTCAACCTTACGTAAATATCGTAACTAGTAAATATCAACCTACACAAGAAGAAAAAATTTGGTTAAGTAAAATTAAGAATTTAGCAGACCAATTACAAGAACATACTAGGCATACTAGATCAATTAACTTTTTAGGAACAGCTTTCAAATATGTGTTTGGTAATCCTGACCATTATGACTTAGTTAACATAGAAACGAGTATAAATAATCTCATAGAAAACAATAATAAACAAAAAACTATAAATTCTAGATTTGAACAAATTTTGCAACAATTCGAAGGTCAGAGCCTTAAAGAACATTTAGTAATAGAACAAGTGTACGAACAATTATTATTATTGACCAGAACAATTAATGCAGCAAAAAATAATGAATATTTATCAGAAAGCCTAGACTTAGATGACATTAAAAATATTATTCAACATGAAATAATTCAAGTACCCATAATAAATATACTTCAGTACTCTAAAATATTATTAGCTAGAACTGATGAATTCTTCATCACAATATATAAATATCCAGTTCTAATTAAATCATGTAAATTGTATAAAGTAACACCTTTAAATTCAAAACATGGAAAAATCATTACAGATAAAACAATTGCCTTATGTAACCAAACTTATTTAAGAACAAGAAATTGTCAAAATCATCTAAGTAAAAACATTTGTGAAATTAACTTTGAAGAAGAAAATTGTCTTATTCCACTTTTAAAGAATATAACTTCAAAATGCAACATTAAACAAGAATACGATTACGACTTAGAAATTGAATCCGGTGTTATGTTATTAAGCGGTAAGCATAAGTTAAATAATCAAACAATTAATGGTATAAACTTAGTTACTTATGAAAATACTATAAATCTAGACGATAAAATATACAAAAACATGCATAAGCAAATTAAAGAAGTTATATTAAGAAATCATAATTCAGAGTCTTACATCGACCAAATAATTAAAGAAGATACAATGTACAAATTCGATAACATAGATACTTTAAAAAAACTAATTATTCCTTTTGAAGAAAAACCGATATTATCAACTATATACACAATTGTAACACTGATTGTTATTCTAGCATTTACGTACGTAATGATAAAAACTATACAATGTATAACAGATCGTCAAAAACAAAAAAAGATTGACGCATATAACAAAACTTATGAAAGAGAAATGTTAAAAATAGCGTCGAAAAATCGAGACGATTTCGTTTAACAAGGGGGGGAGTTAAGTATCCATAGCAAAACATATTGAGAAAAAAGATAACATTATTTGTATTCAATGATATCTTTAGTCTCTAGTACAGTCTTGCACACAACGCTACAATGATAACATATGTAAAAGAGATAATATCGTTTGTATACAATGTTGGAATATTATCTCTTCTTCATTATCAAGCAAGACGATTGTACGCTTGGGTCTCCTTGTAGATAGATAAGAAAAGTATATAAATACGACTGTATGATGAATTTATCAATAGTCTTATTGTAACTACATAGTAGCCTTAAGCTCCTTTTAGAATTAGTAAAAAGTATTTCAATAATAAAGGACATAGTTCCAAATAAATATTGTTTAATTTTAAAAGTAAGAAACAAGTGTTTTAATTCGCGCTCGTGAATGTACATTTTATTGTTTTTTTTTTTTACAATTTGAAAGGGCTGTAGACGCTCCCCCCACCGCTAAAAGTGAAAACGGTACTGACAATTATTTCTTCTTATCACCTTATCTACCAATTTCAATAGGTCTCCACGACGCTCGAGTAAATCCCCAATTAGCATCATGGGCTCCCCTACTACGATTCTAGGTATGTGTATCACAAACCATCTTTTGTGGAATGATCACATACTTAACGTCGCCAAAAATGCCGCAAGATGTTTAGGTTTCCTTTGGAGATACAAGAAATTCTTTTCCCCTTCTGATCTGGCTATTATTTATAAAAGCTATATACGTCCAAAGCTTGAGTATAACTCCCATCTCTGGGCTGGTGCTCCAGTAACATATTTAAGCCTTTTGGACAGTATACAAAGACGAGCTTTAAAAATGATCGGAGACAATAAAATCATCGATACTTTCACGTCACTCGAACACCGGCGTAACATTTCCTGTCTCTCACTCTTTTAGCGTTACTTTTACGGTAAGTGCTCTAATGAAATAGCCAGTTGCATTCCTCCCCTTAAACAATTCAACCGTAATACTCGCGCTTCCAGGAATGCTCATCAGTTTACTCTTGAACCCAATTTCGGGCGTACTGTCAAGTACAGGAATTCGTTTTTTAGCCGTACTACGCGAATGTGGAATACCCTTCCACGTTCTGTCTTTCCCTCTCACCGACATCTCCTTTCAAATCCCCTCCTTCTTATCTAAAGCTCGCACTGTGCCTCTGACATATAAAGGGAACATAAAAACCCCTTGTGTGCGCGATAATTATAAAAAAAAAAGTTTGGTTTTCATTTCAGTAATAAACATTTTAATCCTACATTTATCAAAATAAACATGAAAAAAAAATCAAGCACATATAAATTCAAATTGTTTTTTATTGTAAAAACTTCTTTTTTTCTGGCTTAAAATGACGATATCATAAACATGCATGTGGGCGTATACGTACTTTAAAAAAATTCATAGTTTTACTAAATACATAATGTTACATTTCTGTGTTTCATTAACTGCATTCAAACACCGAACAGTGCTCAATTAACGGTATTACAAATTTTTGGACATTTTTAAATAAATAATTATTATAAAAATATTTTTGATTTGTATGATTAAATTCGGTCAAGGATTCAACGCATTTTCCAAGCAAACTTAAATCTAACAGAAGAACAAATGTAACTATTTTTAACACGCTTATATTAGCTTCACTTGTATGTATGTATGTATGTATGTATGTATGTATGTATGTATGTATGTATGTAACCGACACCTTTACACTCGATTTTGACCCACTTTACACGAACCGATTTTAATAAAATTTTGTACACATATCAAGAACCGGTGGCAAAACAATAATTTCATAAGTTTATCTCAATATCCTTATCAGGATTACCAGGATTAAATATTTTAATCCCACAGCTCCTGCTTTTTCCTGATTTTATTATGCGGTTATAAATATTAATAGACTACTTATTTTAAGTGCTGCTGTGGCTCAGTTGGTTAAAGCGCGGTCTCGTTTCAGTTTGAGCGTCAAGGGTCGTGGGATCAAATCCTAGCTATGGGAGACTTTTTTTTTTAATTAAAATTACGAGATTTTAAATAATAAATAAATAATTCCAATTTCATTTACAATTTCAATCAACTAAATGAGTCAATGAAATGTTTCAATGTTTTCTTAAATCACAATAAATATAGTTTGAAAAAAACTAAAAAACACGCTTTTAAAACCCATCATACTAAAAAAGCGGAAAATAATTTTTAATATAAGTTAAAACAATAATGAACTAAAAATACAAGTGCTATTGTGAATAAGCGTGGGGCGCTCGATATATGAAAAAAAAATATGGCCAATGCGCCCAACGCTTTTTCACAATAACACTTGTATTTTTAGTTCATTATTGTTTTAACTTATATTAAAAATTATTTTCCGCTTTTTTAGTATGATGGGTTTTAAAAGCGTGTTTTTTAGTTTTTTTCAAACTATATTTTTATTTTTTTTTATAATCCACTTTTATCAAGAAGACATAATGCAACCTTCTACCTCTTTCCTCTAACACTTGATGATCTTAATATGTCTTCAATATGGATAATTTAACTTCCCGTCTTTAATATATTTTATCCTTAAAGGTTTCAGATCGACACGTTATAAGTTATAATTACACTTATCACCATCATTTATTATAGTTTGATTAAATTTTTATGATAATTAGGAAATCCAATAAATAAAGTTATTATTTTATCATTATTATCATGAGTATCATGTGTATATACATATTTACCTATTTTAATAAAGCCCTTAAAAATATGAGAAAGGATATCAAAAGTTAAGCCCGGCCATATGTGCTAGGATATGATATATCCTTCTCAAGTAAGTATCTTGGAAATGTCCTTGTTGCAGTGTTGTATGTAGTCTACAAGGATATTTCTTGAATGTCAAACAAAAAGGGTCGTTTTGTTCTATTCATTTAATAATAAAACTTTAATGGGAGAACCCTCGTTAATAAGTTGTACATACATAAGTATGTGAGTAAAAAGACACGGTTTATCAATGAAATGTCAATATAAAAAGATTTTATAGTTATTTGTTGTCATATCTGAGAAATAATAATGGAACAACTTAAATGTGTCTTCTAATTAAAATCTCTGCAGTATGATTATATTATTTTTCTTGAGACATTATTTAATTGAACTGAAAAGAGTTAGACAATTGATAAAACTGTGAAATTTTGGATGAAAAATTGACTGTCTGCCATGGATTCAAAGTCTGCCAGATTATCACCTTCCACACAAGGTGTAAAAGTCGACAACTTCTTTCGGTCTGCACAGGCTATTCTAGAGCATAGAAACAGTTCAGGTGCGAATGTTTTCCGCCATTTATAAATGTCAATGTGACATATGGTGCTAGTATATAAACTACGTAAAACTTAAAGTAATCAGTAGTACAGTGCGAACATTTCTTTTAAGCTTAATATCATTCCACAATTGTTGTATTAGTTAGTATACCTTGATAAATCGACTAAAATTTTCCCAACATTGTCTTTAAAATTGAAGTAGATTCTACTTAAGAAAGATGAAATAATATTTTCGTCATTTCAAATGCAATCTAAACTTATTTAAAAAAATATATCAGTATATTTTTTAAATTGAAAACAAATCCATCTTTAACTGAACAACTTGTTGAATGTTACAATTAAACAAAAACTCATTAAAGTTGATTTCAAAAGGCAAAAACATTTTATAGTGAAAAAAAAATGTATGTAAGCTTTAAGACTTACTTCCATTCAGTGCTGTTCATTTTAATTTCATTTTCTTGCTATTCCTTTTTTGAAGTTTTTGGTCGAAAACAAAAATGTAAATAAAATCCATCTTCAAAAACTTAAAAAACATTTTATTCTCTTAGAGAAAATTCAAAAAGAATGAATATTAACGAACTGTTGTAAAATGTAGGTACGAACATTAAAATGAAAAATGCAAATAAGTACTTTTAAGCCCAACAACTACCTACTTAGTATTCAGAAAATCGTATCCTTAAAACTAAGGGTTCAACAGCTGGACAGCTTTTTGTGTTGAAAAAAAAAAAAAAAAAAATTACCGGAACTACTGCATTTTATTGTTGTTTTTGAATTGTTCGCAGAGTCAAACAAAATGTCTACCATAATTGAATGACTATAATTTTTTATTTGCAAAGTTTTTGTCTTATAACTTTAACACATTACAATAAGTTGACCAATTAGGTTTTCAAACAGATTTTCTCTTTTGGAAGAATATAACAGAATAAGTAAATAGGTCCGTTACTACTATTGAAGACAATAGGTGTGTTTAAAGTATAAATAGTTGTGTCATTTGTTTTGTGTATTTTTTTGACAGATGCCAAAACAAAAGTCAAAGGGTCTGTTAGCTGACTTCAGTTAGTTTTGGATTTTTGACAGTGCAGAGTTTTTTATACGTCACGTTTGTAACTGTTATATGTCGTTGTTTAACTGAAGTATTCAACCATTAGTTACGAAAATTAGACACTTAAAACCTCTTATGTTGCTGCTACAAAAACGAGTTGGTTTAGGAAAGATTACACAACTTTTTATGACACCAACACGATAAAAAATGCAATGTTTTTCTATCTGTATTTCTATCAATTTAAGTGGGGTTTTTGTCTTGCGTTAGTTTGGTTGCAGATAAAACATGAAATCTCAAAATGTGCATGAAACGGTAAAAGCTTACAAATGGAAAATGAAATGTGCTAAACAACAATCTATTTATCGTACTCTACGAACATGCCTCCATCAGATACACAAGAGTTATCAATTGCACCAACATTTATATTCGAGACTCGAGCTAACGTCAAAATTCTATCCGCAGCTGGATCATACTTCTATACTTCTATCGGCAGTAAGGATGTTGTGGTTTTTGTAATACGTGTTAAATCTTACTTCACTGCAGATATTTTTGTCAAAAAAACACACCTAATGTATAAGCTACATACATATTATGGAAAAAGCTCTATTGTTATACAGTTATACTTTTCCTATTCTTCTAGTGCAATACATTCAATTTGTTGGATCGTTTAATTTTACTTTTACTATAAAAGCGAACTTAATATTTGAATTGTTTGTGTTATTTTACGTGGGCGTTATTTTGTGGTTCCTTATGTATTTGTTTATAGAAACTGTATATAAAACTATGACTTTATATTGTAAATACTATGAAATTATTGTAAAAATAAAAAACGCCAAGTAAAATGGTCAAAATGTCTTGAATCAGCTACTTTTTTGGAAAATAATTCTTACTAATCTCGAATGAAAAAATTGTATGATATAATAAGACACAATGAGTTATTATAAACTGTAAAAAATTAAAACTTTGACAAGAACTACTCGACAAAGTTAAGCTGTAAAAAGGAGTGGGTAAGCGAATCTACCAACTAAAACCTTGGTATACTGATGGGTCGAGAACGTCTAAGGGGACCGGAGCAGGTATCTTTGGGACAAGAACCAAAATTTCGATACGAATGGGACAGTATTTTCCAGACAGAAGTAAATGCCATTTCTATATGCGCTGAATAAATTCGGTAAGGTAAACACGGTCACTCTTTATTGGGTACCTGGACATGTATAGGAGTTCAGGGAAATGAAGAAGCAGACACCTTAGCGAAAATAGGTGCTTCAACTCCACTATTAGGACCAGAACCGTATTGTGGATTAGGGGAAAATATTTGATTAAAAACAAAATCAAAAAAGAGGAGGAAGCTAAAAGAGCAAAAATCTGGAAATAACTTCCTAAAATGAGGCAGGCAAAAATGTTACTTGGCAATTACAACCAAAAACATTACACATAGTGCATGAAATCAAGTAGAAACAACCTAAGAATAGTGACAAGCATTCTTACTGGTCACTGTAAACTAAATAGGCATTTAAATATCCTTAGCCTAGCAGACACCGTCCTTTGCAGGTTTTGTCACAATCTTGAAAAAACACCTGACCACATTCTTGGACAGTGTGAAGTACTCATGCACCAAAGGAGAAAACACTTCGGAAATTACCAAGTAGAAGAACCAAATCTTCCCTCTCTGACGATGAACCAAATACTCAAATTTCTAAGGGAAATTAAATTAGAGGAAACATTGTAAATGGGAACATCCCCAGTGCTAGTAGGGGGCACAATAGATCTTACAGATCGCAGTGCACAAACCCCAAAATTAAATTCATTCATTCATTATAAAAAGTAGTTAAGTATCTATCTTTATCTCTGACAGTGACAGCTTGTTTTCGTTCCTTTTATTTGACATTTAAATGAAACAAAACTGTCATTTTCTGAATATCAGATTCTCTGATCATAAACAAATGATATGAAAAAATAAAACTTAGTTCGATATAGTTTAATTCGTTTTGACTGGATAGTGTTTAACATCACTTAACTGTCAAGATCTATTTCCCAGTCACCAGTGTTGGTTGTACCAAGTTCAAAGCTAACAATAAAAATCTAGGCTTTCGAAAAGTTTAAATAAATGTACGTATTCTACCTTCCAATTGTCCTGATTTTAAATCTGCATGCATTATAATAATATTTATAATTTTATTTGCTAGAACAGGTACACCTATAGACCCACCTAATTGGCGAAACTTTTCTACTACTTAAAAGCATTTGTCTCTGCTAAAACATGAGCATAATTTTAAGATTAAAATCTTCGCGTGTTCGCAGAAATAAAAGATTGCCAAAAACTTGTCTATGGTAATTTGAAGTTTGAAACTTTCAAAGACATGACAACATTGAAAACCGTCGTCGTCGTGCGTCGCTCTTCGACAAGGACGAAAACGAACACGACAACGACGTCGATGTCGAATTTTAAGAAGTGTATACATTACGATGGATAGGATATTGTATGTATGTATGTATGTTTATATATATTTAGAAGAAAGATGCATGGGTTTATTGTTAAACAAAAACACAAAGGAGATTATTTATAAGGACAAGCGAAAGCTGAACGCTGATAATAACTTTATTCAACAAATATATAGTTCACCTGCACAAACCAGGACCAAAAAGTTTCAGCAGTATAGTTGAGTTGTATAGAAATTACTTTTGAGATAATGAGATGGCTTGTATAAATAATATAAAGTTTTTGGTTTAAATTTGTCTTGTTCTTCGACTAGGGGAGGCGAGGTGCGGTGGTGGTTGTGTATTTTGGCGTAGTTTCGCGGTTTCAATCACATTTATTAATATTTATTATTATTTGAATTTGCAAAACCACGCACAAATTTTGGCAAAAATGTTACTTTGAGGTACAAAATTTCTGCAGGTATTTTGGGGAGAATGTCTTTTGAGATTCTGATTATTGAATTCGTAAAATTTTGTAAATAATGCGACAGTGGAAAATTGCCCCGAAGGTATTGTTTGGGATTTAAATTTAAATATAATTTAACTAAAATTTTCTATGAAATGTTTTGGTTTGTGGATTTACCGATGAAGTACCGATTCGAGTTCTGTATTCTCCTTACTCATTAGTAGCAAATTATTTGACAAATTTTTAGTGGTTGTTGTTTTTGTCACGTGTGCGATAAAAGTAACAATTGGACAACCAAATCAATCATTCACAAACAAAAATAATCATTCGGTTCTGCCAGTATTTGTCTAGGTCATGCCATAACTTGAGAACGCCTTTATCGATTTCATCCATCTTTTTCCGATAAGTTTCCTAATACATACTTTGTAGGAGGTTCTTATATAAGGGAAACAAATTGTAGAAAATTTAAAAGTTTAAGAAAACTAAATTTATAAGTATACAAACTTTTCTGATCTAACCTAAGCGTGGTTGACATAGCTGTCGGTCATAAACGCGATTGAAGAATTTTGTATATGTTTATTTTAATTTGGGTTTATAAAAAAACGAAATTTTGCATTTTATCGCACGATTTGTAAAAATTGAGGTTAATCAATTGGGATGCGGGCAGGCAGTCACTGCGAATCATTTTTAAGTTTTAATTTTTTTCCTACAAAATTTTACTACAAGAGGACCAATTGTCAATTAGGACTTGAACCGCACGATCTCCTTATCCCATACGAGTCCCGACAGCAAAACTAACTAAAAAAACTTTTTCTACTGATTTCGAATCCATTCAAATGAATCACATTGAAATTTGTACTATTTGCGTTTGATTGTCACTCTGAGGTTTATATGCATTAAATTGGGACGAGACGAAGTTCATCGGGTCCGCTAGTAATTTATATCATTGTCATAGAATTATAAAACTGTCAGACTAGCAAATCGTAACATATTAAAATGTTTTAAGGTGGTGAAAAATCTTCATTTTAATCGAGAATTTATAAATGCAACATTTATTTACTTCTGATTTATAAAGATTTGTGCAGCCGATTAAAAACAATTCAATGGTTGGAGTCATTTGTTCTTCTCTCCCCATTCCTCTATTTCCCTGCTGAAATTTTAGCCCAGTCAATTAGGATATACAAATACTTATTTGCCCTGGTTGCCATCATAATTTTGAATGTTCGAATGTTTTCGACAAACAGTAACCCCTAATATTTGACAATGACTCTATAGATTGGACATTAAAGAATCCAATTTGTTTCTCTCTATCGTAGCTGTCAAATAAGTGTCAAACAAATATCACATTGACCCCCCGAACGATATAAAGTGCGCCAACAATAATTGCAATTGGATATCCAAACTATTACACTATCCAAAAGGAATTTCAAAAGGTTAGTCTTCTCTAATAGACTTGGAGTTGGAGCATACTTGGACTGCAACACAATAAGTAGGAACACAGTACGATGTAAGGTTCTTGTCCATATTACTAAACAAGTCGATTTCACGAGATGACTTCACTTAAGTGCATCGTTTTCGTGAATGAAGTTCTATGAGTATTCCAACGTTTACGTCTTCCTTCAATTCTACTTCTACATGCATAAATCCCAATGGAGGATTAAGTGTGTTGGCCTTTTCGTTTTGGCCCATACGCAAGGAGCGCAACACAATCGCAAGTATCAACACAGCATCATAAGCGGAACACACAACAATACACACATATTTGCATTTTGATCTCATAACATCCTTCCAATTTTCCAACAAATAAACGTTATGCAAATAGGACAGCACAACAACAACAACTGCTTTACATGTAGATGTAGACATGTCGACGTAGACGTAGAGCGTTTGCTCTGAAACAGGTACAATATAGAAAACGAGAACAGAAAGTTTGTTGGCATAGATACAGATACGTGCATACATAAATATGTATATGTGTGTTAAAAGTATAAGTTTTTATAGAGACGTTATGCGTTTCGGTAAGACTGGAATACACATTAAAAGCTGGATAAAAGACGAAACGAAGGGGGTAGAGTCCATGGGCGCTTTATTTTATTTTGGGGCAGAAGGAAACACAACACACAAAAAATCCCCGACTCGATTGTGCGAAGCTACTACAAATCATATTTTTGGTTCAAGGTTGGTGAAGTGGTTACAGATGTAACTGTAACAACTTAGCATGAAAACTACCAACCGCCTTGGCCAACTATGCCTGGTTAGGGTCAAGGGTCACCGTGTAGTGTAGCACTCATTAGTATATGGATGGTGCTGGTGATGACGATATATTGCGCACGAGACCGTAGCTAGAGAAATATTTCAGGGGGCATATATAAGATTTTCAAAATAGAATTTACCATGTATTTGGCTTAATATTGGTAGGGTTATTGTCCAGGAAGTGTCAAAATTTGGGTTGTTTTGTTAGTCCAAAATTCGAAAAGTCTGTAAATGATAAACAGAAAATGTTTTGACAAGAAAATTTCTTTATTGTTTTGGTTCTCTTAATTTCTGTGAGGAGTCTTGCATGTTTTCCAATTTTAAGGACATAAAATTATCCAAAGGATTAAAATTTGCGCTTGCGAATGTTCAATGTTTTGCTGCTATAAAATCTGTGATGTTGTTTTTCAGCCACTTCTGTTTTGTTTTGGCTATGTGTACAGTAGCACTTGTCCTGTTGAAAGGTCCAACCTCAAACACATCTTCCTTGTAGAACTTGGCACCCGTTTTGCCATAAAAATTAGTGGGTGTGACACCTTTTTTTATTGCGACTCCTCACCAAACCATTATACTGAAACCGGATGGCATCCATGTTAAACCCCTGAGCAATTGTTTTGTTATGAAACCAGAAATCTAAAACTTAAAACTTTATTTTCTTTCCTCAACTAAATCTACGGCACGGTTTTTCTTTTTCCGCCAATAAACTTAAGTTCCCCTCCCAAAACCAAAAACCCCGATAGCCATCTAGTGGTCTCTTCGTTCTTCAGTGTATGTTTAGCAATATAATTTTTTCCAGTGAACAAATTCAAGGCTTGAAGAAGGGTTTACAGTTCGGACTCTCCTGACTCTTTCCCTCGGTGTTATCATCGGTCTCGTTGTCATCAACATCAATGTCATCTAGGTGCGGTGCAGCCAAACAGAAAGAACGAATTTTCTCAGCAGTGAACACTGAACTGAAAGGTTTCTTCGATCTCTGCATACCGGAAATATCCTCGATGACATACCTATCGTGGTCTAAAACTTTTGCCACAATGTACGGACATTTGTATTTAGGTTCCAGCTTCCTTGATACTCCAGTCGATTGAGGTTCCTTTTCAATAATTACGATCATCTTCATTGAATTCCAGGTGTCCTTGCATTTTTTCATGTTTTCCATCGCGCTTTGTCGTTGACTTGACATGGTTGTTCCCGCCAACGTCAGACAACCATCACTTAGAGCGTCAATAATGATGTTTAGTTGAGAATCAGCCCCTCTTCAAAATTCTTTCTTTCTTTTCTGTCCATTTTTTTCAATCGAGGAGATTAAGAATTACAAGTGAGCGTAGACAGACCTTCATATGCTCATCATTTGTAATTAGCCTAGAAATGGGTGTGGTGGATGATTACTTCATTGCCTGTTTTCAACTCGATTTAAAAAATTCAGAATTATATTCATACAGAACTTTTTGGTGATTTATGAAATTTTGAACAAACTAATTTGAGTATGTAAATTATAGGAGCCTAATATGACGATTTTTTTATTCAGGAAATACATTATTTAACTTTTTGAGCTTTTTAAAAAGCAAGATTTTAAATTTTGTAGCACCTCCCCCTTCCCGGTTACGGCTTTGATTTTTGTCGGACGCATCTGCTAAACAGAGTGCAATACCTTAAGCACTCTTATGTTCCGTCATGAAGAGATTAAAATAGTCACATAACAGCGCATTTTTCATTGCGGAAATCTGTGTAAATTTCGAAAATTTCACAACATAACCTTTACGAAACAACTGATGTTTTTTTTTCACGTAAAAATATGATGTATGACGAATATATCTGAATCAATGTGGTCCTTGAAAGTATTTCATCTCTGTGGTTATGGTATATTTTTTGAATCTGCCTAACCTTAAAAAATATTTCCAATTTTCTCGGTAAGTTATTGACTGATTGCTATCAAATGTCGATTTGAATTGAAGCACATTACAAGTGATAATTGTGTTTACAAAAATAGCAGACCTTGAATAAATAGTAACATATTTGTCATACAAGAAGTAGAAAATACTTAAACTCAGCGTATAAATTCTTTTTTCTTTAGCAAGGATTTTTTAGTTTGATATTAAAATATAATTTTGTACGAACAAATGACAGGATATTTTGCTAAAATGGTCAGCAGTGCACTTAAATAAAGTCCAACTAGTGAAATGACAGCAAAATTTTATGATAATAGCAAAGTAGAAACTTTTAGTAATGAAAAAACTCTTGTCAAAAACCACAATAACCAAAAAAAGTGTCAAAACTTACACACAAAAAACATGTGGTCAATGGAAAGCATTTTTAGGAAACTAAAATCGGTCTAGAGAGAAGAACCATCAAAAAGACCGATAATACTTTAATTGTTACAGAGGATATTCATAAGAATATGCACATACAGTCAATAAAACCTTAACTAAGAGACTAACCCATGTGTCATCAACATGGTTTAGATTTTTTCTTAAACATAATTTTATTCTAGAATTCTTTTTCCGATTTTGTGATTTTTACTAAGTCCGGCCCCTTGAAGTTACAAAATTTTAATACAAACCATTTGATTTGCATTAAGTACCTTTCAGCAAAAAAAAGGGAAAAAGAAAAAACTTAATCGACAAAGTGTTGAACTGTCAACTGTTATGATTTTCAGGTTATAATCATAATTTTACCATTAGGGATTTAAAACATTGAACATACACTTTAAGGAATGATTATTTTAAACTTGACAGTTCTTTAAACAGTTGGGTTGGAATCTTAGTTTAATTCATGAATTCTGAAAATTGTTTTTGAGGGTTTGTAATTCGTACTTAATTTCTTTTAAGAAAAATAATATTTTCGAATTTAATTAACATGTTGCAGTTGATTAAAAAGATTGTACAAGACTTGTTGTAGAATTTTGTCCTTTTAAAGATGTTTTTTTGTTTTTTTTAAATTACATATTTTTTGGAAAAATTATTAGTAACTCGAGTATCAGTTATTCATTTCGCAATTTTTCGTAAACAAGATATAAAAGCCTTGGATCATAAGTTAAGCAAGTTCATTTAGTCTTTTCGTGTTTTTCACTTTAAATTGTCACTTTTAAGAACTTACTTTTGAGTACTTTTGATACTTTATTAGTACATTTTTTTCAGTTTAAATACTAGTTCAATAGAGTATCTTAAAGCATAAAGTATTATAACACATTCTATTCTTCTATTTCATAATGTATTTGTAATTAAAACTTTTATTTAAATTGCTTCTTATGTAGTTGTACAAAAATAGTTAACTTTTCCAAATATTTCAATGAAGTTTAAGTACGAGTACTTACATGTGTACGAATATGAATATACATGAATATCTTAAAATAGTCACTGAGGACGCTTCCTTCTAGTGCGACTTTATATTGGAATTGATTTGTGTTAAATTAATTGACCAAAAGACACCTTCTAAGAGACATACACATAAAAACTTTCCCCTATCAATTTATCTTTCTTTTACATAAAAACCATTAAATGCCTTGAAGGGATTTTAGGGTTTTCTGTCAAAAACTTGCAATTGAGTTTTCAAACAATTTTGTCACACATTAAGATAAGGACATTTTTTTCTAACTTTGGAACTTTGTTTAAGGAAAAATTTGTTCGATTTAAAAGTTAAGGATAATGTAACTCAACTTCAGGATGGATGCTTTTAGAAACTTGAATTCGAGAAGAATAAAAAGAGATAAGAAGTGAAATAATATTTAACAAATAAAACATGTAATGACGTATGAGAGAAAAAGCTAATTAGCATTATTAATTATAGTATAATTTTATTCAAAATGATATTGATAAAATTAAATTTGAAAATAATTTTTTGAAAATAATAATTTGTTATTCAAATTCAAATTCAAAATTTGGTCTTTTTAACGGTTAAAAAGACAACAGAACGAGACTAGATACTTATAACCGATATCGGTTCGTCCAATGGGCTCTAGAAGCTATTGGAAACTTATCGTAAATCCAATCCACCACAAATGCAAGAGATTTTAATGTACAGCAGACTTTGCTAGGCCCTTAATGACCAATTTTTTTTTCTGATTACTTCAGCTCGACGTACCCTACAGCACATCACTCCACATAAGATACTATGCATAAGTAATCTGAAAATTGAATAATTTTATAATATTTCGAATGTCCGCCAAACTTGAGTCATCAATGAAATAATTTTTTTTTAATTTCAATTTTAATAAGAATATAATGCTTTTGATGAAAGGCCATGTTTACTCTTGAAATCATTGTAGTTTTAAAATCTATTTTAATTTACTAACTTCGTCTCGCCCCAATTTAACGCCTTAACAAAAACTCCAGAGTGATAATAAAACCTAGATACGTAGTTCGAATTTCAATGTGATATATTTGAACAATTATCAGAAATTTTTAGAGATAAAGTCAACGGAAAAAATATACAGGGTGATTTGTAGCTTCTTAATGCATCTCAGTTGACTTTATCTCCTTGTTTACATTGATCCCAGAGAAATTTTGGCCGATCATCGTCTAAGGATTTTTGTTAGACTTAGGTAAACCAAAAGTCCATAATGTGTTTTTTTGGTTTACTGCACATAGGTTCAGATTTAAATGTGAAAGTTGAAGCAGAGTTGCGAGTTTGTGAATTAAAAAATCACTAAGTCATAAGATGACTTATGATTTAAAAAGCGTTTAATTCATAAGATAGCTAGTGACTTAGTTGGTGTCTTGTTAATTAAAAATTTTAAATCATAAGCTAATGGTTAAATTATAGGAAAGAAAATATGGATTCCACTAAATGTGATCTGGAAGTTAAAAGAAATCAAAAGCTTATGCTTACTAAGCAGCAGAGCTGTAAAAGAATGCAGTCTTTTCAGTATTGCAGTCAATTGAATGGATAGACTTTTTTTAAGTCTTTTGATTTAACCTAAGTAATGTGATTTTCAAACTAAAGTCCCAGTCAATTTTATTAAGAAATCATCTAAAGCACTCAATTGAATTCAAATCAAAAGAATGCATTCTTTTTGGACTTCTTGCAGTCTTTGAAAAGTCTTTTACATTATTTGCATTCTTAAAGTCTTTTCAATTCATTCAATAAATTAAAGTCTTTTTACTTATTGTAATAAGACTTTAAAGCAGTAAAAAGACGTCTATACATTGAATACATTTAAAAGACTTTAAGACTACAAAAAATCTAAAAGACTTTACAAGGACTTCAAAGACTGCAAAAAGTCCAAAAGAATTTAAAGTGTTTTGACTGCTTTTGATGATTCCATTATTTAAGACTTAAAATATAATGGAAATGGATTTCTGAAGTTAAAAGAATGAGATGATAAATTCTATTGCATTCCCGAAGAATCAGTTAAATGGGTGGGACTTTTCGGAATGCAATCCCATAATATTGCATTCTTTTACAACTCTGGTCACTAGCTATCTTATAAATTATTTTTTAAATTCATAAGTCTCTTTCTAGATTACGAATTAATTTTTTTTAATTCACAAGTCACCTATACTAGCTTGTGAATTAATATCAAGAGTTAAGCTCTGAAGTGAATTAAGCTCTTGCAACCTTGCGTTGAAGTACTTATTTATCTGACTAACACTTTTAAGAATGTATGAAAGCCAACTCACATTTTTGTGGAGTTTTTGACGACCAAAAATCGATAGACGATGGGCCAGAATGAACCAAAAGTCCATTATGACAAGCAATGAAGCATTACACGAATTTGATTTTGACGTGATGTCTTAAAGTCGTCATTAATTGAAAGGAATTGTATTTTATTTTTTCTATTTTTGTTTATTTGTATTTTTTGTTAAAAACTATAAGAATTTGTTTTTCGAACATAAAGGTACTATAACCCTTATATAAGTCCATCTTTTTAATTTTGCTTTAAGTATACATAAACACTCACGCACTTGAATGCAATGTTCTGTGAAAATTTGAAAGCAATCGTTGAAGAACATTCTGAGATTAGAGGTCAGGACATACATTTAAATTTGTATTAATAAGATTACTAAAAAAGGTCTAGGTGCGATCAAGAAGTACATACATTAATATAGTTTCTTATAACGAAAATCCCCATAAAAACATAGTCTCTCAAGTCAAGATGAGCAAAGTACAAAATTCTATTGGCATCGACCAGCTCTCGGACTCTGGTTAGGGTTGCTCCATTAAATTACAAACAAATTAAAACAAACAGCATCATCAACACCTATATAAGTAACATGATCCTAATTCCTGGTTCGAATTTTACGAATTGCTGCCAAGAGACAGGAAGTCGAGAACATTCCTTCAGTTCAGAGATCTTAAAAGTTAAACCCTAACATCCGGATACAGTTAAGGTATAAGTTTAAACACAAGTAGTTATTCTAGTTTAATTTGGTGTTCAGCAATTCAGCTCTTGTTTTCTACCCAGTTTATTAGTTGTGTGGTTGTTTTGACTTTATATTCGAACTAACTACGTATGTATGTACGAGTATATACGAGTATAGCCACAGCCACCCAAGGAGCAAGGATGTGTTGAAGTGATTTCCCAGTAGAGTGGTTGTAGTATTTTCGTTAAATTAAGTAAAACCGAAAATTAACAAAACTACTCGAGTCGCATACACAAGATTATAAATATACTTATGATGTTAAAGTTTCAAAGAAAACAACTCTTAACTTGACTTGTGTTTTTTTGAATTTCATACTCGAGTTGTGTTGGTTTTTACAATGATACTAATTAGAATAAATGTATGTATATAGATATATCGTATATGGTACTTGTACATGTGCATAGATGACTTGAAACATATTATATTAGTTTATACGTTTTCCTGAGACATGAAGTGTTTCTGTTTGAGGATATATTTAAACGTAAGTCCTTGAAACTTACGTGAAATGATTTTGTTCTTAATTAAGAATAAAACAACTGCAACGTTTCAAAATTTGTATACTTGAGCTCTTATGATATCTGCTCTTCTTAAGACAACATAACATAAAAAAAGGCTGCGATGCGAACCACATTGAAAACTTTGTATTTATGTGATGTTTTAAGATTCGTCAATCGAAATTTTGAAAGCATTTTGAATATGGGAAACAAATTATGTTTTGACATACATATGTACCTACATAAATAAAAAATAATACTAATTTTATAAATTTGAAAGCCAGAACGACTGAACGGATTTGGATGAAATTCGGCACAGAGATATTATAAATAAAAAGACTTTTGACATTTCAGAAACTACTAATAATATGATGTGCTACATTATCTATCCCGTACGAAGCCGGGACGAGTCGCTAGTAGGTTATATTTCGAAGTATAAGACTATAAAATTTTGATTTTTCAGAGGAGCATGCCACAGATGAAAAATATTAATTTTTATTTGTATGCATTTTAACTCCTACAGCACTACCAAGTACTCGAAGTGTGAATTTTTTTTGATACCAATTTGGATACTAGATACCACACCCCAATAATAGGAAATTTTAGTTTTTTTTCTTTGGTTCATCCGTGATATCTATTTTGCGAATTTTCATTCTACAATATTTGAAAGTCCTTTTAAACGTATATTTGAAGATTCCAAGTTTATGAAATTCCTTTATTAATTTTTTTTTAATCGGCTGATTTGTCAAATTGAAATTTCTGACAATACTCGACATTTTAAGGTCTGTAAAATCTAAATTCAATATTTTTAAAGAGATATATTTTAAATCCAAAACACCAAGATTGATATCAGTAAAATATAATTTTATATGAAGTAAAAAACTGTTTTTGCGGCTTGGTAAAATTTTCAAGAAGAATTAAATTGCAAGTTTTTAACAAGAAACTCGAATATTCTAAGAACAAGCAACGATATGAATTAATTATAACACACAAATTTCAAAAAATTCCAAGTTTTTAAAGAAGCCACTGGAAAGTTATCAGTACAAGTCGCACTTGCAACCAACTACTTTTGACTGTGTTGTGAAGTTAGAGGAGCTTCGAAAATGTGCTGAGTTTATTCCGGTTAAAAGAATGTGGTGTCTATAACTTGACTGGGCACTACGGTACCTCAGACCTCTACGTACAAACGGCACTGATTATAATATAAGGACCTTGAAACATTTACATATGTATTTCAAAATTTTGAGTAGAAAATATTCGGATCGATTATAAAAATTTATTGTAAACTTTTCTCTTTCAAAGATATTTCAGCTTCCTTTCGAAAGACAACCATTTTCAGAAAAAAAAATAATGGTCGCAAAATTTTAAACAACTTATTGTTAGGGGCTTAACATTTTAATAACTAGCAATTTGCTAAATATTTAGCAATTTATTAGCTATTTCAAAATTGTAAGCCTTTTCTTTTGTTTTGCGTATTAGTAAGTTGCTAACTTTCTTTTATTTAAATTAGCAAAACCATTTTTTTTAAACTTAGTAAATTGCTAAAAATGGCTTTAAAAATTTACCAATTCGTTTTAAAATATGCACCAATGATTTTCTTAACTGTTTTTTTAATCGTTTAAGGTTGCATCCAATCAGAAGGAATTTCGTAGTTTTTGTCTTGACATATAAACGGGACAATAAACAATATCTCCACACATTATTATAAAAATTAAAGAACATAAATTCTAAAAAAATCTTTTTTATCATAAAAAAATTTAGCGTAAGTAAAATCTTTATGTTTACCCATTTTCATGTCATAACACTGAGAGTACCTCCATTGGTTTAATTAATGGAAAAAATAATAAGGGAATATAATGAAAAGAAAATAGGTACCTACTGCTCGTTTAATGTTTATTTTTATAATTTGTATATGTTTGTTTTTTATTTGCTGAGGAAATAGCAGTTTTTAGAAAAAGACGTTATAGGGGTATTAATTGAGGATACTCTTAAATGAAAAACAAATGTTTAACCTAAACGCGCGTGGTTTTCCTTTGGTTTCCCACTATGTATAGGAATTAATTCATTCTTGGAATTATAAAACCAGTTTCTGCTCGAAAAATAGTATACCTACCTTTAATTAATTGAAAACCACGTGAAATTCCATCAATGAACCAGTATATACAACCAAAATATACACCAATTATCAATTAAACTTAAGACAAACAAGTTGAAAAGGTTATTTTGTGTAGGTAACTTATAGCAGATGACACGCAATAAAGTTCTTCAATCAAAGTTTTACGGGTTTACCAGTTTCCTTGAAAAGATTTTGTCCATTGACACTTTTAACTGAGAGGAAATTAATTGAACAAATATTTAATTTAAATTAAGAACAATGTTGTTCAAAAACAATTTTAAAACGCACGAATTTTTGTTTACATTTGAATTTTAGGTCAGATTCTCAACTATCTAAGCGAATCTCTGAGTTTTTATAATACAGCTTTATCCTCCGTAACAGCAATTATAATTTTGTCAATTGTTCAATATTTTCAATAATAAAAAAAAAAATAGAATCAATATCCTTGTGTAAAAGTTAGCCCAATCGATTTATTTTTGATTTTTTTTGTTAGTTTTTAAATTTAAAAAACGAAATAATACCAAATCTGTATTGCATCACATTGTACACAATAAAATGTATTTGAAGGCAATAGCATCATCCGTTCCTGAGATATTTGCGACCAACCAAAAATATTCACAATTTTTTTAAACTGCTGTAGTGAAAAAATCGCGCACTTTGTATGAAAGTTATTTTTGTTAGTTATAACCTGTATAGAAGATTATTTAATTGAAGTCGATATCTCTTCTCGTTTCTTAAAATACCGTGGACGAAAAATGATATCTCGAATGTACGAACTTACGTACACACGCACACACAGACATCTCTTTACAAATGACGGATCTAGATTTTAAGAAACTTGAAACGTCCAGATTTGTCATAAATCTCAATTTGACAAATCGAACCGATTACAATAACTCCATATGGGAAGTTAATAACTGTCTTTGAATTTTCTTGTTTTAAAAATGATAAAAGAAGGAACATAGTTTACTACCACAAAAATTCAGTGTATATGATATTCAGATACCGGGTACATTTTAAATATCGAGCTTATTTTAAGATTGAAGTGTAAATATGGATTGTTTTAAAATTACCTATATTTTTACCAAATCCTCTTTTTTTTAAATATTTGCACAGTGAATTCAATTTTTAGATATATGTATAAATAATAAAGATATGTGTACATAAAAGATTGAATATTTCAGAATATATCATAACAATGTTTTCAATGTTTTTCAGTTACTTGGCGAAATGACGACCTGTAACTATGTCCAAACCCAATTTGTTCACTTCTGAATGTCCATTACTTATGAAAACCTAAAAGTTTGTGTGACCTCTTCCACTCCGACAAACTATAAAAAAAAAACTGTCAAGTTAACATAAAAATATAGCTACCACTAAATAAAAAAGATAAATTGATTCAGCTAATTTAATGGTCTGAGAAACACTCTCTTCCTCCTTTAAAACAATTCCCCCCCAAAAAAAAGTATGACTTCTTTTTTCCAATTATATGCACCAACTAACACGTTTACCATGGCTAGACATCTTTTTCACACCCAAGGAGTTTTCCTGTAGGTCCGGTCCATATTCAATTCCCATCAATTATTGCAGAATTATTCTACGTGAAAACTTTTTAGAAAAATTGTTTTCCCACCTTTTCTTCGCCATCTTTCCCCGTAGAATTGAATTTATGTCTTTTCGCAAGGTCAATGATTAATGGTTAATTAAACAAAAAGATACCTGTGAAATATCTTCATAGAATGAAGACATTTGTGGCACTATAGCCGGAAAATTCAACAGAAATTATTCTTCCCAGTTAACGGCAGTGATAATAAATGGAACAAGTTGTAACTGTAAGTAGGTTCTTGGAATAGAAATCAATATTGAAATTTCACTCAAAACCCACACTAATGATAAAACCCGACCCCCTTCCCTTCCCTAAAAAAATAGGAGCTGTCTAATAAAAAATACGATAAATTCCATTACGAGTCTGGGTAATACTTTGGTGTTAGAAAAAAAGAAATTAACTGCGGTACGGTTATTTTATGATAAAAAAAAAATAACAGACTGTAGGGAATTGGAATGGTGATGCTTGGCAGCTTCAATTCCCTTTCAAATGTAACAAACATGCCTTTTAATGTATGTATATAGATATGGAGGGACAGGCAAGGAAACGATACCCAACTAGGTACTTGGGAAGCATAATAATCAGGATCTGGAACAATGATGAAAAAGGAAATGAACAAATCTAGTTATCTTATGCCGCTTATTGATAAAAAGGGTGAGTTTATTTTGGAAAACCAGATAGCATAGCAACCTAATTTACTTTCAGGTCGATTGTGTCTATTAAAATATTTTCATGTTTGAATTTAAAAAAAATTATGTAGTTTTTCTACAGTTAAAGTGAAGATTCTGTGATGTGACGTAGAGTTTTGAAGTTGATTCTACTCTCAATTCTAACCTTTCAACTGCTACGATAACATTGGTTAGACCCTTCGGAAAGTTTGAGTAGACTATCATTGGATTAAGTTGAAAATATGTAGTTAAGAGGCGTCACATAATTAATTTATTTTAAGTATTACAACCGAATTTAGAGCCTGGTGAAAATTAGAAGTTATGTTTGAAGCACCATTTTATTTTTACGAAATTTCTATGACCAATTCGCACATTTGCGGTTGCATGTTCTAGATAACTTCAAGAATTCAATTTTTAGGGGCTTGAATCGACTGTGGAGCATTGACATAGAACCAAAGAAAAAGATCTAAAGGTGTCAAATCAAAACAATCCGGGTGACCGTCAGAAAACTTTTGATGTAAGATTTCGTTTGTTTGCTAGATCTTCTTGAAAATGGACATTGGCCAATTCCAATTGCACACTGACATCCCTAAAACCGCATTAAACAGTGAAACTTTGAGGATGGAGAAGCTTTTCAACAATCATTCTTGAATCTTATCCAAGCTTGTGATTATTCGGCTTATTAAAGAAGCCCCCGTGGTGAAAATAGGCCTTCAATGCTGGAAATAATTATTCTATGAGAATTCGGATCATTTTGATACATTTCAAGGACATAATCAACTTTAGAGTTTTTGTTATAATTGAATTCAAAAAAACCTTAAGATCTCTAAGTGGTATGTTGTGGTTTATAAAATGCTTAAAACTCTATTTATTTATATATAGAACCACTTTTGAAAAGAACATTAAATTAGGCAAATTCTTAGAATATTTGACAAAGAAAAAACGTAAGAAATATCTTACCATATTTTTCTGAAATAACTATTTTGGACAAATACCAAAGTCTTCAAAAAAGTTTTAAAAAAGAAAAAGAGACGTCAGTTGACTTATGGTGACAAAGTCCCAATATGTCGTTTGAGGAATTGAATTAAATATAATTTTATTATATATGTATTATTTTTATATATGTCTATAAAAGAAAGTCGTGATAGTTACACTATTTATAACTCAAGAACGACTGAACCGATTTGACTGAAATTTGGCACAGAGATAGATTGTAGTCTGGAAAAGCACGTATGCTAATTTTTATCCAGGTAAAATGTTTTTTTATTCAGATTAAACATTGACCACGCATTACACATAAATTAAAGCAATATGCTGTTATTATTTTACATTCAGCACGACGAAACAAATGGTTTCAACAATTTGTCGCATTAAGATTTGTTAATAGAACTTTGTCAATCGATTTTTAACTTCCCATAGGGAGTTATTGTAATCGGTCTGGACGTTTCAAGGTTCCTAGAATCCTGATCCGTCATTTGTAGAGAGATGTGTGTGTGCGTGTGTAGGTACGTACGTTCATACGTTCGTACGTTTGTACGTTCGTACGTTCGTACGTTCGAGATACCATTTTTCGTCCACGGTATCTCAAGAATGAGTAGAGATATCGACTCCAATTAAATTTTGTTCGACAGGTTATAACTTTGAAAGATGCAGAAAGGACTTTCATAAAAATTGGTCAAGCGGTTTTTTCACAATAGCAGTTTTTAAAAAAAGTGAAAATTTTGGTTGGATCTCAGGAACAGATAGGGCTATTGACTTCAAATAAATCTTATTGTATACATTGTAATGTGATACAGATTTGATATAAATTTTGAAAATTTTCAACTTACCGTTATTTTTTAAAAATTGAAAAACTAGAAAAAAAAATTTTGGCGCGAAAATATACAATGACGGAAAAATGATATTCTCTTCAAAACTATTTTTTATTATCTGAAACGAAGTTCTTTACATCTGTTGAAAGTTTGAAAATTTAATTGATAATTTTTTTACAAAAAATAAAAAAGTACACAAAATTCTTCCAAAAGTTGGTAAAAAGTATTTTTGACTTGAATATCTGGAGAATGAGCAACGATATTGACTTCAAACTTATTTATGTTTAAACAAAATACAATTATTAATATATGCTACAATTTTGACAAATATCGAATTGACAGTCTTTTTTTCAAAAATATAATAAACTTAATCAAAAATTTATCAAAAAATGTCAAAAGTAGGTTTCTTGACTTGAATATGTCCAAAATGGTCAATCATTTTAACTTCGAATCTATTTCATTTTTTGCGTAATAGAATTTTGAACATATGATACTTTTTTGACACATTACGAATTGGCAGTTTTTTTTACGAAAAATAAAAAAACAAAACTGAAATTTACCCAAAAGTGTCAAAAATTGTTTTTCGGCTTAAATATCATCACAACAAGCAAAGCTATTGACTTTAAATGTATTTTATTTTTAACATAATGCATTTGTCAATTTCTAAAAAATGATAAAATATTGACGAATATTAAATTAACATTTTTTACAACAAATACAAAACTACAAAAAGTTAGTTAGAAAAATTAGTAAATATTGTTTTTCCGCTTAAACATCTCTCACAATTTTTTTGTTAGTAAAATTGTTAACAATCAGCATCAAAAGTAAATCGATTAATATCAGCAACGCCAAGTTTTCAAATTATGCATAATGGGAAGTTATCAGTGTGGGTCGCACCCATCCTCTTTTTTCTTATGGTTTCGTCATCTATAACTGGGTTGCAAGGTTATCTATTATTTACTAAACAATCTATGTGAATTTTTAACGATTTCGATTTACTAGATAACAGTTTCTGGTTCTTTTTCATTTTTCGTATCTTTACTTTCAAAGTTCATGTTGTTCTCATCATTCTTCCTAAATTATTAACTAAACAATTACACCAAATTTAAGTCATGGGTAACTGTTCCGCAAAATTTAATGCTTAAAAAGTTGATGATTTTTTAAATTTAAACTGATCGTCGTCGTTTTCTCATGAGAAAAGAAATACTAGACAACAAAAACACATCGTTAAAGACAATCATAAATCAACTTGACTGGCTGACTTACTCATACATAAGAAAAAACATTCTAAAAATAAAACCAAATGCGAAAAAAAAACACATTCTCATCAAAAAGAATATTTTATAACA
This sequence comes from Scaeva pyrastri, assembly GCA_905146935.1. Lineage (NCBI taxonomy): Eukaryota > Metazoa > Arthropoda > Insecta > Diptera > Syrphidae > Scaeva > Scaeva pyrastri. The sequence goes on from LR989929.1 coordinate 34,522,170, forward strand.
GCTACAGTATCTATGAGTACATCAACGTACATATTATGTATGTATGTATGTTATGTTTCAGTTAAAAATGAAATATATTGCTCTAGAGAAATAAAACAAGGATATGAATAGGTATTGGTAGATACATATGTAAAGCATGTTAACGCTCTCATAGACAAAACTGACAAAACCTTGAGATAAAGGCTTATGATAAACTTTTGAGATTCCTTTTTGATACATCCTACGAATGATTGAAAAATGTACTGTTTGTGCTTTTGATGTGTATTTTTAGCTTTATTTGTCATTATATTTCATTTCTTTGTTTGTTTTTATGTTATGTTTTATATCAATCAAGATGCAAACAAAATGTGTGTGTTGTAGATTTGTTAGATAATCAAAATAATGATTGTACCTTTCAAGAAGGAAAAATTTATACTAAAAGACTGAATGACGCATAAACCTACATACATACATACATAAAACCTAAATATGATGAGGTTAAATACAAAATAGCAGCCTGATCTGGACCATATAGTCCTGTACAGCAGCAATTTAGAGGTTATGTTAAGGTTTATGGGATTTAAATTACTTAAATTACTTTGACAAAGTCTAAAATACAAAAAAAGTCCAGTTCTGACCAAGAATATATGTATCTGGGCGAATTTTATAAATTCGGCCGATATTAAGCTTCCTTTGTGAGTGTCACCTGTTCCTGATGTGTCTGAATCTGGAAAAGCTGGCAAGAGTATCTAAGACGTTATAAACCTTCAAATGACTTGTATATGAACTGGAGCTCTTTCTTCCTAGCTAACAATTAATGAACTTGGTAATCAATGTCATACCATTTAATTTTGATATCCGTAGACCTTTCCATCTACGCTACGAGTAGTATGTCCTGTATCCTTAAGAAAAGAATAGTCGGTCAGTGGCGGTCCCACACTGGAGGATCTAGAATTTTTAATCGGGGATTTGGAAATATGTAAAGGAATTGAGAAATATTTCTTTTACAGGAATCATATTTGTTCTATTTGGACGAAATAACTGAATTCTTTGTAGAGAACAGACAGCTGCAGTTGCAACTGGAGCTTGAATTCGAATAGCTGTCAAAATCGCCATCAGCTTTCCTACATTTGATGTCATTTTTTTCGAAAATACTAATTATTATTGAACATAGCTTCGACATGAAATGTTGATATATCCTCGGTCCGCCTTCAATGTTCAAAATTAAAAAATGTGGCTAATAAAAGATAACGATAAGTAATAGTTTCACGTTCACCTGCAGATGCATTGTATTTTGACAGTTACTACAGTTGCTTGGTATTTAAAATCATCATCACTATCAACGAGAAAGGCATTATCATACAGCAACTGACACTTCGAAGGTTATCTACTTTATTTACATAATTTTGAATAGCTTTGTTTCAAGAGCACAAGATCTTGATAAAACCGCACCGAGGGTTATAAAGGGTGTTTTTTCAGGTGTGTGGTTTTTAAGAAAAAATAAAACTCATATTGTTTGACGTTTTGGCCAAAAATTTAGTTTATTAAAAAGATAAATGTTTTCCATTATGTTCTAAAAATGATTTCGGGCAAATAGCCAACGCAGCTGTCTCGAATAAATTTCAGCCTAGAGGCACAATTTTCGACCACTTCTTGCAACAATTTAAGTAATAGATAGAAACAGTGAATTTTAGATGATGTAACGCCGGGGACTCAACAATGGCTTGGGGGTTATGATTACTCCAAATACTATAATTTTACGTACCCAATAAACCAAAACTAAGCTTCATAGCTAAACAAAATTTCCCTTGCTAAACAAAATGCGTCGTGTGAACCGACCATTATTTTGGTAATAAATTTGCACCATTTGCAAACGTTGTTCAGGAATTAGTCTACTCATTAAATGTATAATAACAAAGCAAACTGAGCACAAATCAAGTAACAGCTGTCAAAATGACAACTCCAAAATAAATATTACCAGATTGAAAACAACATCTCTTAAAAAAAACAGCTTTTGTTAAAAGAAAATGCCATGGAAACAATGTAAATATTTTTTTTACTTGTTTGCTAAAACCAAAAAACATATCGAAATTTGGTGCAGAATTTCATGGGCAAATCTGTCAGAAATCGCTTAAATATTGAAACAAAAATAAGGAACCATCTTCGCCTTGAATTAGAAAACTTTGTACCCTAAATCCATAGATGCGCCACTGCGTCTGTGATTTGATTATAAGAATAACGAATGTCAAACATCAATCCTTTGATTAAAATTAAAATCTAATTAGACCACTTTAGAGCAACCAATGCCCATTTGAGTGCCAACAATTGTCAAATTAAATGTCACCTCTAGGAACAGTATTGCCAATTTAAAAATCAAAACCATTCTCGATGCAAACACACACACACACACAATGTATAAATAATTATATTTTATTGAATTATTGAGTAGTCAAGTCAATACAATTTTAATGAGTTCAAAATTATCCCCAGACCAAATATCATCATCATATCTATACAGGACCCATGTTCTGTAACTCAGGCGATAACTTATCACATCGTTACGAAATGAAACGATTTGTTCCCCACTTAACGCCACTGGAAAAATTTGTGTTTCTGTAACTCGTCGCGATAAAATAAATTTGAGATTTATTTCCACTGGAATTTCCATTGGAAGGCGATAAGACGGACTCTCATTTGGCTTTAAAAACAAAAACATTGCTCAATTGAGTATTTTCAAGTTCATGTAAACATTTTTTTTTGCTAATAAAGAAATGCAAACTTAAAAGTTAATGAAATCATTAGTTTTTTAATGAAACGAAAAAACACAAGATTGAACATACATATATACATAAAATTGAAAAAAAAAACAAAAAAGGAAGAATTGATTGTCGGCTGTTGGCATCGGTGAATTGGCCGCGGGCAAACGGCTTGTTCTCCGCCATAAAATCCACCAGTGTCTCCTTCTGGCACTTTAATAATCTTGTTCATCTCTATAACATAATATTTATATATTTAGTTCTTGAATCAATTATTTATGTATTACCTTTTTTGCCTCCGACATCATTCTTGGTCTTCGCGTTTCGCCTGCTTTTTATGTAGTGATAAATTTTGACATTTAAAGAGAAAGACTTATCGACTTTCAAAGATACAGAAACCCATTTTATCGAATTTTTCCAGGATTCCTATTCCGTTTGTTCCAGTCGATAGAATTAACGACTGTCAAAGTTACAGAAACCCGACGATGCGATAAAATGTATTTCGTCCCAATTCTCATCGTTTCTCGACCAGTTTTATCGCTTCGAAAGTTACAGAACATGGGTACAGGACTCATAATGAGAAAAGGACAACGAACAATAGGTGTCTGTATTTGTTTCACACATGCCACAAGCTGGTTCAATTACAATTACAATGTGTTAATTAATGATTTCTACGTGGTATGTGTCACAAAATACTTCCGTTAAGACTTAATTTCACGGTTGTAGTTTCATTTCGGTTTGGAGAATATTAAACACTATGAGACCATGACATCCCCAATACCCCAACGTGTAATCGTATTTTGTTTGTTCTTTTTTGTGTGTTTGTGATGTGCACTTCCTTTTTTTTTTTAAACTATGCGGAAGCGGATATGCGGGTGCAAACAATACCTTCAAATGAAGTTAGAGAGGTAAGTGCAATAAGGCTATACGTGGTTTTATTCATTTTTAATGAATGTGCGCTAAAAAATAAAATTCTGAAATTCAAACACCAATCAATAACGAACAATTTGTTTACAAAGGCGTAGGTCAATGGTGTGTGTGTTTAGCGCGGTGAGTGTTTGTTTTCATTTGAAAGGATTCAAATTATTATCAGTTTTATTTGTTTAATTGTTAGGTTTTATTGTTACTTGTTAAATGGGTTAACTACAGCCATTGCATGGGTTTTTCTGGAAAACAAGTCCAGGATTCAATCAAAATAAACGGCAATTTGTAACTGCTTTAAACCAGTGCTATTTGTGTTCGAGCGAGAACCTGTTTTCAAAGCCAATATTAAACATTAAAATTTAATTTTAATTTTAAGTATTTGCTTAGTTACCTTTTTTTTAAAATAGTTAAGCAAGAATCAGAAAAAAAACTCCAAGCTTTTTCATCAACTTCAGCGGAAAGATAGCTGACCGTAAATCCTTAGGTCAAGTAACATTTCCTAAGATATGAAAACCATCTTTCATAACACCAATCCACAAGAAAGGGCCGAGAGTTGAGGTGAAAAACTATCGAACAATTGCTAAACTTTTTTTTAGAGAGCTTCCAATACCTTGGAAGTATCGTCTCTCCTGAAGAAGGCACCGAACTACACTCTCTCCACCCTTGTTGCCATTTGATGGAGATCCGTGATCTAATGGGAAAGCAAGCAAACATCGTCAGCGTAGTCAAGATGTTTAAGGTAAGTTGTCAGAGTCCATCTTATTCCTCCGCTTCCTGTCAAAGCCATCCGCAGTACATCACTTATCATCAATAAAAACAGGATTGGTGACAGTATGCAGCCCTGCCTGACTCCGCTTTGGACTTCAAATTCTTCAGACAACCTACCTCCGTGTAAGACGTTACATTTGGACTGAGTTTCTCCGGTATACCCCTAATCCGCAAAGCAAGCCAGATAAACGCTGTCGAAAGCCTTCTCGAAATCAATGAACAACAGGTGGAGTGGTGATCGATATTCGACGCATTGTTCGATTATGACCCTCAAGATGTCGATGTGTTTAATGCAAAAGGACCCAGTGCAGAAGCCTGATTGTTCAGCTTCGAGCGATGCTTTGAGGTGTTCTTTAATGCGTTCTAGAACAATCTTTTCTATTATTTTAGTGACTGTAGGCAAAACGCAGATACCCTTTCATTTTGGACACACGCTTTGAAAAGGTTATGACTGCATTGCGGGTCAGAAATCACTCACACAAAAAGGAAAAAGAGTTGTCAGACCGAGAAACAAGTGGAGGAGTTATTAAACGCTGACCATACGAAACTTTTCAAAATCATTGCAATACCTCGAAACCTGGTGTACCAATTACATTTGAGTAGAGGTCAACATTAGCAAATGTCAGACAATGACCTTTTCACGTGAACGCATTAAAACCACTTCCCTCTTCATAATCAAATCATCCCATACAAATTGTAGATAAGATAATAGATCTTGGCCTTTTAATTGACATAGTGAACTTAAGTGTCTACTTCATATTGATGAAATAATCCATAAGGCCAAGTTCTTAAGAATTGTCTAATTCTTACGTGACCCGATCGCTTTACATGACGTCTATCCGAACTCTACATGGGTTAAGTTTTAAGTTCGGTCTCCATATCGAGATACACAATAATTTCAAGAACTATCAAATGACAATTCGATTAGTTCGTATTGAACTTCCAATGTCTTCCCCGGGAAAATCCTTTCATCTCTTAAACCTCAACAAAATACAGGAACGTAGAGAAAAAGTTGACATATTTATCATACATCGGTTTCTCTCTGGTTCAGTTGACTGCTCCCCTCTCCAAAACTCAATTTCTTTCAACAACTAATCCCTCTTATATTTACCAACACTCCACAATGGACTTCGGTTCGTCAATTTGAATCCAAATTCATTTGATTTCAACATCGACACCTACAACTTTAAACTCTCTTTTTGGCCACCCCAGTCATAGTTACAAGTTCAGATTTAAATTAGTATTAAAGTTATTTTTATAGCTTGAATTAAGTGGAATTAAGTCCCCACTAAAATATTACATATATGAATATGTGTTAAATTGTCTTCAGCGAAACTCTGAAAGAACGACAAATTTTTACAATAATAATGTGATTTTTTTCCTCAAGGCATCTAGACAACATACTCGTGGGGTCATCATCTACCACCTGAAACTTGTGCTTTCCTATGAATCTAGTTTTAATAAATAATAATCAATAAATAACTCAAAATTAAATTCGAACACAAATAAATTTTTTCTATTCGATATTGCTGAAAAATAACATAAACACATGTTCTAAGACATAATTTGATACACGTAAATATATGTATGTATGTGATTAAAATTATCCTGGGATGACAATAACGACCACCACCGATTGTATGTGTCGATTATGCTTAGAATCCTTGCTTACACTAACTTCTCTATAAATAAGATTTAACCTTTTACCTTAAAATGTGCTATACTCGTACATTTTGTTTTCGCAAAACCAAAATTATATCTTTCCGTGCTTGCAACACGTTTTATTGGTCGTAAGATATTATAGCTCTCTCGTTACCGTGAAGAGTACTCCAGGTCCGGACAACATGAACGACGACGAACGTGACATAAAATAGCAAATGGTTATGGTTTTCCAAACAGAGACAGACAGAGACTTCAGCAATATCACTGTATTGATTAGTTCCCCTTCTCGCAAGATAAATCTTTTGGCTTGAAAATGTGGTGTGTAATAAAAAGTAACTTACAGATATTTTTTTTTTTGAACTATCCATCTTTGGTTACAGCTTCCTTTATGTGTAATGTGTATATTACATATTTGCAGCTCGTAGGTACAATCTAGAGTTCCTAGAAAAAGAAAGTAAACTTCCAAAATGTATTATTTAATTTTTGTTTCCTTTTTTTTTAACCAAGGAAACGGCCAATAAGTGTGTTAGTGTGTATTAGGGAACACACTTTATTGGAGTTCACAGAAGTATCTGGTTTATTTACAGGAGACCACAAAAAAAAAAAACATTTATGTACCTAATCCAGGGGCAAATAAATCTAATGAATTGAGGTCAAAATGTTTACACACTGTGTTTTCTAAAGCCGCAGACAAATTTGTTTTACACTTTTATCACAACACGTCTTTTTTCATATTTGTTTAGGGTTTTATTTAGTTTTAGCAAATAAAATTTGGCACTCTATTTTTGACACAGCGATTTCAATATGAACGTAGGAACGTAGGTAAAGTTTGGGCTTCAGTAAATAACACAAAAATGATGAATTCAAAATTCTATTTTTATTTATTTATTTAAAGTGTTGAAAAATAGATATACAGTTATACGAATTGTTTTGTTTCAGCAGTTGTGTCGAAGATACTAATGATGTTAAGACTTTTTGCAATTGAATTTTATGTAAATTTAAAATTTTACATCATTGAATATTTATGTAAACTAATTCTTTTTCTTACTTCAATTAATTTCTTTTTTAATGGTTTTTGTTTTGTATAAAAGTGTCAGCTAATTTAATTCCACATCAGGCTCTGTAGTTCTACCAATTTACTTTCCAGAACGTTCTATTAATATTTTTATTATTAAAAAGAAAGCTCCATTAATATTCATTTTAATTTAATTTTTTTTTTATTGAAATATAAATTTAAGGAGGTAGAACTTTGTTAATACGTTATTTATATGTTACTAGCTGACCCCGAATACGTTGTTCTGTCCTGTTCTTCAAATTGTGTGACAGAAGTTGCTTTTAATCTTTATATCCCTTTTCTAATAAAGTTTTGGTATTCATAACTGAACCAATGAGAGTAATTTTTAAACTTAATTCAATTAGTGATTTTTAAAAATCTAAGAATTTACCAGAATACAAATTAAGAGGTCGAGACTCCTTTTGTTAAAAACTGAAGATTATATTATAAGATTAGTGAATTCAAAAAGCCTTGACAGAATATAGATATGGCATGAAGATACCAGCTCCAGTCCAGCATAAAACCTATAAATGGACCTTAAATTTTTTTTTAATATGTTTACTCTTGTCTTTCTCTTAAACACAAACTTCAAGCACTATTTTCTGCTTCATTCCATTTCACTCACAAATTCTGTTGCTTTCTATTGGTAAAAGAATTTTCAAAATCGGTTCAGTAGATCTAAAGGGTAAACCCTACAATCTTACAAATTTTATCAACTCTTTCGAGAAACGACGGTACTGTGTACTTTGTCAAAAAATCAATTTGACAATTCAAAACTTCAATATTCAATGTTATGTCTGTTTTGTAGGTAATGAGTGCTATTTGACAAGTCTAAATTCGAAATTCATTTTGAGACATCCCATATATAATTAAGCTACATTATATGATTATTTCAATTAAGAAATTCAGATTTAGAAAGAGGCAACCCTATGTTTTGATCATACTCCCATGAGGACACTTTTTGTATTTTCTTATCTTTAATAATAAATATTGAATTTTAATGTCAACTGTGGCTATCAACTGTCAGCTAATTAGTTAAAAAACACGGTGGTACAGAATATGCATCAAAATTCGACACGTTTCATCAAATCTTGTAAGACTTTAAATTTCGAAAGCAATTTGATTTAAAATATTAGAGGGAAAAACATTTTTTTATATATTTTTTATTTTTGACAAAGAACAGTGTTCGATAGTGTAAAGGCAAAAATGAGGCATGGTGTGTTAATTTTTTGTAATTTTTATATCACACAAGCCTTGTCCTGACAATAATGAAAACATAAAACCAAGAATCATCCAATTTGGTGCAGTCGTTCGAAAGTTATTTATATAGAAGACTAGCTTTTACCCGCGACTTCGTCCGCATACAATTTCCCACTATCGTGTTCCGATCCTCAACTTCACATCAAAATTTGTTCAAAAGCAACCTAATCAACCTGACACGATCACGCTAGATTTCCGCGGGAATGAGGTATTTTCCAGCCGTGAAAAGAAGCCTGTGTCCGTGCCTAAATTAACCAAGTCTTATAAAAATCCGTTCAGACGTTGAGGCGTGAATGAGGTAAACTTTTAAAACAAACGATTAAATATCACTAACTTAATTCAGTTTTCTGCCAACTTTCTACTCCCTAAGTACGATGACGTGATCATTTTGATCTCATATCCGTAACCATCTATTACCTTACTAAATTTCATCAAAATCCGTTTAGCCGTTTAGATATGGAAGAGCAAAAGTCACAACAAAAACGACTAAAAATCACTAACTCAATTTAGTTATCTGCCTACGGCCTACCCCCTAACCATTTCTAGGTTATCATCTATCACCATACCAAATTTCAACAAAATCCGTTCAGACGTTTAGGCGTGTAAGAGTAACAGACAGGCAGACAGACAGAGTTACTTTGCATTTATAATATTAGTATGGATATGGAATATGTATAGAAGAAGAGGATAGATAGATAGAAGAGAATATAAATACAAATATAGTATTCAGCCGTATTACAGAGTCCCTGGTAGAAAAGTCCCGAACAGTCTTCTCCGTTACGAATACGAAAAAATTTACATCACAAGCCCCGAATGGATTCAAAATAGCATTGCCACACAGTAACCCAATTTTCGGAGTTTCAAAACCAGCTGATTTGTGTCAAATTTTCGAAATAAAAATAAGTTTCACTTTCTGCTGTTCAACTCTAAATGTTTTTGCATTAATTTCTTTAAAAAAAAAAATTATAATTTGGTTTCGAAACGTTAGTTGGACTTGCTTTGAGGTACAACTACATTTAAGACAATAAAAAACTTAGTTGTACATTAAATTCATTACTACCTGTAATCAAGCGACTGACATTACTAGACAAAAACATTTGGTATTTGACAACAAAAAACTAGGAGTAAATAAATAAATAAATTGCTAAATGTCTTTAGGTAGCAAATTAAGTGTGCTTTAGTTATTCTTAGTATTAAAATTCATACAATTTATTGCTTTCTATCAAAGCTTCCTATATGTAGAATATCTTATCGTCAAAAAAGTTGACACATAAAAATAATTCTTACAAAAGTATAAACAATTTTGAACAGAACCTTATGACTTTTTGGCCTTAAAAGATGTAAATTTATCGTCTCCGTTCCATATTAAATTGCTTAATATATTTTTTTCTTAAACTTAACCTTTATAGTTCAGTATATACAGAACACAACGATATTAAACTAAATATTCTTTTGGAAAGTTAAATAAAAAAATTTTAGCTCAAGAACTTAAGGACCAAGATAAACTTGAATTTTGATGAGAGAGGTAACTATCATCAAGCATGTAATAAGGTTTTCATAACACCAAGGGGGTGTATTATAATTACATGAATCATGCAAGTATCTCAACAATCCCTTACATTATATACACGTTATATTAACATATAATAAAACTTTAACGATATCATAAAAAAAAAACTTGTTGTAAGGTAGTGTTATGTTGGAAATAAAAACAAAAGTAAGTGCTAAGTATGAAAACCGTTCTAATTTTCGCATTTAATTTAAATCTTTAGGTTCATGTCTGAAAATAAAAAAAGTCTTAAATTGTACATTTAAACAAACAATAAAAGAAGGTCCTAATGATAATAATAATTTCAAGACGTACATATAATTATCAACGTGTTTTTAGGACCAGGTTTTTCAAGAATAAATTGTTTGACACCAATTTAGCCGCTATGTCCCAGTCCCACACATTCTAAAAATAGTATTTTATGAAAATATGATAATATAAACTTTAAATTTGCTTCAACTATAAAATTTATTAAACTCAAAACTTATAAACTCTAAAAAAAATTGCATGCAATTCCGAGGAGAAAAACTAATCCTTGCAGATTAATTACACATTACATTACATTACTTATTCATCTCAAAAGCTTTTTGTTTTAGTAAACATTTCGTTCGTAGGATTTCTTGAGAAGCAAACAGAAACCACCTTCCCGCCCTCCCAATGAATACCTTACATAAAGTTAAATGAAGAGAACACTTTGTAAAGGTGCAGGATGTTGAAGAAGGTGCAGTCGGGGAGGTATGATATATGTCTTATTTTCCTTTTTTTTCAAGAAGATAGTTGTTGTTGTTGTTGTTGTGCCCACACGAAAAAAAGGCACTTAATGGAAGGAAGAAAGCTTTGTGTAATGTTTATTTAAAAAACATAGAAAAACCGTGGATTTAAAGTGTAGGCGGGATTTACGGCGAAACATTCTGTTCAAGGTCATTCCATCTGGATCTGAGAGGTTTAATTAAACATATTGTGAGGTTTCACCTAGACAGCGGCGGATCTTCGTTTTGTCACAAATAAACTTATTTACATAGTAAAGAGTTTTTTAATAAAGATTTTCAAACTTTGACAGGTGATTTCTGATGCCATTTTGTTGAAGCCATAACATTTTAATTGGCTGTTTGTCTTTATGTCTGACATCAATATAGGAACGGTCGAATTAAGTTGTATATGGAAACCGAAGAGAAGTGTGGTTTCAACAACTCTACGTTCCACGTGTTAGATTAATCAAGTGGCTTCTGTTGGAAAATATTGTGAAAACCAAAAATGTTAAGTGTGCCTTTTACAGCTCAATATACATATGTATGTCCAAAAAAACCCAACAAAAAGCCAAATTAATCCAGCCAGCCGTTTTTTTTAGCTCGAACAATTTTTTCAAAAATATAAAGAATCACGTTTTTACTCTGAAAAGCTCATAATCTTTAACAAAAACAAATTTTAATTGCACCAGACAGTGTTTAAATTTTCAATTTTCATTTTTGAAATCCAAGACCACTTAAACTATCTGTGCTATCATTGCTTGCTGAGATATCGATAAAATCAATGACAAAAGGACACTTTTCAATTTGAAGACCGATATCTCTTTTATAAAGCGGAATAAAAAAAATTTGTTCACAGCTGTAGTCAAAAGCAAATAATTTTGAAAATTTTCTTGTCGTTAGTTTTTTTAAGATTACTCAAAAACAACTGACGCTACAAAATTTGTATGATCTAAACTAAAAACTTCACACATGGAGCCAAAATTTAATTATTTCTTGTACTATTTTTCTCGAAGCACATTTAGATAAACCACTCACGGCAATCCAGCTTAAAGCCTCCTCACAGTGGATTAACAATGACATTGGCCACTCAAAAATTCTGAACTCATTCAGACCACTAACTTGCAACGTCGATTACACACACCTTCTCGACGTTTTGATAAAAGTGTGTTCCAGGTTCCAGGCAGAACTTCTTGCCATCAAAGAAGCCCTATCTTGGCTGAAGGAAAACGTGATATCGTCAACTGATAAAATCCTTAGAATTAGTCTCCACTAATTCAAAAGTAGCCCAAAATTGTAGATCATCTCTGGTGGAGATGGCAGATCAATTCAATATTCACCTAATCTGGGGGTGCCCGGCCATAGAGACATTCCAGGTAATTGCAAAGCAGACGAACTTGCAAAAAATGGAACACTTCTACCACTACTAGATAAAAAACCTAATATCGGTATACCACTAGCTACGTGTAAAGTTATGCTAAAGCAAGAATTCATAGAGAAGGTTAATCACAGGTATCTAGTTTAATTCACTCACCTTTCTGGCAACAAAATTCATCTGGCCAAAGCTTGATGCTAAACGCTCAAAGCAACTAATCTAGAAGCTGTATGGATGAGGAAGAAGAAGAGTCAGTCACTCACCTTCTTTGCTATTGTCATGCACTAGCACAAAACCGTAAATCACACCTCGGAGATTTCTACTACAATGATCCTAGTGATCTAATTAACATTGACCTTCACAGTCTCAATCGCTTTTTTGTTACCTCCAAATGGTTCAACGAGTAGTAGGATCTTATGATCCACGTGGTATCACAATGGACAATTGATGGTCTAACTGTCCTGTCCTTCTTTCCAGCCAGCCACCTTAACCTAACCTAACCTAACCTGTAGTCGATATCTTTGCCCGCTCTCGAGACATTCGAGCCAAAAAACATTCTTTACCATTTTTTTTGTTGAATTTTTTGCACTTTTTATTTTTCGTAATATGTCTGTCAATTGGAGTTCTTACAAAATTTCAAGAGATGTCAAAAACTTTATTTCATATGGTAGAAAAACATTTTGAAGATAACACTATTTTTTCGTGATTGTATATTTGAGCGCCAAACATTATTTTTTAGTTTTTCTATTTAAAAAAATAACAGTATATTGATTTTAATTGCTTGATAAATTGCTTTAAAAATCCCTTCTGCATTTTAAGCAGTTGTAACCTGTAAAACAAAATTAGTGGATGAAAAAAGATATCATGAACGTACAAACGTATACGAACATACGAATGCACGTACACACCCACAAACAGACGTCATTCTAAAAATGACGGATTAGGAACCTTGAAACGTTCAAATTTGTAAAAAAAAATCAATTTGACAAATCAGATAACAATACCTCCTTATGTTAAGTTAATAAAAAAACATCACAATCTATTTAAGTAGACTTTTTTTTTACTAAAAATGATGAAATACATTTAAATAAAGAAATGTTCCTTTCTTCATTTCAAAAGATTCAAATCTCCTACCAACTTAGTCATACTATACATACCATAAATCAAACATGAGTTTGCATCCAATTCTTAACCTGATGATGCACAAATAAGATGGTTAAGTCGTTGCATTTCAAATTAAGCTTACATAATGTTGAATTTTCTATGCAACTTGGTGACATTTGAAATTAAAAAAAAAAAATCAATACATCTGAGCATCTAATAGAGTTGCTAATTAAAGTCAAGCAACAATGATAAAATGTAAGTTGTCTCCATTTCTCCAATCTACACACACACTTTTGTGGTTTACAAAAGCTATTTGAATTTCTTTTTAATCGAGGAGGGTTAAATCACTATAAGATCCGCATACATAAGCTAAGCACACAACTCGGGTGCATTTTCATTTCAAGTTTATAATTAGCTTTTGAAGAAATCGTGGTTTTGGGTATAAGTTATTTTCAATTAAACTTCTGCCTCTTTTTGTTTGTATGTCTTTAGTAAATTGCAACTATATACAACTTAATAACGAACTACATACTTAAATAAAATAGACTCAAGACTTAAGTTGAGGTTGTGTAGATGAATGTATGTATATGTAATTGAAAAGAGGATGCGATATTGCAGTTTGTATTTGATTTGTTTCCTTAATGTAGGCTTACGACTAACGACAGTCTTATTTGAAAGATATTGTTTTTTAAATTAAAACTTGGTGAATCAAAAACAAATCGAGTACCAATGCTTTTAATTTTAAATTAGATGTCCTAAATCAAACATTATATTTTTAATTTCATTTTTATTTACTTATTTTTTATTGGAGGGTTTAGAAAGTTAAATGGAACTAAGATTTAAAAAACTTGTATTCAATTTGCACGAAAATACGTTAATTTCCTTATGTAAAAAAAGACAATATATAAAAACATAGACATAGACACCTTTTCAAATTTTCAATGGGAGAGATGTGTCTGTTGTAAACTAAACTAGTTTCTTACAAAAATGAAGTAAAATTGCACTTCAAAAAATGCTAGGGGGCAAGACCTTAAGAATTCTTAACAAAAGACGAGAAAACAATCTTGACCCATCAAGATAGAGATAAAAGAAAAGAAAGAGTAAAAGAAGGCAAGTTAAAGAGCAAAAGAGATGGGATGGAAACCCTATAAGACTTTATAAACATGTTTAAATAAAATGTGTTTAATAATTTTGTTTGGGTAGTATTTAAGAAACTATTTATTTAATATACTTTGAAGTTCGGATCTTTTGCTGCCATTTTTTTAAAATAAACTTTATATACTTTATACTTAAAAGCCTGATTTGAAATTGCATTGAAGAAGACACAATAAGTAATTAACCGCTATTCTCACATTCCACTAAAGTACCTTAAGCAAAGCTTTGAATTTGAATCTCAACCCGAGTGAATTGTTAAACCTTGACCCCTCCACTGGGCACTAAGTGCCAATTCATTTTTTAAATCCAATGTAAAAGTACTTATTGGTGACAAAATCAGACTGCGGAAAAATTTGACAATATTGCGTTTTTGGTCACTCAGTGCTCAGGTTTTTTTTTGCACGAAATTCAAGGTCTTGTAATGATTTATTTGTTGATATTCAACTGAACTACTCAACCTGCCTGATCTTAGAATACTTATTTCGACCTAAGTATAGCTTTGCTTTTGTCAAATTATTGCTGAACTTCTCGGTCTCTTCAAAATCAAACAAATTTATTCCCGTCTCGACCTCAGTAATTTTTATACCTTACCTACTCGTCCCGTTTTACATAATTCGAAATCTCATTGTTCTTGTTTTTCAGATGCATTGAAGTCAACGCAGCCAAATAAGTTAAAATTATCGAAACAAGAGGGAAAATATTGTATGTTAGTGAACTTATCACTTTGATGAATAATATAAAGACAAAATCGCCAACACAGTCCCTAAGAAAACGTCCATGAGTTATCGAATAAGATCGTTACTCGTTACGATACATAGAAACTTGATGAATGCCCACATATTTTTCAACCATCACTTTTAAAGGAATCAATATCAAAAAGAACTGGAGAATTTAATAGGGTGTAAACTAAACGGTTCTGATTGAAAAAAGGACGATTTGGGTACTTTTTACCAACTAGGAACCAGTGATTTTCATTACTCAAACCAACTTATTTCACAATTTGTTTTAGAATTGGAAAAAAAACATATACAGAAGCCGAAGATAGGCTTTTAGACGGGAACGAACTCTTCATTCAAATCTGTTTATAGTCCTCGAAACGGTGCCTAATAATAAAATTATGGTTTCAAACTAAGTTTTAAAGAAGATTTTGCAAGTTTTTAACAATTTTAGCATCGTATATCCTTTTTAAATTGTAATAAAATAATAACCACGAAATGGCTACTTAGTTTAGTTTAGTGTTGTTAAACTATTGATTTTTTATTTAGTATCTGACTAACCAGAATTTTTGATAATTGTCAAAAAGTTATATTTGTAACTGTTAATTTCAAGACCGTCACACTATTCCATCACTAGTCATTTGGAAATAATCTTCTTTTTTTTCAAAAATAAATCAGCTAAATGAAGTATAAATAAAACGCCAAACAAAAACACATTAAGGCCAAATACCATATATGGAGCGCAATGCAAATATGTAATTTGGTAAAAACAAAAGTCTATTATGTATATGAGAGAAATACAAACGAACACTATACCTACTATCCTTGAACTGTGACTAACGGAACTTTATATCTTTTTGAGTTTCTATATTCCCACCTTCTCCTCCCAAAAAAAAAAACAAAAACTGTTGCTGAAAATTGCTTTCCTAAGTTTTTTTTTTGTTTGTTCCTTAAGTTTTATCGTAATACTTCACTCGTGACAGTGTTGATGATATTTTGTTGCCAGCATAAAAAATTAAATTTTCTTAAACTTACGAAAAATTCCGAGAAGGAATTTTATAGGCAATTACTTAAATTTTCGTTTCATATACGTAAACTAATTTATAATTAAATAACACCTAAAATTATTATGTTCGCCTTGTTTGTAAAATATTTTCGTAATTTCAAAACCTGTTTGTTTAATTCTCAATAAGAAACTTATATTTAAAAACTATTTTGTAACGAAAAAATGCAATTAACATGCGGTTTATACATTTTTATTTTTATCACAAGTGTTTTAGTCTTTTGAAAGTGGTATTATGTGAAGGCTCCTCGCTAAAAATGTTTAAAATATGTAATACTATTAAATGTCTGCTTAGAAAGAACATTAATTAAACAATCAAATTTTATAAAGTTATAATAATTTTGGTAGTTTCTTTGCATTTAAAAATGATTTTATTTTATGTATTTCCTATAATTTATATGAAAACTGTTTTGTAAATTTATAAAAATTAATTTTATTTTGAAAAACGTTTAGTAAAAAATGGTAGCCAATGTTAGTTCTTCGAAATATTTTTTTTTTAATGAAAACCTGTATTTTTTCTATTTTGCGAAAAAAAAATATCATCTGGCAACGATGCATGGGTTCTTTTGAATTTTCAATCTTTTGCACGCCAATTATTATAGCACTGTGACTTCCTGCGTTACATTAGGAAGGTTGGTATATTATGTGTATATCATGGAGGCGTATAGAAAAAAAGGAAGTCCTTTATTTCGCCTTTCTTTTTGTTTTTTGTTTCGCCTTTAGAAAGATGCACTATTATGAAGGTTCATTGTGCCAAAAGGAACAGAAGCTGCATAGATATATTCAAGGAGCTCTGTCCGTGATTTGCATTTTTGAATAAAAAAAAAGGATAAAGTTTAGTATACAAACATAGTTCCTCGCCCCATATCCTACTGAATTGATACGAGCTGAAGTTTAAAATAAAATTAAACAGCTTATGAATGTAAACAGCAGTTATAATATTACAAATTATATCATCTATTATGTATAACAATTAAACAAGTTAATTCCCACCCCACCCACTTCGCCTAGTGCTTTATGAATGAAAAAATAATTTAAAATTTAACTTCGTCTCGGCCCAATTTAACGCCTTATGATAAACTCCAGAGTGATAATAAAACTACGATAATTCAAATTTCAATTTGATTTGAACGAGGACAGTTTGCAAACACGTGAATGGACAGTTTGTATCCGTATACCGTGCGAAAAACCAGGGAAATTCGAGATTAATTTCACACACTTACAACGATTAATCATTGCAAAAGCCAATCGAAAATGGAACTGAATCCGCTTTCCTCCAAGTAATTAGAATCCGTGGGTCCTCTTCTTGTTTGAATTTTCCATTGATATTGTCTCCTGTATCATATTGTTCAAGGATTTCTTAAAGGACGTGAACCCTTGTATAATTTTGAATAATTCAGATTCTAAAACATGGCTATGATCGATTCCAACTTTAGCTATAAAGTTTTAAGTTTAAAAATTGATTAAATATGTGAAAATGACAATGCGGAAAAGACACCTGTCAAATTGAAGTCAACGTTATAAAGAAATCTATCAGGATTTGGCACAACACCAGCTATTATTGATCTTGTTAATTTCTCCACCTAAATTGCATACAAAACATCTTTTATCACAATGAAATTCACATCTATCCGCAATTTTCGAAGCCTTCGTTCAAAATCATGAAATCATGCAAATTAAATAATAAAAAATAAATCAAATTTTTCATGTTTTTTTACTGAATTTTCCAAAATTAATTTTATATTTTTCTATTTCGGAAAAATTGTGTCAAAATACCATACAAAAATTAATTTAAAATTTTAATAATTTCCTGACACTTTCAGAATGTTGGCTTTTATAAAAACCTTCTCCTGATAGCTTATAGGTAATTGTTGCTTTTTCAATTGTCCATGCAATTTCTTACCGTTTAAACCTTCACTGGACCGCTATAAATATTTCTAAACCAAAATAAGTCAAATCGGTCCAACTGATTTCGAATTTTAGCGAAACAAACGTGCAGCCACTGTTGGCCAAAAGTTAAAAATTGTAAATAAATAATTTAATATAGTACGTATACATTATATTAACAATATTTGACATTTCTTATGTGCGATCATTTTTGTAAATTAAATTGCTATCAATTACTAAAATCAAAAATAAATCAAACAGTTATCAGCGAAGTTATCAGTATGTTTCGCTCTTATAGCCTCTCTCTTGAAGTTTAAAAGCAAGATTGATGATTAACACAATTATTCATGATTAAGATTACTTTTTTAATTTCATCGCTGTTATACGCCACATTAAATTTCCTTCTGTAATAAGTGGGAACTGCGAGGAACTAAAGGACTGTTTTGAGATGATAACACATTTAGACTTAGAAATATTCAAAAATAGTCCGTTCTTATTAGCATGGTTAGAAATGTTTCCTAAGTCATAATTAATACTAATGATACAATTTTCAACCTGTCTAAAAGATCAACTATTATACATTTGTACATATCCTCAGAATTTATTTGAACAGTTAAATGAGAAACCATTTGACGAAGTGCATTTATGAACAAAGAAAACAAGAGACCACTGAGAATAGAGCCTTGTGGGACGCCTCTTTTAGTAGGAAGGAATTTCGATGATTTTACCATTCAGCCAGATTTACCAGCTTGTTTCCTACCTTCAAGATAGTTGTACTGCCAAGTTAGAAAAATTATACAATCGGGAAAGCTTTTAACAGAAATTAAAATGATCAACAGTGTCGAATGCCTTTGAAAAATCAAAAAGTACCAGGAATGGTATATTCCCATCATCCAAAACTATGTACTCTCAAGTCATCTATAGCGTTAATCAGCGCTGTTGGTCAACCCTAAAACCAGACTGTTTAGGTGATAAGAGGTTATTTCTGTGTAGGAAAGAATCATTACTCCGAGGACTTTTTTCGACAGGAATGATTTTGGCAAGCTTCCACTGCTCTGGAAAAATGCTTGTTGTCAAAATGGTATTGAAAGTTAATCAAATATGGTCAAAATTAATGCCAATTATTTGCCAAAGGGTTTTTTCAGTATAAAATAATATCAATCCATCTATGTGTCAAATTTTATTCAGATCCGTTCAGTCATTCTGGAGGGAACAATACATTTTACCGGGATAAAAAGTAGGTAGCCTATGTGCTATAAATTTTTCTCCAAACTTTTAATAGGAAACGGGAAAGTACCTATTTTTTGAAAATAAAATTGAAATTGTTCGCGATTTAGGAGAAAGAGTGACTAGCATTAAAGATTTGATATCTTCGAAATAGAAAATAAAGATAATTATCAATAGATGTGTCAAAGGGCAATTTTGGCGAAAAAAAAAGTAGCGTTGACGAAATTAACGACCTAATTTTAACTAAACTTGTATGAGATATCGTGTAAGTTCACAAACGTCAAATTTTGCTGCAGTGATTCGGTATCATTGCTTTTTTGCGATGCTGATGCTGATGCAGCTTTTGATGATGCGATGCCAACTAATCACGATGTCGTAGTGATGCTTTTTTGATTAGTTTTTGCGCATCAGTTTATGCAAGTTTGCAATAATGAACAGTTGACGAAAAAAGTGATGCCAGAATCTGCGTTTGTAAACGTTTGACTTTGAACATTTGGGCATCATTACTGCAGTGATGCGTTTGTGAACTTACGCATAGTTGTCTACACTTCTATTGATAATGTAATGGATCTAGAAAATGTGGTCCATTACCCAGGGGAGTTTCTTTATATTCTAAACCCGAGAGGCATTCCCCACATTCCCTCAAGTTAAAAATAGGTGCCCCAATAATTTTATTAAGAAATCTTAAATTAACAAATTTATGTAACGGGACTGGACTTCAAGTCAAATTTCTTCACATCTCAGCAATAACGTGATCGTTGCAATAGTTTTGACCTCGGATCCCAATGATTCCAAAATTTAATTTTAAAAGAAGTCAAATTGTCTTTTTCCATAACAATTAATACATTTTTTCCGAGTTTCCATTCGAGATGGAACGGCTTTAAGTTTAGCTGGATGGCCTTAATTTCAGCATTACAACAATTAACAAAAGACGCTGTTAGGTATTACAACATGGAAACTGGAAACCGAATAAGACCGCCTTTAAAAGAACAAAGGAAACGAGTTTCAAATTCGTTGAAAGGCTTCCGGAAACTAATTAAGATCAAGAACAATAATTCTGTCTTTACTGCAGATACTATTTTCGAGACAATTTTATTAAACGGCCTTGAAGAGTTATTCCCATTTCACCATTAACCGTAACCATCTGAAAAAAACTTAAAAACCATTATTGGATAACCTATTTCTTAAATCATAATACGAAATAGACGTTGTTAACCGATTTGTGTGTCGAATCTTTAATATCACCCCTTTTTTATTTTCTTTTGCCTATAAATATCCCGATTAGATACGGCTATCTATCTGTGTATCCAAATACTATCAAAACATATCTGAGGAAAGCTAATAAATCAATGACTTATAAATGGTTATCAAAATATGTATACGTTTGTATGTATGTATAGTATACGTCTAGCAATTTATTTATATTTTTTTGTATGATTTATTTAACTGACTTATACATGTCTGAGTTGTAATTTCAGCAAAGCAATAACTTCAATTGGTTTGGTTGTATTTTTTTCGTCATGGTTTGTTTCAACCATGAAGATAAATTGACAAAACGATGATTTGTAAATCTGAAACTGCCACCCATCTATTTTTTTTTTTTTTGAAAACAAATCATATTTTTGAATATTTATTTGGTGGTTCTAAGTTTTTTGTATTGTTTTGTTTCGATAGGAAAAATATTTATAGAAACATATCCATCGTCGTGTGCAGTCAAACATTATGGTAAATGTGAAAACCTTATGAAAGTCATAATTCAGCTTAATGACTTTTTTTTAGTAGAATTACAAATGGATACTCTTATAGGTTGACTTTAGTGCCCAACAAACATGTTGGTTTTTAATTAAAAAAAAATAAATAAAAACAATTAAGCTTGAATTCATTGAGTAATAATAATTCAATAACTCTCCATCAGTCCAGGCACAACATTCGAAGTGAAAGTCCCTAATTAAACTTGTACAGCAAGGATTTTCAAGAAATTCCTGTTTTTCATAAATAAATAATATACATACATATGTGTGTAGCTGATGTAGATTGTGAGCGAGACTCCTTAATAACAAGCAAGTGATTGATCTCCCCTAAGAGAATTACCAGAAACCTCCGCAGCTCCGTCTACCTACATACCGAACTTCCTTTCATCTCTTACGTCCAAATCCAAGATAAAACTTCAACTATGACAAGCTTCGTTCCTCTATCAGACAGGCCTTCCAGATATGAATATACTTACATACTCCTACATGACGTGAGTAGCATATTACCATCAGAAAATATCCTTAGCACGTTATATCTGAGTGAATTTTCGGTTTATCATCATACCTACAAACATACATACATATTCTTGGACCATATATGAAATTTCTTATGGGTATTCGTATCTAGATAGATAGATAGATAAGTTTATTCAAATTCCTGTCAACAGCTTGTTATGACGTAAAATAGATTTACGAGTTGGTTTTTGCTGGAAGCCGGCGGCGGCGGCGCTGGTAGATGGTGGCGGGCGGGAGGTAGGTTTGATATGTGATCGATTTGAGAGCAACTTCCACTTTAAGTGGCCTCAAGAGTATATTCACAACGCAAACATATCCACAAGAGGTTCCCTCTCAATCACGATAAATTTCACAAAAAACCCCAATGAGAACTTTTCGAATAAATGCCATGTTAGTAAAATAAATTTAATGTGTCAACCATCAGCCAGCCACATTAAGTGTTATGACTTTCACTTTGATTGTAAGATTTCATAAATTTTTAAATACAGTAAGTGATGTTGGTTGAATTCATGAAGCGGGTTCTTTTGTCCTCGAAAAGAAAAGGGATATTTTTACTGCTGTTTTTTTTTAATTTAATTCCCATGGAAAGTACTTCAGAGTGATTCTTTAATTTGCATAAAACGATGGTCATGCTAACTTCATGTTACATGTCTAACAGCAACATTTGCCATAGCCGTGCCGTAGTTTATTGTGTTTAAGAACCACCACGATGAAATGGTACATTCGGGCGTATGAGTACTTTTTTTATTTTATGGAATTTAAAGGAAAATTCTTAAAGTTTTCCTTGTGTACGTTATGATGGTTTATATACATATTTGTGTATCTTATCAGTCTGTCATTTCTGTAACCAAATAAATTACAGCCTTAGATGTTCCGCTTCTGGGTGAAACTGGCGAATATGGGGTCCTACTTGCTTTCCAATTTCAAGGGCCAGGGCTATTACATTTAACTGGGGACTCCTTAAAATGAAGAGCATGACACTAATTAAGATTGTGAATAATTATTTATATAACAACCAATACGGGTTGTTTAATAATCTAGAACCTAAGCTACAGGTATTTTATATGCGTCAACTGCCATTTAAGATGACACAAAATAGAACCGACATGAACGGTTTGAATTTGGACCTCGCTTTTAGACAACCACTTTGAGTTTATGACCGTTTGGGTCCATGAAGAAAATTTCAAGGCCACATTTGTTACCCGAGTTTGAAAATTTGGAGGTTAACCCTAAAAAAAAAATCTCGAAATTAGAGGCATCGGATTTGACGCATAAAGGTCCTCGCATTGCGTATGGTTTATTTATTGATAATATCTTTTATATTCTCTTGACGTCTTTATACTTAATTCCTTATGGTCGACTTCATTTCTTGTTCTCACAACAAAACATGTACCTTTATTATCTAACAATTTGCAGAAAATAGGAAGGACCTTCCTATTAAAATACAAAGGGTTCTGTAAAGGCATCGGATGGAATTCCAAATCCGTTGTGCGGTTGACGGTTGACAGTTGGGTCAACTGCGGTACACATTTTTTGTGCTCACACAAAAGAATAAAGAAAGTTAATTTTATTGTTATTTCAGGAATTCCGTTTCTTGATTATTTTACAGTATCTTATGGCCACAATACAGCTCCTTGGTCTTGTTGCTTAGAACTAACAAAACTCTTATAATGCCATATCGTCAGGGAAAGGTCATTCCCAATTGTATTGGAATTTGGAAGAACCAATATTTATTTATACTTTTTTGTTCAATTCTCGCTCGAACCACAATAAGTTCTTTTTTTTTTCAATAAAAATCTTTAACTGTGCGGTGTGTATTAGAGATTAAAGAACCGCAGAAAATGGTATAGGAAAGGTGTTACATTTTCATCTTGTCCTTTTCAAGTGTATACTTTTATAGTTTTTGGATTTCATTGAAAAGAAAAACTTATTGTATCAATTCACGGAAAACTTGAAACACACTGAATAAAACTTTTTAAGTACCTACTTGGGAATACTCGTAGAAGAAACCGAATGCAGTGGAAAGTTAGAGAAAAACTTAGGAAACTTTTTCAAACAAAACAGATGTAGCTTGTGTTGTAATACTTGCAAATCCATGGGCTCTTTATTTTGCACTTTGCATCAACACAATTTAAGCTAAAGATTAATTTAATCTAAAGAACAGAACAACAGAAATATTCTGGGAATTGAGTTTTATAGTGGAAATACATAGTTTACAATTTTATTAGCAAATGTTTTTGTGTAGTCAGTTTATGCAAAACACAAATTAGTTAATGCAATAGAATGTCTTTATTTTGATTTGCAAATCATTTTTTTGGAAATATACCACAAAATGCTGTTTAATGCAATGAAATACACTTTTTAAGTTCGTGTTCATCAATATTGCATCATGAATCTGAAAAATGGGTATTTTTCTTTTGTAATAGAACAGGGTTTTTCAATAACCGGTCTTATTCAAAGAAAAATGGCACTTTTTGAGATAAATGATCGGATGTTTATTTTAGATTAGATTTTTAGATTTTTAGATTTTATTTATTTTCATTATTTCTTAACATATTTATAAATTTCAAAATCAAAATTAGCATGGCAATGCCGTCTGCCAGGTTGACAAGGTAAAATTAATATGTATAATAGAAAGCTCATTGGTTTTACGGTTATATTAAAAAGAAAAAAAATGTTATTAAACAAAAAACACAAATATCTATATATGTATATGCAATTTGCATACTCGTATTTTACAACTAAGATAAATATTTAACTGCGAAGTGTTTTTAGAAGCTTTCGCTGAGTATTCTGTCTCGATATGATTTTGCCACTTTGCAATACGTAAAAAGTTTTTCCACCGCCATCTCGTTTAAAAGTCTTATCATTTCCTCTTCCGTAAGGTAATTAGATCCGAGGAAGACTCTCCTACTTTCTACAAGTACCGGGCATTTTCCTAAGAAGTGGAAAACATCTTCTCTCTCTCTTCGGTTGCAAAGACTACATTGTCCAGGACGATCCTCCCCATGCGGAATATAGTTAAGATGCATGAGCTCCCCTCGAAGTCTCAGCATCATAGAAATAACCTCCACATTGTTTTCATCTCTAAAATAGTTATTTGGACCAAGGTTATGACTGAGATGTTTGTAAATTAATCTATGAGTTGAATTTGAAGCGTCTTCTATACAGCGACTACGGAGCTTCTCATCAACCATCGCAATTAATTTGTACAGTTTAACTCTGCAATCATTAACATCACCGAAATCCAAATCCAGTGACATTTCACACCATAAGGCCAGCTCGTGCCATTCTGCGTACCAACTGCTTCTTTGATTGATTACATAGAGGGCTGCTTTCTTCGGTAATCTTTCACTATGCATCTGCAAAACTTTGAGAATGTAGTCAATATTTAGTTTGAGGGTTTGAATAAAAAGCGGTGATAGTCCAGTTTCCAGCAAAACCATGTAATTTGGTGTGTTGTCGGGTAGATGAAATATTCTTTTAATAAAGAATCTTAGCAGTTTTTCCACACTCTCGTGTTGTTTGTATCCCCAAACCTGCGCTGGGTAAAGCATTATAGACTCAGACACTGCTTCAAATACACGAAATTTGCTACTATGTGCTATATTCTTGTTTGCGAAACACTTTGCCCAGGAAGTCCCAATTGCACTTTTTGCTTTCACCAGTTTTTCTCGAAGATGTTTTTCCATGCTAAGATTCTTTGTAAAGCACACTCCTAGATAACTGAATTCCCTCACCACCTCAATCAAATTCGAATCGTAGCTCCATATTTCATTTGAGCAATTTCTTCCACCTCCGTTTTTGAAAATCAATATTTTAGATTTACTTAGATTGACCTTTAGATTCCACGTAACACAGTACCTATGCAATTGGTTTATAATCAGTTGCAGTGATTGCGGATCGGATGTTTATTTTAATAGAAAGAGGAAGGTATGCTATTAATAATGGAAAATAATATCAGCCAAATGGCTGCCTCGGCTACGCTTACAGAACCGTATACTTTTCATGAAATTTCCCATCCATTTTAAATCGCAAAGTGTCTGCTGTATGTCCGCAATAGTTTCACAAATTTTGTCTTCAATCAATGCTGGTCTGTTGGCGTAGACCTTATCTTTTACGTAATCCCAAAGGAAGAAGTAGAAATCACAAAATATCGGTGGCCAATTGCGATCACCCCTTCGAGAGATAACACGCTTCTACTCCCGTAGAAAATTGATGGTTTCGTTGCTTGTATGGCACGTAGCAAAGAAGCCGCGCGTCTTGTTAAAAGTAAACTTTGGCTGTTCAGATCAATACCATCCATTCCGGCCATAAAAAATCATTAATCATCTCTCGATAGCGCAATCCATTCACCGTAACTGTTGCACCAGCCGCATTTTCGAAAAAGTAAGGTATAATGATCCCGCCGGACCATAAACCGCACCAAACTGTTACACGTTGAGGATGGAAACTGGACAGGCTTTTCAACAATAAATCTTGGGTTTTCCGAACGCCAGATGGTTATTGACGTAGACACTGAGGTAGAAATGAGCCTCATCAGTCAAGACGATTTTTCGATAAACGTCTGAATTTTAATAATTTAAATGCGATGTTGAAGCGTGTATCGCTTCATTTTTTTTAATGGAGTTTCTACTTATCCTATTTCAAAAAAATACAGCTTCTAAATAACACCTCTTATTGGAAAGCTTTTTGAACAAAAGTTCTTGCAGCAGCGATAAATTGGTCTTTAAACCGATTCAAGTGTAATCTTCTTTTCCATCTTGAACCTTGAGCGTTCAAAAAGTCGTTGTAAATCGTCAACCGTTGTACAATAGCTGCAACCTCCCTCAATTACATCAGAAATAAAATATTTGTCTAAAAATGTATCAATAATTCAATAGTGACGTTTCGGTTTCATCCAAGCCGGTGAAAAGATGCTCGCTTGATGCTTGATAAGATGTCCTTTGGCTTATACTGTTCCTAATTACATATCTCCAGCCCAACAATATTTTCCTGTTTTTGAAAAACAGTGAAGAATTTTAATAACGAAGTGTAACAAACAGAAACGTTTGTGCTTCACTATTGCTCCTATCCACTATCTGATGAACCCTTTTCGGAGAATCGACATTTTCGAGGATAAGATGCATTGAATGATTCTAAAAAACTGCTTTTGAAAACTTTAAAATAATAATTTACTTACCAATTTTTTTTAATGAAATAATAAACCTCATTTTAAAAAAGATCAAGAAATTCAATAATAATCTCATATGCAATTTAATTCATTCCATTTATTCAATTCCAGTTTTATTGAAAATGAACTTAAGTGACTTTTAAATACTTTAACTTAAAAAACGTAACTATTAATTGCAGTCAACAATCATAGTGTTTTTTGTGATCTGTATTTTTGGACTAATGAATCAAGTTCAGTCAAAGCTTAACTGTTGAGACAAAGTTTATTAAAAACTCTGGAAATCAGTTTTGAAATTTATAAAAATTAAAATTAAAGACAAAAAAAATTAACATAAGTGAAACATTTGATAGAATTAACATTGTTCATTCGGAATTTGTTCGAAGGGCTCAAAATGCGATTTGAATACCTTTCATAATTATTTAGGGACATAAAAAAATAAATTAGGTGGCGATACAGCTCTTAGAAAACCAGTGACTAACAACTCTCAACCGATCCTGTGTGCGAATAATGTCAGGAATAAGGGAGAACCTACAATATTTATGCCGAATCCAATTAAATTTTGGAGAAAACACTTTTTATGACTCTTGGAAGATGTGTCAATTCATCGCAAGAAGCAGAACCCGTAAAAACAGAGCTCGAACCCAGGCCTTTGACATAACAGTTCTACGCACTAACCATCACGCCATGGATGAATTTTTTTAATTGATTTCTTATAACTTGTATAAAATTTTGTCCCCACCCAAAGAATAATATAACAATGGTACACTCGGGCGTATACGCATTTTTTGATTTTTATTAAGTATTTGCCATTCATTTCGATCTTAGTTTGAAATTTATTTCATCAAAAAAACATTATTTAGATAAGAACTACAATTTAGATAAATGCTTTAATCATCAACTTAAATTTATATTACTGCCAAAGTTTAGCACCATAAGGTATTCTGCGATAAAAGAATATCTCTTTGGTTAAATGCTCCAAGATTAATGTAAAACATTTAAACTCCTACAAGTTGAAAAGAACATTCATTAATTTGGATTACATACGAAAAATTATATATTGTACTGTACATAGCTATTTTCATTTTTCCATAGCATGAAAATTCCCAGATGTGAACTGCAGATGGACGAAGATGAACATTTACAATGTCTGCTAGCTGAGACAATTTAATTACTTTGAGACCAATTAGATTCTTTCAGACGACAAAATCTAAAAAAAAACGTATCCTACCTACCTTGAAGTGAAATGATTTTAAGTTTGAATTGCACGAGTGGTAATTTTGTTCGGGACATGCAACTATAAAAATGTAAATTGTTAACATTTTCCAATGTACGTACATAGTCTACTTTAAAACCTCATAAAGTCGAATACGTTCGTTTTTTAAATATTTTTTTTCAAGGATTCGAAGATTGTTACGTAAATGACTCTTTTATGATCGTGTTTTGATTCTAATACTTTGCTAACGGGATTGACGAAAATTGTCTTCGTTTGTTTTCATCTGATATTGAGACCGTTTATTTCGAGTACCTATTTGGGTGTTTAAACTTTTTAAGAACCAAAATGTTTTAACAGGTGGTTCTTTTTTGTATAATGAAATGTCAAATGTAACACCGTCCTGCTGGTGACGGATGCACATAATATAGATAGAAAAACTTTCTCTTAAGTTTTTCATTTATATGTGCACTTTCTTATTTACATTTAAATGACATTTGTTCTCCGTCTTATTCATAATTCATAAGAGGTTATGTTATACCAGGAACGAGACACAAAAGAGAACGATTTAAGATTACTACGAAACAATTCTTTTGAACATATATTTTATAAATTGGATTTAAGCTGTCGAAATAGACAATCTTTTAAAGGATGTCTCAAAAATCAACAATTGTTAAAAATGTGTTGGTAAGTTTAAACAATTTAAATTTAACAACTGACAGCTATTTAAGTCACACTTAACAAGAATGAAGAATTACAAGAGTGGACACAAATTTTAAAAAATAAATGATTGTGTTGACAGTGCACTCTTTTGAGGTGACTTTTTTGACGTTTTATCTGTCAGACGAAATTGATAAAATAAAACGTCAACATCAGTGGCCTTAACAAAAAGGAAGTTTCACGTTCCAAGGTTTAATCGAAATACCGATTTGTAAAGAGGGTTAAGTCAAGTAATTGTTTGGTGAAAGTCCTGGAGCCTCATAACTTTCGATATTTCACTATTTTATGTATTTTATTTATCTCACAAAGTTATATATTTTTAATACTTCTAAACTGTCAGATTGTCTACACCTGTGGACAGTTTGAATAATAAATCAAATGGCTGTTAATTCTGCATTGTTTTCGTAATACCCTTTGTATGAATGTATGTACATATATCATTAAATAACTTCACAGATCCGAAATCCATCCATGAAGTAAAATTGCTATAATTTTATATTTACATATATGTATGTATATAGAATTTATAAATCATAAATCTAAGTTTTTTCAAAATCTATTTATGTGAATTTAATTAATGTCTGTTTTCTTCAAATTTAGTTTATCTAATATCAACGAATAAGTTTGATTTAGGACAAAGAATAGAACTTGGGTATTTTATTAATTTCAGAACTTATATAAATGAAAATAAATCATTAAAATTTACAAGGGATGTCCTTTTCTTTGGCATCGTTTTGTAAGTGTACCTTTGGGGTTTATTCGCACTGGGTCTATTTAAGTAAGGTTTTACCTTACACACATACTAAATTATAAGTGTCCTTATAATTTATGATTTCAAACAAAAAGAGGGTCCTTTAAGCTAGACCTAAGATACTATCAAAAGAACACATATGCACACTTCTGTTTCCATCAGTCGAATGAATAGTCAAGTGCGGTAAAATCTCATTTTTGGTTTTGTGTATGTATAAAGTGTTCACTCAAATTGTTAATGTTATATCCTGATGAGCATCATGAAGGGTTCATTAATTTTATTTATATACAAATCTTTATTATTGTAATCATTATAAATCACTGAACTTTAGTAATTCATATTTTAAAGATCTTTCTTATCTTTCAAAAAAACACAACTTTATTGGAAAGCATCCTTTTTATGAACAAAACTTGGATTAACTTTATCACTGAGTATAGGTATGCATTTTTTTTTTAGATTTTATGATAAATTTTGTCACCAATGTCGTAACGGTGACGTCTAGAGTCCCCGAGACCATATAGCCTAAATAAACCCCTCTGTCAAAACATAGGTTTTTAAATTCTACTAATATTTATTTTTACTTAAAAAAAAATTGTTGAATTATTATCTAGACTGGAGTTACAAACTGTCATTGTACTGTACATTTTGTTGATTAAACTTCGTGGTTTATTTTTCTTAAATTAAAAAATTATAAAACAAAAATAAAAGTAAGAAAAAGACCACAGATGGTAAGCGGAAATTTAGTTTTAGTTTAGGTTACTTTAAGTTGCGGGAAACTTAATTCTATGTCAGTTATTAAAGTTATGGTTTTTTTTTAAGTTTCTGACAAACTTTTATATGAGAAATGAAAATGTTGGAATAAGATGCAAACAAATGTGTTTAAATTTCTTAAATCGTTTTCAGTCCTCCAAACGAAAAAAAAAAGTTTTTGAAAACTTGGCATTTGTTTAGATTAAATTGGTAGCAACTTAAAGTTTCTCAATTGGGTATTTTTAATTATTAATATTGGACTCCAACGAGTAATTATTTTCCTTTAAATGTTCATATTCCAAAAAAAAAAAATGTTACTTGTTTATCATTTATTTTTTTGTGGCAAATTTTAAACAATTGAAAAACCTGCGAGGGTATTCTTTATTTTGCCTACGATCCAACTTTTCTTAAAGAGTTTGCATTGTGTTATTAATAAAACATTTAAGATTTATTTATGGAATATGATTTCTATAAATAATTCCGAAACATTTTATTCATTGAAATACAAAAATTCAACTCACATAATAACTTAACAAATACTAACATTTTTATAACAACTTATTTAAGTTGCCATATACATGTTGAATTATGTTTGTATGTTTGTTTACAGTTAGAAGGGATGTTTAAATTACCAGAAACAAAAGGGTTTTCTTTTCAAAGAAAATTAAGTTTTCAATTTAATCGTCTAACGAAATCTTCAGTTCACGAAAAAGAGTTGAAATACACTCCAGGACATTCAATTAAGGTCACCAACTTTTACATTTTTTTTTTTTTTTCAGTTCTTACAAGGAGCAGACTTGCAATAATTTGAGTTCGGATTAACTTTAATTTATTATTAAAAATGTACTGGTTGGGTAATCAATTGAAACATAAAAATGTAAATAAAATAACGGGCTTTAAATTGTCTTGTATTGTTCTAATTATGATCTTAACTTCTTCGAGGAAATTTAGAAAACAGAAAGTTTGACGGATGTTTGTACATTTTCATATTTGTACATATTGTTACCTAAATATTTTAAATTTAAATTGTAGTCTGAATCCACATGTGCCATAAAAAAAAATATGTTAAATCCTCATTCAATGAACACTGAATGTATATAAAATGAATAAATCTTCATCACAGTTTATAAGATTGTATCTTACAGGGTAATGAACCAATAAAAAAAAATCTAGTTGGTTTCTTCTTACGTCTTTATAACACTTGGCTTTTCTATTTAAGCTTATTGAAGAAGCACACACACACACAATCTATCTTTGTATTCAATGTTTCTTGGACGAAATAAGTAAATAAGGAACTTTATTTCTAACAGAAGATCAAACTATCTGAAACATTTGAACTAAAATATTCCTACACAATGGAAGATAATGGCACCCAACAGCCAACAGCCACCACCTGCTGCGGCGAAAACACCTGAGACCTAAGACCTGAAACTGTAGGTCGGTTCGGTCGTAGTCTCAGGAAATGAAATTTGATGGTTATTCGAGAATTTTCGATGGAGACAATCAAAAGGAAGTTTCTTTAAGATGAAAGACCCGTGGGAACATAAACATTTTGGTTCATTGTACTCCATTTTATGTTCTCTTCATGTACTGGGTAACTTTACGGGCTAATCGTAAAGGGACTTTTGTATTATATTTTTTGTATTTTACAACTGAAACAAGAATTGATTGTATATTATATTCAACTATACATATGTACATATATATGTAACAATATAACATTGGTTCTTGGATAAAATAATATTGAATAAATTTAAATTTATAATTTTTACACTAATTCTGCTTTCACTTAAAAAATTCATTTTTGGAAAGATTAAGATTCTCTAAGGACATGAGACGAAAAATTTCTCGATCTCATCTTGTAACCCAAGAAGAAACGAAACGAGACCAATTCTACCCAAAAAACGAGGTGAGACTCTTAATCATTGAACCAAAATTTGTCCATACTGTCGAAGCTAAAATTCGTTCTAAAAATGCTAGGGTTGCGCTTTTTGAAAATAACATCAGCCATGTTTTATTGGTAAGTGAATACGCTATCTAGTAAAATTTTACAAGGACAACAACTACACCTCATTAGTGAACAATAATAAAGTATTTTAGTGAAGATGGAGTTTCGTCTAGTTAAATGTTGGAGGCAGTAAAGTGGTGCAAGAAATAATATATAAATGTTGGAAGACATGAGGGTGAGTTCGGTGATAAATATACTCGTATATGTATTTGTTTACTGCATTACAAAGTGCGTTCCTAAAATTCCAAAGCAATTATTTTTTTTGGTTGAAATTATTTCGTAAGTAATCTTACGAAAATCAATTGTTCAGAAATTTGGTAAGACTTAAAGGATCAATTCCTATAAGATAAAATAATTTTCTTTAGGGTTAATGTATTTAACCATTATATGGAAACATTACTAAGAAATGACAAGTAATGTGAAGATACCGTTGAGTAGAAAAAGTTGTTAACTATGACTCTGCAAGCAACGTAAAGTATCTTCTAGAAATTTTTATTTTTATTTTTTCATAATTTCGTGGTGACTTTTGTCTTCTAATATCTTATTTAATGAAAAGAAACAAATAACAATAACAAATAATAAAATAGTGAACCACGATTATTCAACTGGTCTTTAAAGTTGCCGGAAACTTAGATCCATAGTTTTCGTCCTTCCACAGGTGGTCAACTTTAAGCTATTGGCAGTAAGTCTAACTATAAAATCAATATATTTTCAAAGTTTAACTGCATTTCCATGCATACTTCAATTCAACTAGCATTTTCATGCATTTTGCACTTCGACCCAACAATTTGCATAATTACACATTTTTCGAACATACCGCATGTAGAACAGCTGTTTTTAACACGCTTATATTAGCTTCACTTGTATGTATGTATGTATGTATGTATGTATGTAACCGACACCTTTACACTCGATTTTGACCCACTTTACACGAACCGATTTTAATAAAATTTTGTACACATATCAAGAACCGGTGGCAAAACAATAATTTCATAAGTTTATCTCAATATCCTTATCAGGATTACCAGGATTAAATATTTTACTCCCACAGCTCTTGCTTTTTCCTGATTTTATTATGCGCTTATAAATATTAATAGACTCCCTCCTTTTAATTGCTGCGGTGGTTCAGTTGGTTAAAGCGCGGTCACGTTTCAGTTTGAGCGTCAAGGGTCGTGGGATCAAATCCTAGCTATGGGTGACTTCTTTTTTTTTTAATTAAAATTACGAGATTTTAAATAATAAATAAATAATTCCAATTTCATTTACAATTTCAATCAACTAAATGGGTCAATGAAATGTTTCAATGTTTTCTTAAATCACAAAATAAATACAGTTTAAAAATGAAAACAATAATGAACTAAAAATACAAGTGTTATTGTGAATAAGCGTGGGGCGCTCGATAAATGAAAAAAAAATATGGCCAATGCGCCCAACGCTTTTTAACACGCTTATATTAGCTTCACTTGTATGTATGTATGTATGTATGTATGTATGTATGTATTTATGTATGTATGTAACCGACACCTTTACACTCGATTTTGACCCACTTTACACGAACCGATTTTAATAAAATTTTGTACACATATCAAGAACCGGTGGCAAAGCAATAATTTCATAAGTTTATCTCAATACCCTTATCAGGATTACCAGGATTAAATATTTTAATACCACAGCTCCTGCTTTTTCGTGATTTTATTATGCGCTTATAAATATTAATAGACTCCCTCATTTTAAGTGCTGCAGTGGCTCAGTTGGTTAAAGCGCGGTCTCGTTTCAGTTTGAGCGGTAAAGGTCGTGGGATCAAATCCTAGCTATGGGTGACTTTTTTTTTTAATTAAAATTACGAGATTTTAAATAATAAATAAATAATTCCAATTTCATTTACAATTTCAATCAACTAAATGGGTCAATGAAATGTTTCAATGTTTTCTTAAATCACATAAATACAGTTAAAAAAAAAAACTAAAAAACACGCTTTTAAAGCACGTTAAACTAAAAAGTTAAAAATAAATATAGTTTGAAAAAAACTAAAAAACACGCTTTTAAAACCCATCATACTAAAAAAGCGGAAAATAATTTTTAATATAAGCTGAAAACAATAATGAACTAAAAATACAAGTGTTATTGTGAATAAGCATGGGGCGCTCGATATATGAAAAAAAAAAAATATGGCCAATGCACCCAACGCTTTTTCACAATAACACTTGTATTTTTAGTTCATTATTGTTTTCAGCTTATATTAAAAATTATTTTCCGCTTTTTTAGTATGATGGGTTTTAAAAGCGTGTTTTTTAGTTTTTTTCAAACTATATTTATTTTTTTTCAAACTCAAATTGAATACCAAACTAAAATGTAAAGAAGATAAGCCAAAAATTTCTTAAACAAATGAGTTTGTACTTTTGTTTTCACTATGTATTTATTTTTTTCTATTTTCAAATGCACATTTCGCTTTTTTATATTTTCTCCGTTACAGAAGACTTTTAAATTTTGAAATTAATAGTTTGACAAGTAACGCAGGGATACCGACTTTGGGGAGTAAAATTATGAGTGAGTAAAAAATAAAAAGTGAATAAAGCGTTTTAGTGGAACTCGACCTACGATAGAGATACATTACCAATAAAACACAGCTATTGTAAATACGACCAAACGCACATTAACGCCGTGCAGGACAAACCTAAGTTATTATAGTTTAGCTATAAGGTGAATGTTTTTGAACTACACATTTTACTTAATATACCTATCATAAATATAATTGAACTTAATCAAATAATCAACTTTTGTTTGCTTCCAACAAAATATCAAAAAACTGTCAAACACTTTCTATAACCTTCCACTTATAATGATCCTAATCTCAAAACCTTTCGTTTTCATTGAATGATAAATTCATCAAATACTACATTTTGATAGTAATAAATTGACATCCGTTTTATATATGTATAGTTGCCTTTTTATGTACACATGTAGACATTAGACTTATAAATATATATCGTAATAAATTGTGAAACAAAAGCAAAAACCTATTAACTTTTTATTGGCTTCCATGATGGGTATATACAGTCTGTAATATTTATGTTGCTTTCATCCAAATATTGACGACTTAATAATAGATGACGACACATTTAATGTTCTTATATTCGATGTATAGTTTAGGTTATATTTTTCATTTTGAATTATCACTTTTCTGTCATCAAACAATATCATTTATGTATCATCAGGAAGGAGGGTTAACACCCAACACATTACAGCCAATAAAAAGCATGTCATCCCCCCCCCCCCCCTTCAACAGGATGAGGTTAATAAGAATAAGAGTAATTGTCCTTCTTGTCAGACGAAAAGCCAAAAAATAAAGAAGGATACAAATGAAGAATCAAAAATAGGTAAATGCAAATATTTGGAAATGAGAATGACTGGATTTAAAATCCCATACAGCCCCTATTCAGCAAAATACAACATTTTATCCATTAAATTTTTATTCAAAAATGGGAACCTTCATATAAATCGACCAAGGTAACGTTTTATAAGAAAAAAAAAAGACATTAATTTTTTATTCTCAATCAATGTGATTTTAATTGTCTGATTGGATGATATACGTGGCCGAAAGAAAAATTGCTTTTGACAGTAATATAATGATGGCTTTTATGTCAAATGTCATCGTGGCTAATGTTTTATTTCTTTCAACGTTCTCTCTTCACTTTCTTACTTTTATTTTTTATGGCCGTCATTCACATCCCAATCCATTTACAGGACGAGTAATAAAATTCCGGTCATACATCATGCTACGTTACGTATAGCTTCATATCTATAATACGCCCCCTTTCATATGTACATACGATTGTATGTATGTACTTTTATCACAAATGGGATTATAAGGTTAGTATTGCCTGGATGTTAAATAACATAAGGTCATTGATGGTTTACGTTTTTAGGATTATAAAGGACCGGCCGGCCGGTATGGTTATCCTGTTGCTTTTTTCCTGATTCAGGTCAGGTACATATGTTGAGGAGTGTTTTTAATGCATACCACCTACTTGTACATATTACACATTCGACATACTGCTAATACTAATTTCGTCGATTTTGTGACAAATGATTCGAATAGACATAAGATTGGAATTTGACACACGTCAAGAATAATTTGAATAGAACGAGAAATAACAGATGTACTAAATATATATCACGAATCGTTTAGTCTGTATTTTTAAATACATTTTATATCTACATAAAAACCTCCAGTCATATACATACATAATGTATGTTATATCTAGTTGAAAGTTTATGAATATGAAGCTTCAAATTGCATAAAAAAATATTCATGTTCAATTTTTCATTTTGAATATGATATTTTATAAAACACTTTAGAAACAATAGATCTTTTTTTCTTCACATATACGGGACCAACCAGAATACAGTTAAGAGGTCGGGACTCCTTTTGCTAAACACTCAAGAATGCATAAGTGGGTATCATAGGACCATGAACAGCAGCAGCTTATATGATTAGATTTGTAGATTAATGTCTTTTTCAATTGGCAATCCGGAATGGGAAGTAGAAGCAGAATCCCAATTGAACACTTTTTGTGAATTTTGAAAAATTTGAAGTTTGACTGTATTGGTAGTTTTGCAATCTTGGCTATTTGGAAAACTCCTGCAATAGAAAATTAACTGCATCACTTGCATCGTCATCACTTGATGAAGAAAATGAGGAAGACGACTTCTCCAACAATGTTTCTAACAAATTAGGAACAATTGCTAAGATATTGTCAATATTATTATCCATTTTTTTATAGTTTAGTTTTAATTTCAAGCAATCACTTTACAGTTCGCACAATTTGTTAATTCAAAAATATGACATTTTTCAAGTGTGACATGTAAAATCTTTAAATGGGTGAGTGATTCTGTTTTTGCTTCTGACTTCAAATCCAGAAGAGAAATCTCTTCTTTTTCAGAATTAGAACTGTAACTTTTGCCCAATTGAACGCTTTGAGAATGCTTTTTTCTGATTCCAGATTGCCAATTGAAAACGACATTAAGCTCCCGTCCAGCATGAACAGTGATGGATTTATGCCTAGGCCCACGAGGCCCGGGCCTAGGGCGGCATGATTTGAGGGGCGACAAAATTTTTGAAATTCCAAAATTTCAGAGACGAAAAAAAGTAAAGACAGTTGCCTTGGAAAACAAGTTTTTTTTTCCTTTTACTTTTCAGTCTATGATTAAAATATTAATTTTTTAAAAGATCAGTTACAGTCTTTATCGAATGATGCTTTTTACTTTTCGTTTCATTACTGAAATTAATCATATGCTTACAAAGCTTTTAAAAAGTACTAAATCTTAATAATATCGAAACTTGCAAAAGTTATTAGCAAAAGTTATTAGGTGTTTATTTCTAAACGTTTTAACAAAATTCAGTTCAAATTTAAATGTTTAAACAAATATTGAACACAAAAAAGGTTATTTTACATGAACGACGGTAGTAAAACTTTATTGCAATTCGCATACATAATCGTCAAAATGTCATTTAACCACATTTGAATACAAATTTTAATGTAAATCACGACCATACTACAATGTCAATGTGAATTATTTCTTATTTGACTTGAATAGGCAACTTTTTTTGTACGTGAAAATAATTATTTGCTATTTTTTTTTCATTAAATTAAGTAAAAATCTACCTATGAAGATTTTTGTTTCAACCAAACATAACAAATATGAATATTCCCTTGAAATATTATAACATCATTTTTGTCGCCAATTTGTTTGACAACTTACTTAAATATCAAGTAGCTGCAAGGCTACGAATGACTTACCTCCCTTTCGAACATTTTGCGAAATAATTAAACATAACAAATACATCCATGCAACAAACTACAAATTTGGCAACAACGAATCAGTTTTTACAAAAATTGAAAAATCTATCCAAAACGAATTTAGAACTTCAAAATACCTACTGGCACTGGAATTTATTGCCGAAAGCGAAGATGAGAAACCGACTACACGGTCTGAAGCTATGGGATTGCAACGAAAGTTGCAGCATTTAGAAACAGCAATTCTAGTCATCGTTTGGAATGTAATTTTAGATCGATTTAATGCTGCTAGTAAGAAGCTTCAAGAATCTCAAGCTGATTTATCATCCGTTGTGCAAATCTATAGTTCTCTGGCTCTATTTCTTCAGGACATGAGAGACAGACAATTTTTTTCTGAATATGAAGAAAAAGCCAAGACACTATCTGGCGTCCAAGATTATTATCGTTATGATATGTATTACATTCACGTAGTCTTCGAGATGTTTACCCAAATGTTGATATTGCTTTACGTTTTTTTTTGAGTATTTCGGCTACAAATTGTTCAGGAGAAAGATCTTTTTCTACTTTAAAAAGAGTAAAAACCTATTTACGTGCCAGTATGGGTCAAGATCGACTTAATGCTCTTGCATTACTGTCTATTGAAGCTCAACTAGTCCAATAAATTGAGTATGATGATATAATTGATATTTTTGCGCGGACCAAAGCCAGAAAAAAAATTTTTGAAATAGATTAATATTAAAAAAAAACATTTATTTATTTGTTTAACGTTTATTACTTACATGACTGAAATATTTACTAGTTATATTCTAACGAAATAAAGTTATTATAAATTAAAGATAAAAATATTGTATCAAAATTATTTTAATTTATTCTAACATTAAGGGCGGCGCGATAAACAGGGCCTAGGGCGGCATCAAGTCTAAATCCGTTACTGAGCATGAATACCTATAAACACAAACTTCAAGCACTATTTTCTGCTTTATTCCAAATTCAATTTATAGCGTATGTTTCTATTGGTAAAAGAATTTTCAAAATCGGTTCAGTAGATCTAGAAATTACCCCCTAAAATATTACAAATTTTACTAATTCTTTCGAGAAATGATGGATTTAGGTACTGTAAAAAATTCGACCATTCTAAACTTTAATCTTCAATGTTATGTCTGTTTTGTAATGAGTGCTATTTGGGAAATTTAAATATAAATATACATATATAAAGGGTTATCCATTTTGCGATTTCAAAAGTAAACGTAAATAAAACACATATAAAATAATTTTTCATGATATTTCTTTATTACATATTATAAAATTTGAACGTTTTGACATTATGTTTGAAAACTACGTCATTTAAATGCCCATCACGCAAAATGGATAATATATATAAAAAAGTTGGATTATTATTTGTTTTTATTTATAATTTAAAGTGGCAACCCTATGCCTTTATCATACTTCCAGGAGGACACTTTTTACATTTTCTTATCGATAATAATAATTTATTGACGTTTATTGTCAACTGTGGCTCTCAACTGTCAGTTAATAATTTAAAAAACACCGTGGTACAGAATATGCGCCTTTTAATTTCAACCACAAAATCTTCTTTAGCATATGTACATATGTACATATTTCTGTACCTAATACCCACCTACATTGTTTCTTTCTTTTTAAAACCAATAACTTCACATACATATTTTATTTCAGGTGTTTTATCACCTGATAGTCTCTAAAGTGTAGTGTTTCTACTCCGTAAAGAATGGAGATAACACTTTTTCGTGGACTTAAATAAGAATACGAAACATCTATTGCTTGGGTTTAAAAAATACTTTGCAAAAGATTTATTTCAATTTTACCTACGACTTGAATCTTCATCCCAGAGCTACCCTACCCACTGCTTACAATACATAAGGTAATGTTAATTTCTTTCTGGTATCTATTACCGCTTAAGTCCCCAGCTACGACACTCATGCCTCGATTCGATGGCCATTGCTGCTTGTTAAATCCCAGAATTAAGAATAAAATATTTTAAATAGACATATACCTAACCTACAATCAGTTGATCTCAGAAAAACCCTCATCAAAAGTCACTTCCGTCTCCTGAGTACGTTTTAGATTCATATACATATACATATATAATTTCTATGTGTAGGTATCTATTGTTTGAAATATGTATGTATATGCGTTCAAAACCTTGTTTTATCCTTTTCAATGAAAAAAAAGAGGAATAGAAACAATCAAACGCTATTTTGACACATCCTTTCCTGTGGCCAGGTTGATGTTCTATCCGTATATCTCTGCAATCTCTGAACTCTTCGTCAATGTCAAGATGGGCATTTAAATAT
The DNA here is from genome assembly GCA_905146935.1 of Scaeva pyrastri. Taxonomy (NCBI): domain Eukaryota; kingdom Metazoa; phylum Arthropoda; class Insecta; order Diptera; family Syrphidae; genus Scaeva; species Scaeva pyrastri. The sequence goes on from LR989929.1 coordinate 34,562,405, forward strand.
ATTTTTTTTTTTAATTTTTTATACATTCTTAACCCATGCAAAATATATTATGTAGACAATTTACATTTAAAGAAGGAAGTTGTTTAAAACTCTATAATAAGCACTTGAAAATCAGATATATTGTAGCTTATTTTTAAAGTATATGTAATTACATTTGAAAACTGCGGGTCTGACTTATAATTTTCTTCACAAATTTTCTTTACTTTCTCTAAAAATAACTTCAAAATGCTTCAAAATCTCACAAGAATTCTTAAATAATTTATTTAAACAAAATATCTTACCAAGGATATAATTTCAAAGAACTATATTTTTAATAAAAATTGCTTATGTTCACTATTAAACTTTGAATCGTGTAAGCGGTACTTTAGACCCATCAATGTCAATTAAATAGGAAAAGAAACCCGATGATCCCGTAAAACCAGGTTAAGAAAATAAAATATTGATTTCATGTGTCTTATTTTGACGTTCATCATAGCAGTATATGATAGAATATTATAAGGATATATTTATAACGGATATGGTTTTCTCACCCACAGCATCTTTCTTCTTCATTACATCAACACAGAATTAATTTCAATCATTATACTAAAATTTTAATCATGCTAAATTTTATAATTGCGACAATGATGAACGAAATGTACGTGAGTGTATAAAATCCTCAATTCCCAAATGAGATTAGTAAAAATAGGTACCTCCTTTTTGTACAAACAGGGTGGTTCATGAAAAAATAAAAAACGGATAGTTTTCAAAAATTGTATAAATTAAAAAAAAATCGTAACAAAACTCTGAGTATCTAAAATTTGATAGGTATTTCAAAATTCTATAAATGAAAAGGAAGAAAGTTCAAGTGCATAGATATTTTTGACTATTATGTATGTATGTAAGTCTATTTTGACAATGTTAAAATAGGTTTTCTGTGTTTAATTTTTGAAAGCACTTTTTTAAAATATTGATTCTTTTTTAAATCTCTTTTATAAACACCATTGAATATCAAAAGTAACTTAAACATAATTGTACGTGTGTATTTCGAAAACATTTTTGTCAATTTTTTAACTAATTTTTAAAGGAAATAAATTATAATATGTATTACGATCGGCCCGCCTTCTCACGGGATGGATAGATAATAATAATAGAAAAGAGTAGTATTTGAGTTGAGTCAAAAGTCTATTTATTATTATTCCACCTCTGTGCCAAATTTAATCCAAATCCGTTCAGCCATTCTGGCATGTTATTTGTTTAATTTCATCCAATTCTGATGTTATTGAGCAACAAACATCCATCCATCATCCAAACTATTACATTTATAATATTAGAAGGATAACAGGAAACTTAAGAGTTTGAAGTTTTCTAGAATTTAAATACATAACTTTTAGATTCACAGATTTTTTAAGTACAAAATAATAAAATTTAGCACTATTTTCATGCACAGTTTTTTTCTTTTAAGTTACAGAATAAGAATTCGTTCCCAGAAATAAGTACATAATTAAAATTAAATTTAATAAAAACTCATAAGAAACATAAGAACTAAGAATCCAGATAGGATAAGGGTTATAGTGTAGATATATTCAGCCTCGTGGTAATTAAACGATACTAAGCACCTCTTACGTGACAAAAACAATTTCAAAAAATCTCACTCTATCTCAGGTTGAAGAACTATGTGCGCAATATTGTAACCACAAACGTCTTCAAACAAACCACCTTGGAAATCACCCCTCTCATTCTCAAGCCACTTCTAAATAAAACTTTCCCTAGGGATTTGGAAATCATGCGGACACCCTTTTCAGCAGCTGAAAATAGTTGGTATCATGTATTTTAAACTCCTTCCTCATTAATGAAAGACTTTCCTAAAGACCTAGGAACTTTTAGAATTTTAATGTGGGTCCAATCAATGGCAACGTTTACTATATTTACTTTCTGGAAACTCACGTAGATTTCACGTGGATATTAAATATAATATTATGTATTTCTTCTTTCTATTTCTTCGGTTTAGTTTTCTTTTAGTGTTTTCACGTATTTAACACTTTTCGAGGCCAAAACGCTTCAGCAACATGTTTGAAAATTATTACCAAGGATTGCGGTTACTTGAATCCGTGCAAATCTGCTATGTCGCGTCCGTCTTCGAATTATCTATTGCTTACGTTTTTTGAATTTAATTTTCTCAAACCATTTTCGTGCTGGATGACGGGAAGTTTTTGATCACCTTGTTGGAGTGAAAAGTATATTCTTCTCAAGCCATAAGAGCAATAAGGGTTACTCTTATCAGTTGAAATACCTATATATACGTGTTATATATGTACATATGTATTCCCCAATTTGAAACAAGAATTACGGAAAAATAAAATCCTCATGAGTCATGAGAATTTATGGGTTAACAGAGTTATAAACAAAGTTAACATGTTTTTTGTGAAATGTAATTTATGTTTTCTAATTTCTGGAAGAAAGTAATGGCCAAAAAGATGTTCGTCTTGTATATTTCTTAATAACTCCATTTTATTCCAGTGTTTGTTTTATCATGTAAGATAATATATGAATATATATATAAAAAAAAAAATACATTGACAATCTGGGATATTACATAGGTACATACCTTAACACACATACCTATGTATTTAAATATTTCTTTAAACTGTGGTATGAAAGGTAAGAGCTCAAAAAGGTATCATAGATCTGCCTGTTAGAGCCTAGAAGTTATCGTTAGAGTATTTCCTAAATCTGTATATACACACATACTTATGTACATACTCGTATATAGGCTAAGATAAATTTTGTGGTAATATTTTCTCAAAATTGACCGCTTTTGATAAATTTTATATGGGTGGAAAGCTACTTGAGACATGGATTCACACACTGTGGGTCATTTTTGAACTGGAGAACGCTGTACTGTACAGTTTCAAAAAAAAAAGAGGCTAAAAACTTGGAATTCCTGACTTTAATCGAATTACTTATGATGTTGATTGATAACAATTTTATTAACGAAAAAATTATCAGAATAAAAAAAATTCTCAAAATATTTAAGTGGTAAAACAATGTTTAAGAATTCTACTTAGAACTTTTTATTTATTGTAAGAAAATGTCAATTTGATATTTGTCAACATTTTATCATTTACTATCAATATTGTGTCAATAACATTGCTTGCTGTGATGATATTTAAGCCAAAAAACAATTTTTGACATTTTTCTGTAAATTTCAGTTTTAGTTTTTTTTATTTTTCTTAAAAAATTGTCAATCCTATATTTGTCAAAAATGTGCCATATGTCAAAAGTTGTATTATGCAAAAAATAAAATAAATTCGAAGTTAAAATGATTGACTACATTATGGACATATCAAGAATCTACTTTGACATTTTTTGGTTAATTCTTGTAAGTTTTTATTTTTTGTAAGAATTGTCAGTTCGATAATTGTCATAATTGAAGCATATATTAATACATAATTATATTTTGTATAAACTTAAATTTGAGATTTGAGATTCGAGATATGCAAGTCAAGATTTTCTGTAAAAAAAAACTGTCAATCGAATTTTTTCCAAAATTTTACCAGATGTCAAGAAAAGCATTTCACATAGTAAAAAAATATTCCGAAGATGATATTATTTTTCTTGCTTGTTTAACGCCAACATTTTATTTTCAGTTTAAAGTTAAAAAAAAAATAGTATCTTGAACTTTTTCCAAATTTATACCAAACCTGTATCATATTGCAATCCACGCAATAAAATGTATTTGAAGTCAATAGTATTATCTGTCCTGAGACCAACCAAAATTTTCACTTTTTTTTAAACTCCTTTAGTGAAAACAGCGTGACAATTTTTTATAAAAGTCCTTTCTGCATCTTTCGAAGTTATAACCTAGTAATTAAAATTTAATTCGAGTCGATATCTTTATTCATTCTTGAGATATCGTTAACGAAAAAGGGTATCTCGAACGTATGAACGTACGTACACACACACACACACACACACACACATCTCTCTACAAATGACGGATTTAGATTCTAGGAACCTTAAAACGTCTAGATTAGTCAACAATTTTAATTTAACAAATCGGACCGATTGCACTCCCTATGGGAAGTTAAAAAAATTGGTCTTTCAATATTTCGAATGGTGTCAAATTTCGACACTCAGTGATACTTACGTCAAGTTTATTCATATCGTAAGACAAAAAATATTTTTATTGGCCCCATCGCCAATTTTATGTTAACTTTTTGTCCGTCTTTTCCGAAATGTCCGTGAATGAAAAGTTCCCAAATCAAATTAGCGATGATTTTTTTTTTTTTGAAAGTCGATAACATTCCTGATAAAATTGAAGTTGATAGAAATTGTAATACCTACCTAGTATTGGTGATAAGTGATGTACTGCGGATGGCTTTGACAGGAAGCGGAGGAATAAGATGGACTCTGACAACTTACCTTAAACATCTTGACTACGCTGACGATGTTTGCTTGCTTTCCCATTAGATCATGGATCTCCATCAAATGGCAACAAGGGTGGAGAGAGAAGCAGCAATCGTGGGGCTGAAAATCAATACGGGAAAAACAAAGATGTTCATTGTTCAGCCTCGGGAGCTCGCAATCATCCGCTCCGATGAACATTGGTCAACAAATAGTAGAGAAAGTAGATAGCTTCCAACTTCCAATACCTTGGAAGCATCATCTCTCCTGAAGGAGGAACCGAACTAGACATCGTCAGTCGTATCGGAAAAGCTAAGGCTGCGTTCGGGATGTTGGCCAATGTTTGGAGGAACAAATCTCTCAGCTTGAACATAAAGCTACGACTGTTTAACTCCAACGTTAAATCAGTTCTGCTATATGGATGTAGCACCTGGAAAATAACAACTACAATAACCAGAAAACTGCAAACCTTCGTTAATAGGTGTCTTCGAAACATCTTACGGGTTTTCTAGCCTAATCGTATCTCCAACGATGACCTACATAGACGAACAGGTCAGGAACCCATAGATACCATTATACGAAGGCGCAAGTCGCAGTGGATTGGGCACACGCTTCGAAAAGGTAATGACTGCATTGCTGCCCAGGCAATGCAGTGGAATCCACTAACACAAGAAGGAAGAAGAGTTGGTACACCGAGAAGCACGTGGAGAAGAACAGTCGAGGAGGAATCTGCGAGATTGGCAAGGAGCTGAAGGGAGCTAAAATACATCGCTGGAAACCGCACACGATGGCGCGTAGGAGTAGTTGAGGCCCTATGTCCCGCTAGGGAACACCAACGGACTTCGTAGGTCTGAGGACCTAAGTAAGTAAGTACCGAGTACCAATAGTCAATTTTCTATATTCCAATTTGAGTTTTAGTCTTGATACATATGTACAGAGAATAACTTTAAATTTTTTCCTATCATTATTTTCTCCCTGCACAAACAAAATATTTACGGGACTTTGACCCTCAATACAATGACCTATAGTTTCATTAACATGTCGACCTTCACAACAAAATGCGTTTTTTTCCCTATCGACTATAGCACTAGGCCATTAAGTGAGTCCTTGGGGAATTTATACAATACGATTTGATTGTGATTGATGATCCCTAACAACCTATAAAATGCTGGAAAAAAAGCTTAAGAAGGGTATTGTTAAAACCTATGAGTTTTACAAAAATAGATACAGCATTCTAGAGGCTACAGAAAATTCTTAAGATTGATAAAGGCATTCAAGTTGCATAGATATCCAAATTTCATGGGGAAACTATGTTTAAATACATACATGGGTTTCTTTTAAATGTTTCTAAAAAGAATTAGTCAAAGGCATAGTAATTTTATACTTTAACAGTGTTAATTAAATATTTCTGCAACATAATTTAGGAGAATTCATTTTCCGACTTTGATAAATGCCATACAATTTATACAAAGCTCATCGTTAAAGAAATAACTTTCTTATAAAATGAATGTCTATTCAAGAAATGAAAGACTTTAATATCAAAAATAAGATAAGCCCTTAAGTTAATTCATAACACTCTGGACACCATATAGTAATATAGTAAGTAATATTTACCTTTTGGTATTCAAATTATTTTGTGAGCTGTGTTAACCCAGTAAATATTTATGTTTGGCTTTCAATGAGACGTTAACTTTGTACGTAGGTACATTGAAAGTTCTAACAACATTTTTGAAAGAAATCTATAAATTTTTCAACTAATTGAATGCTAATGCATCCTTATAGCTTTGATGTCTTCTTGCTCCCTTTGCCTTCTCAGTCACTTCAATTAACTCCCATTGAAATAAATTAGCCAAATGAACAAGCCCGAAAGCTATTCCCTTATCTGTTGGAACTGAAAACTCCCTTTGCTGCGGGGGGAAATTATTTGAATAATTTTTGAAACTCTACGCATACGTTTATCACCATCTCGTCGAAGTTTTCAACTTGAGTTACAAAAGTTCTCGAATTCTTGAGGAATTTTCTAATTAAAATGCTTGCCAAGTATATAAAACGCATGGTGCATGTCAGATGAAGCTTATTTCATACCATAGATATAGGTACCGCAACCTATCATACATAGTATGTACATATGTACATATATAAAAAAGGAAAAACCAAAAAAGAAAATTTGTTTGGAATAAGTTTTTTAGGTTTTACTTGGTGTTATTTTTGTTATTGTTGTTTTAAAGTTTGACTTTTCAATAATTCATTTTTTTATTAAAAAGGATGATGGATTGGAAAGTCCGTGAAAGTCAGGATAACGGAAAATCAACAGTGAAAAAGTCTCCTTCGACGGGAACATAAAACATTTTTTAAGGTATTGTTGAAATATCCGTGTGCTACAGGATTCTATCTCTGAATGGTTAACTTCCGGAAAGTAAAATTTTACATTAATCTGTTCAAGTTTGACCAACGGCATGAGGTATGTTACCTTTAAAAAACACTGCGGATTGTGACTTATTCTTAATATTCCTCCATTTTACATGACCAGTCAAATGGTAAGTAGTGAAATCCTGTTTAAATCACTTGTCATCATATCATCGTTAACAATGCAGTTTGTCAGATATACTTTCAAAAATATGGATTGGACTGAATTTCCCTGTTAATCATTTTGGTTTATAACAAAAAGAAGTCTACATAAGTTTTCAACCTTCTGATGAACATTGGAGATTTTATGTAGTAAATATTTTTATATTTAAGGATAAAACCTATTACAAATTTAAAATTTTGTTTATTTTAAAGAACTCATTTTTAACTAAAATATATGAACATATATTTTGAAAAAGAACACTAAATATTGTTTGACTGACAGCGGACTTTGGGATTAACTTTAAAAATCAAACTCACAAACATTATAAACATTATTATGAGCAAAAAGAAGCAATGAAAATGATTTTTGACAAAAAGATTGTGAAATGACATAAAACCGCCTCGCCGCGTCGTCGTCTTCGCCAGGCCTACAGATTTTTTTAAATTTGACATACATAACTTACATAGGTACATGATGACATATGACATACACATTTGATACAAAACACACACAAAACATTCGACAAAAAATCGCAAATAATTTTTTACTAGGCTTGCTAAGGTTAAAATACAAAAGGAGGGTATTTCCGGATTAAGTATTAACAAATAATTTTAATTTAAAAAATTACATAAAACGAAAAAAAAAAAAAAATCGCCGAGATATGCGTCGTCAAAAAACCAAAAGTTTGACCCATCTAGGACGCGTATTTTAGGAGATATTCGCATTTGAAGTTTGGGTTCGATTTTGCTTGATTAATTTTTGTAAAATGGTAAAGGTGGGCACATCTTTGGAAAGAAGAGGTTTCCACGATCACATTAGTGAAATTTCAGCCTTCGAGGTGGTCGGGTCGCCGAGATATGCGTCGTCATAAAACCAAAAGTTTGACCCATCTAGGACGCGTATTTTAGGAGATATTCGCATTTGAAGTTTGGGTTTGATTTTGCTTGATTAATTTTTGTAAAATGGTAAAGGTGGGCACATCTTTGGAAAGAAGATTTTTCCACGATCACATTAGTGAAATTTCAGCCTTCGAAGTGGTCGGGTCGCCGAGATATGCGTCGTCAAAAAACGAAAAGTTTGACCCATCTAGGACGCGTATTTTAGGAGATATTCGCATTTGAAGTTTGGGTTTGATTTTGCTTGATTAATTTTTGTAAAATGGTAAAGGTGGGCACATCTTTGGAAAGAGGAGGTTTCCACGATCGCATTAGTGAAATTTCAGCCTTCGAGGTGGTCGGGTCGCCGTTTCGATTTTGCTTGATTAATTTTTGTAAAATGGTAAAGGTGGGCACATCTTTGGAAAGAAGAATTTTCCACGATCACATTAGTGAAATTTCAGTCTTCGAGGTGGTCGGGTCGCCGAGATATGCGTCGTCAAAAAACGAAAAGTTTGACCCATCTAGGACGTGTATTTTAGGAGATATTCGCATTTGAAGTTTGGGTTCGATTTTGCTTGATTAATTTTTGTAAAATGGTAAAGGTGGGCACACCGTTGGAAAGAGGAGGTTTCCACGATCACATTAGTGAAATTTAAGCCTTCGAGGTGGTCGGGTCGCCGAGATATGCGTCGTCAAAAAACCAAAAGTTTGACCCATCTAGGACGCGTATTTTAGGAGATATTCGCATTTGAAGTTTGGGTTCGATTTTGCTTGATTAATTTTTGTAAAATGGTAAAGGTGGGCATACCGTTGGAAAGAGGAGGTTTCCACGATCACATTAGTGAAATTTCAGCCTTCGAGGTGGTCGGGTCGCCGAGATATGCGTCGTCAAAAAACGAAAAGTTTGACCCATCTAGGACGCGTATTTTAGGAGATATTCGCATTTGAAGTTTGGGTTCGATTTTGCTTGATTAATTTTTGTAAAATGGTAAAGGTGGGCACATCTTTGGAAAGAGGAGGTGTCCACGATCACATTAGTGAAATTTCAGCCTTCGAGGTGGTCGGGTCGCCGAGATATGCGTCGTCAAAAAACGAAAAGTTTGACCTATCTAGGACGCGTATTTTAGGAGACGTTCGCATGTGAAGTTTGGTTTCGATTTTGCTTGATTAATTTTTGTAAAATGAAAAACGTGGGCACATCTTTGGAAAGAGGAGGTTTCCACGATCACACTAGTGAAATTTCAGCCTTCGAGTTGGTCGGGTCGCCGAGATATGCGTCGTCAAAAACCAAAAGTTTGACCCATCTAGGACGCGTATTTTAGGAGATGTTCGCATTTGAAGTTTGGGCTCGATTTTGCTTGATTAATTTTTGTAAATCGGAAAAGGTGGGCACATCTTTGGAAAGAGGAGGTTTCCACGATCACACTAGTGAAATTTCAGCCTTCGAGGTGGTCGGGTCGATGAGATATGCGTCGTCAAAAAACGAAAAGTTTGACCCATCTAGGACGCGTATTTTAGGAGATATTCTCATTTGAAGTTTGGGTTCGATTTTCCTTGATTAATTTTTGTTAAAAGGTAAAGGTGGGCACACCGTTGGAAAGAAGAGGATTCCACGATCACACTAGTGAAATTTCAGCCTTCGAGGTGGTCGGGTCGCCGAGATATGCGTCGTCAAAAAACCAAAAGTTTGACCCATCTAGGACGCGTATTTTAGGAGATATTCGCATTTGAAGTTTGGGTTCGATTTTGCTTGATTAATTTTTGTAAAATGGTAAAGGTGGGCATACCGTTGGAAAGAGGAGGTTTCCACGATCACATTAGTGAAATTTCAGCCTTCGAGGTGGTCGGGTCGCCGAGATATGCGTCGTCAAAAAACCAAAAGTTTGACCCATCTAGGACGCGTATTTTAGGAGATATTCGCATTTGAAGTTTGGGTTCGATTTTGCTTGATTAATTTTTGTAAAATGGTAAAGGTGGGCAAATCTTTGGAAAGAGGAGGTTTCAACGATCACACTAGTGAAATTTCAGCCTTCGAGGTGGTCGGGTCGCCGAGATATGCGTCGTCAAAAAACCAAAAGTTTGACCCATCTAGGACGCGTATTTTAGGAGATATTCGCATTTGAAGTTTGGGTTCGATTTTGCTTGATGAATTTTTGTAAAATGGTAAAGGTGGGCATACCGTTGGAAAGAGGAGGTTTCCACGATCACACTAGTGAAATTTCAGCCTTCGAGGTGGTCGGGTCGATGAGATATGCGTCGTCAAAAAACGAAAAGTTTGACCCATCTAAGACGCGTATTTTAGGAGATATTCTCATTTGAAGTTTGGGCTCGATTTTCCTTGATTAATTTTTGTAAAAAGGTAAAGGTGGGCATACCGTTGGAAAGAGGAGGTTTCCACGATCACACTAGTGAAATTTCAGCCTTCGAGGTGGTCGGGTCAACGAGATATGCGTCGTCAAAAAACCAAAAGTTTGACCCATCTAGGAAGCGTATTTTAGGAGATATTCGCATTTGAAGTTTGGGTTCGATTTTGCTTGATTAATTTTTGTAAAATGGTAAAGGTGGGCATACGGTTGGAAAGAGGAGGTTTCCACGATCACACTAGTGAAATTTCAGCCTCCGAGGTGGTCGGGTCGCCGAGATATGCGTCGTCAAAAAACGAAAAGTTTGACCCATCTAGGACGCGTATTTTAGGAGATATTCGCATTTGAAGTTTGGGTTCGATTTTCCTTGATTAATTTTTGTAAAAAGGTAAAGTTGGGCACACCGTTGGAAAGAGGAGGTTTCCACGATCACACTAGTGAAATTTCAGCCTTCGAGGTGGTCGGGTCGCCGAGATATGCGTCGTCAAAAAACCAAAAGTTTGACCCATCTAGGACGCGTATTTTAGGAGATATTCGCATTTGAAGTTTGGGTTCGATTTTGCTTGATTAATTTTTGTAAAAAGGCAAAGGTGGGCACACCGTTGGAAAGAGGAGGTTTCCACGATCACATTAGTGAAATTTCAGTCTTCGAGGTGGTCGGGTCGCCGAGATATGCGTCGTCAAAAAACGAAAAGTTTGACCCATCTAGGACGCGTATTTTAGGAGATATTCGCATTTGAAGTTTGGGTTCGATTTTGCTTGATTAATTTTTGTAAAACGGAAAACATGGCCACATCTTTGGAAAGAGGAGATTTCCACGATCACATTAGTGAAATTTCAGCCTTCGAGGTGGTCGGGTCGCCGAGATATGCGTCGTCAGAAAACGAAAAGTTTGACCCATCTAGGACGCGTATTTTAGGAGATATTCGCATTTGAAGTTTGGGTTCGATTTTGCTTGATTAATTTTTGTAAAATGGTAGAGGTGGGCACATCTTTGGAAAGAGGAGGTTTCCACGATCACACTAGTGAAATTTCAGCCTTCGAGGTGGTCGGGTCGCTGAGATATGCGTCGTCAAAAAACGAAAAGTTTGACCCATCTAGGACGCGTATTTTAGGAGATGTTCGCATTTGAAGTTTGGTTTCGATTTTGCTTGATGAATTTTTGTAAAATGGTAAAGGTGGGCACATCTTTGGAAAGAGGAGGTTTCCACGATCACACTAGTGAAATTTCAGCCTTCGAGGTGGTCGGGTCGCCGAGATATGCGTCGTCAAAAAACCAAAAGTTTGACCCATCTAGGACGCGTATTTTAGGAGATATTCGCATTTGAAGTTTGGGTTCGATTTTGCTTGATTAATTTTTGTAAAAAGGTAAAGGTGGGCACACCGTTGGAAAGAGGAGGTTTCCACGATCACACTAGTGAAATTTCAGCCTTCGAGGTGGTCGGGTCGCCGAGATATGCGTCGTCAAAAAACCAAAAGTTTGACCCATCTAGGACGCGTATTTTAGGAGATATTCGCATTTGAAGTTTGGGTTCGATTTTGCTTGATTAATTTTTGTAAAATGGTAAAGGTGGGCATACGGTTGGAAAGAGGAGGTTTCCACGATCACATTAGTGAAATTTCAGCCTTCGAGGTGGTCGGGTCGCCGAGATATGCGTCGTCAAAAAACCAAAAGTTTGACCCATCTAGGACGCGTATTTTAGGAGATATTCGCATTTGAAGTTTGGGTTCGATTTTGCTTGATTAATTTTTGTAAAAAGGTAAAGGTGGGCACACCGTTGGAAAGAGGAGGTTTCCACGATCACACTAGTGAAATTTCAGCCTTCGAGGTGGTCGGGTCGCCGAGATATGCGTCGTCAAAAAACCAAAAGTTTGACCCATCTAGGACGCGTATTTTAGGAGATATTCGCATTTGAAGTTTGGGTTCGATTTTGCTTGATTAATTTTTGTAAAATGGTAAAGGTGGGCATACGGTTGGAAAGAGGAGGTTTCCACGATCACATTAGTGAAATTTCAGCCTTCGAGGTGGTCGGGTCGCCGAGATATGCGTCGTCAAAAAACCAAAAGTTTGACCCATCTAGGACGCGTATTTTAAGAGATATTCGCATTTGAAGTTTGGGTTTGATTTTGCTTGATTAATTTTTGTAAAACGGAAAACATGGCCACATCTTTGGAAAGAGGAGATTTCCACGATCACATTAGTGAAATTTCAGCCTTCGAGGTGGTCGGGTCGCCGAGATATGCGTCGTCAAAAAACGAAAAGTTTGACCCATCTAGGACGCGTATTTTAGGAGATATTCGCATTTGAAGTTTGGGTTCGATTTTGCTTGATTAATTTTTGTAAAATGGTAGAGGTGGGCACATCTTTGGAAAGAGGAGGTTTCCACGATCACACTAGTGAAATTTCAGCCTTCGAGGTGGTCGGGTCGCTGAGATATGCGTCGTCAAAAAACGAAAAGTTTGACCCATCTAGGACGCGTATTTTAGGAGATGTTCGCATTTGAAGTTTGGTTTCGATTTTGCTTGATTAATTTTTGTAAAATGGAAAAGGTGACCACATCTTTGGAAAGAGGAGGTTTCCACGATCACACTAGTGAAATTTCAGCCTTCGAGGTGGTCGGGTCGCCGAGATATGCGTCGTCAAAAAACGAAAAGTTTGACCCATCTAGGACGCGTATTTTAGGAGATATTAGCATTTGAAGTTTGGGTTCGATTTTGCTTGATTAATTTTTGTAAAATGGTAAAGGTGGGCACACCGTTGGAAAGAGGAGGTTTCCACTATCACATTAGTGAAATTTCAGCCTTCGAGGTGGTCGGGTCGCCGAGATATGCGTCGTCAAAAAACGAAAAGTTTGACCCATCTAGGACGCGTATTTTAGGAGATGTTCGCATTTGAAGTTTGGTTTCGATTTTGCTTGATTAATTTTTGTAAAATGGAAAAGGTGGGCATACCGTTGGAAAGAGGAGGTTTCCACGATCACACTAGTGAAATTTCAGCCTTCGAGGTGGTCGGGTCGCCGAGATATGCGTCGTCAAAAAACCAAAAGTTTGACCCATCTAGGACGCGTATTTTAGGAGATGTTCGCATTTGAAGTTTGGTTTCGATTTTGCTTGATTAATTTTTGTAAAATGGAAAAGGTGACCACATCTTTGGAAGGAGGAGGTTTCCACGATCACACTAGTGAAATTTCAGCCTTCGAGGTGGTCGGGTCGCCGAGATATGCGTCGTCAAAAAACGAAAAGTTTGACCCATCTAGGACGCGTATTTTAGGAGATGTTCGCATTTGAAGTTTGGTTTCGATTTTGCTTGATTAATTTTTGTAAAATGGAAAAGGTGACCACATCTTTGGAAAGAGGAGGTTTCCACGATCACACTAGTGAAATTTCAGCCTTCGAGGTGGTCGGGTCGCCGAGATATGCGTCGTCAAAAAACGAAAAGTTTGACCCATAAAGGACGCGTATTTTAGGAGATATTCGCATTTGAAGTTTGGGTTCGATTTTGCTTGATTAATTTTTGTAAAATGGTAAAGGTGGGCACACCGTTGGAAAGAGGAGGTTTCCACTATCACATTAGTGAAATTTCAGCCTTCGTGGTGGTCGGGTCGCCGAGATATGCGTCGTCAAAAAACGAAAAGTTTGACCCATCTAGGACGCGTATTTTAGGAGATATTCGCATTTGAAGTTTGGGTTCGATTTTGCTTGATTAATTTTTGTAAAATGGTTAAGGTGGGCACATCTTTGGAAAGAGGAGGTTTCCACGATCACACTAGTGAAATTTCAGCCTTCGAGGTGGTCGGGTCGCCGAGATATGCGTTGTCAAAAAACCAAAAGTTTGACCCATCTAGGACGCGTATTTTAGGAGATATTCGCATTTGAAGTTTGGGTTCGATTTTGCTTGATTAATTTTTGTAAAATGGTTAAGGTGGGCACATCTTTGGAAAGAGGAGTTTTCCACGATCACACTAGTGAAATTTCAGCCTTCGAGGTGGTCGGGTCGCCGAGATATGCGTCGTCAAAAAACGAAAAGTTTGACCCATCTAGGACGCGTATTTTAGGAGATGTTCGCATTTGAAGTTTGGTTTCGATTTTGCTTGATTAATTTTTGTAAAATGGAAAAGGTGACCACATCTTTGGAAAGAGGAGGTTTCCGCGATCACACTAGTGAAATTTCAGCCTTCGAGGTGGTCGGGTCGCCGAGATATGCGTCGTCAAAAAACGAAAAGTTTGACCCATCTAGGACGAGTATTTTAGGAGATGTTCGCATTTGAAGTTTGGTTTCGATTTTGCTTGATTAATTTTTGTAAAATGGAAAAGGTGACCACATCTTTGGAAAGAGGAGGTTTCCACGATCACACTAGTGAAATTTCAGCCTTCGAGGTGGTCGGGTCGCCGAGATATGCGTCGTCAAAAAACGAAAAGTTTGACCCATCTAGGACGCGTATTTTAGGAGATGTTCGCATTTGAAGTTTGGGTTCGATTTTGCTTGATTAATTTTTGTAAAATGGTAAAGGTGGGCACATCTTTGGAAAGAGGAGGTTTCCACTATCACATTAGTGAAATTTCAGCCTTCGAGGTGGTCGGGTCGCCGAGATATGCGTCGTCAAAAAACGAAAAGTTTGACCCATCTAGGACGCGTATTTTAGGAGATATTCGCACTTGAAGTTTGGGTTCGATTTTCCTTGATTAATTTTTGTAAAATGGTTAAGGTGGTCATACCGTTGGAAAGAGGAGATTTCCACGATCACATTAGTGAAATTTCAGCCTTCGAGGTGGTCGGGTCGCCGAGATATGCGTCGTCAAAAAACCAAAAGTTTGACCCATCTAGGACGCGTATTTTAGGAGATATTCGCATTTGATTAATTTTTGTAAAATGGTAAAGGTGGGCATACCGTTGGAAAGAGGAGATTTCCACGATCACATTAGTGAAATTTCAGCCTTCGAGGTGGTCGGGTCGCCGAGATATGCGTCGTCAAAAAACCAAAAGTTTGACCCATCTAGGACGCGTATTTTAGGAGATATTCGCATTTGAAGTTTGGGTTCGATTTTGCTTGATTCATTTTTGTAAAATGGTAAATGTGGGCATACCGTTGGAAAGAGGAGGTTTCCACGATCACATTAGTGAAATTTCAGCCTTCGAGGTTTTCGGGTCGCCGAGATATGCGTTGTCAAAAAACGAAAAGTTTGACCCATCTAGGACGCGTATTTTAGGAGATATTCGCATTTGAAGTTTGGGTTCGATTTTGCTTGATTAATTTTTGTAAAATGGTTAAGGTGGTCATACCGTTGGAAAGAGGAGATTTCCACGATCACATTAGTGAAATTTCAGCCTTCGAGGTGGTCGGGTCGCCGAGATATGCGTCGTCAAAAAACCAAAAGTTTGACCCATCTAGGACGCGTATTTTAGGAGATATTCGCATTTGATTAATTTTTGTAAAATGGTAAAGGTGGGCATACCGTTGGAAAGAGGAGATTTCCACGATCACATTAGTGAAATTTCAGCCTTCGAGGTGGTCGGGTCGCCGAGATATGCGTCGTCAAAAAACCAAAAGTTTGACCCATCTAGGACGCGTATTTTAGGAGATATTCGCATTTGAAGTTTGGGTTCGATTTTGCTTGATTCATTTTTGTAAAATGGTAAATGTGGGCATACCGTTGGAAAGAGGAGGTTTCCACGATCACATTAGTGAAATTTCAGCCTTCGAGGTGGTCGGGTCGCCGAGATATGCGTCGTCAAAAAACGAAAAGTTTGACCCATCTAGGACGCGTATTTTAGGAGATATTCGCATTTGAAGTTTGGGTTCGATTTTGCTTGATTAATTTTTGTAAAATGGTAAAGGTGGGCATATCGTTGGAAAGAGGAGATTTCCACGTTCACATTAGTGAAATTTCAGACTTCGAGGTGGTCGGGTCGCCGAGATATGCGTCGTCAAAAAACGAAAAGTTTGACCCATCTAGGACGCGTATTTTAGGAGATATTCGCATTTGAAGTTTGGGTTCGATTTTGCTTGATTAATTTTTGTAAAATGGTAAAGGTGGGCACACCGTTGGAAAGAGGAGGTTTCCACTATCACATTAGTGAAATTTCAGCCTTCGAGGTGGTCGGGTCGCCGAGATATGCGTCGTCAAAAAACCAAAAGTTTGACCCATCTAGGACGCGTATTTTAGGAGATGTTCGCATTTGAAGTTTGGTTTCGATTTTGCTTGATTAATATTTGTAAAATGGAAAAGGTGGGCACACCGTTGGAAAGAGGAGGTTTCCACGATCACACTAGTGAAATTTCAGCCTTCGAGGTGGTCGGGTCGCCGAGATATGCGTCGTCAAAAAACCAAAAGTTTGACCCATCTAGGACGAGTATTTTAGGAGATATTCGCATTTGAAGTTTGGGTTCGATTTTGATTGATTAATTTTTGTAAAATGGTAAAGGTGGGCACACCGTTGGAAAGAGGAGGTTTCCACGATCACATTAGTGAAATTTCAGCCTTCGAGGTGGTCGGGTCGCCGAGATATGCGTCGTCAAAAAACGAAAAGTTTGACCCATCTAGGACGCGTATTTTAGGAGATATTCGCATTTGAAGTTTGGGTTCGATTTTGCTTGATTAATTTTTGTAAAATGGTAAAGGTGGGCATACCGTTAAAAAGAGGAGGTTTCCACGATCACATTAGTGAAATTTCAGCCTTCGAGGTGGTCGGGTCGCCGAGATATGCGTCGTCAAAAAACGAAAAGTTTGACCCATCTAGGACGCGTATTTTAGGAGATATTCGCATTTGAAGTTTGGGTTCGATTTTGCTTGATTAATTTTTGTAAAATGGTAAAGGTGGGCATATCGTTGGAAAGAGGAGATTTCCACGATCACATTAATGAAATTTCAGCCTTCGAGGTGGTCGGGTCGCCGAGATATGCGTCGTCAAAAAACGAAAAGTTTGACCCATCTAGGACGCGTATTTTAGGAGATATTCGCATTTGAAGTTTGGGTTCGATTTTGCTTGATTAATTTTTGTAAAATGGTAAAGGTGGGCACACCGTTGGAAAGAGGAGGTTTCCACTATCACATTAGTGAAATTTCAGCCTTCGAGGTGGTCGGGTCGCCGAGATATGCATCGTCAAAAAACCAAAACTTTGACCCATCTAGGACGCGTATTTTAGGAGATGTTCGCATTTGAAGTTTGGTTTCGATTTTGCTTGATTAATATTTGTAAAATGGAAAAGGTGGGCACACCGTTGGAAAGAGGAGGTTTCCACGATCACACTAGTGAAATTTCAGCCTTCGAGGTGGTCGGGTCGCCGAGATATGCGTCGTCAAAAAACCAAAAGTTTGACCCATCTAGGACGAGTATTTTAGGAGATATTCGCATTTGAAGTTTGGGTTCGATTTTGCTTGATTAATTTTTGTAAAATGGTAAAGGTGGGCACACCGTTGGAAAGAGGAGGTTTCCACGATCACATTAGTGAAATTTCAGCCTTCGAGGTGGTCGGGTCGCCGAGATATGCGTCGTCAAAAAACCAAAAGTTTGACCCATCTAGGACGCGTATTTTAGGAGATATTCGCATTTGAAGTTTGGGTTCGATTTTGCTTCATTAATTTTTGTAAAATGGTAAAGGTGGGCATACCGTTAAAAAGAGGAGGTTTCCACGATCACATTAGTGAAATTTCAGCCTTCGAGGTGGTCGGGTCGCCGAGATATGCGTCGTCAAAAAACGAAAAGTTTGACCCATCTAGGACGCGTATCTTAGGAGATATTCGCATTTGAAGTTTGGGTTCGATTTTGCTTGATTTATTTTTGTTAAATGGTAAAGGTGGGCACATCTTTGGAAAGAGGAGGTTTCCACGATCACATTAGTGAAATTTCAGCCTTCGAGGTGGTCGGGTCGCCGAGATATGCGTCGTCAAAAAACGAAAAGTTTGACCCATCTAGGACGCGTATTTTAGGAGATATTCGCATTTGAAGTTTGGGTTCGATTTTGCTTGATTAATTTTTGTAAAATGGTAAAGGTGGGCATACCGTTGGAAAGAGGAGGTTTCCACGATCACATTAGTGAAATTTCAGCCTTCGAGGTGGTCGGGTCGCCGAGATATGCGTCGTCAAAAAACGAAAAGTTTGACCCATCTAGGACGCGTATTTTAGGAGATATTCGCATTTGAAGTTTGGGTTCGATTTTGCTTGATTAATTTTTGTAAAATGGTAAAGGTGGGCATACCACGATCACATTAGTGAAATTTCAGCCTTCGAGATGGTCGGGTCGCCGAGATATGCGTCGTCAAAAAACCAAAAGTTTGACCCATCTAGGACGCGTATTTTAGGAGATATTCGCATTTGAAGTTTGGGTTCGATTTTGCTTGATTAATTTTTGTAAAATGGTAAAGGTGGGCATACCGTTGGAAAGAGGAGGTTTCCACGATCACATTAGTGAAATTTCAGCCTTCGAGGTGGTCGGGTCGCCGAGATATGCGTCGTCAAAAAACCAAAAGTTTGACCCATCTAGGACGCGTACTTTAGGAGATATTCGCATTTGAAGTTTGGGTTCGATTTTGCTTGATTAATTTTTGTAAAATGGTAAAGGTGGGCATACCGTTAAAAAGAGGAGGTTTCCACTATCACATTAGTGAAATTTCAGCCTTCGAGATGGTCGGGTCGCCGAGATATGCGTCGTCAAAAAACCAAAAGTTTGACCCATCTAGGACGCGTATTTTAGGAGATATTCGCATTTGAAGTTTGGGTTCGATTTTGCTTGATTAATTTTTGTAAAATGGTAAAGGTGGGCATACCGTTAAAAAGAGGAGGTTTCCACGATCACATTAGTGAAATTTCAGCCTTCGAGGTGGTCGGGTCGCCGAGATATGCGTCGTCAAAAAACGAAAAGTTTGACCCATCTAGGACGCGTATTTTAGGAGATATTCGCATTTGAAGTTTGGGTTCGATTTTGCTTGATTAATTTTTGTAAAATGGTAAAGGTGGGCATACCGTTGGAAAGAGGAGGTTTCCACGATCACATTAGTGAAATTTCAGCCTTCGAGGTGGTCGGGTCGCCGAGATATGCGTCGTCAAAAAACGAAAAGTTTGACCCATCTAGGACGCGTATTTTAGGAGATATTCGCATTTGAAGTTTGGGTTCGATTTTGCTTGATTAATTTTTGTAAAATGGTAAAGGTGGGCATACCACGATCACATTAGTGAAATTTCAGCCTTCGAGATGGTCGGGTCGCCGAGATATGCGTCGTCAAAAAACCAAAAGTTTGACCCATCTAGGACGCGTATTTTAGGAGATATTCGCATTTGAAGTTTGGGTTCGATTTTGCTTGATTAATTTTTGTAAAATGGTAAAGGTGGGCATACCGTTAAAAAGAGGAGGTTTCCACGATCACATTAGTGAAATTTCAGCCTTCGAGGTGGTCGGGTCGCCGAGATATGCGTCGTCAAAAAACGAAAAGTTTGACCCATCTAGGACGCGTATCTTAGGAGATATTCGCATTTGAAGTTTGGGTTCGATTTTGCTTGATTTATTTTTGTTAAATGGTAAAGGTGGGCACATCTTTGGAAAGAGGAGGTTTCCACGATCACATTAGTGAAATTTCAGCCTTCGAGGTGGTCGGGTCGCCGAGATATGCGTCGTCAAAAAACGAAAAGTTTGACCCATCTAGGACGCGTATTTTAGGAGATATTCGCATTTGAAGTTTGGGTTCGATTTTGCTTGATTAATTTTTGTAAAATGGTAAAGGTGGGCATACCGTTGGAAAGAGGAGGTTTCCACGATCACATTAGTGAAATTTCAGCCTTCGAGGTGGTCGGGTCGCCGAGATATGCGTCGTCAAAAAACCAAAAGTTTGACCCATCTAGGACGCGTATTTTAGGAGATATTCGCATTTGAAGTTTGGGTTCGATTTTGCTTGATTAATTTTTGTAAAATGGTAAAGGTGGGCATACCGTTAAAAAGAGGAGGTTTCCACTATCACATTAGTGAAATTTCAGCCTTCGAGATGGTCGGGTCGCCGAGATATGCGTCGTCAAAAAACCAAAAGTTTGACCCATCTAGGACGCGTATTTTAGGAGATATTCGCATTTGAAGTTTGGGTTCGATTTTGCTTGATTAATTTTTGTAAAATGGTAAAGGTGGGCATACCGTTAAAAAGAGGAGGTTTCCACGATCACATTAGTGAAATTTCAGCCTTCGAGGTGGTCGGGTCGCCGAGATATGCGTCGTCAAAAAACGAAAAGTTTGACCCATCTAGGACGCGTATTTTAGGAGATATTCGCATTTGAAGTTTGGGTTCGATTTTGCTTGATTAATTTTTGTAAAATGGTAAAGGTGGGCATACCGTTGGAAAGAGGAGGTTTCCACGATCACATTAGTGAAATTTCAGCCTTCGAGGTGGTCGGGTCGCCGAGATATGCGTCGTCAAAAAACGAAAAGTTTGACCCATCTAGGACGCGTATTTTAGGAGATATTCGCATTTGAAGTTTGGGTTCGATTTTGCTTGATTAATTTTTGTAAAATGGTAAAGGTGGGCATACCACGATCACATTAGTGAAATTTCAGCCTTCGAGATGGTCGGGTCGCCGAGATATGCGTCGTCAAAAAACCAAAAGTTTGACCCATCTAGGACGCGTATTTTAGGAGATATTCGCATTTGAAGTTTGGGTTCGATTTTGCTTGATTAATTTTTGTAAAATGGTAAAGGTGGACATACCGTTGGAAAGAGGAGGTTTCCACGATCACATTAGTGAAATTTCAGCCTTCGAGGTGGTCGGGTCGCCGAGATATGCGTCGTCAAAAAACCAAAAGTTTGACCCATCTAGGACGCGTATTTTAGGAGATATTCGCATTTGAAGTTTGGGTTCGATTTTGCTTGATTAATTTTTGTAAAATGGTAAAGGTGGGCATACCGTTGGAAAGAGGAGGTTTCCACGATCACATTAGTGAAATTTCAGCCTTCGAGGTGGTCGGGTCGCCGAGATATGCGTCGTCAAAAAACGAAAAGTTTGACCCATCTAGGACGCGTATTTTAGGAGATATTCGCATTTGAAGTTTGGGTTCGATTTTGCTTGATTAATTTTTGTAAAATGGTAAAGGTGGGCATACCACGATCACATTAGTGAAATTTCAGCCTTCGAGATGGTCGGGTCGCCGAGATATGCGTCGTCAAAAAACCAAAAGTTTGACCCATCTAGGACGCGTATTTTAGGAGATATTCGCATTTGAAGTTTGGGTTCGATTTTGCTTGATTAATTTTTGTAAAATGGTAAAGGTGGGCATACCGTTGGAAAGAGGAGGTTTCCACGATCACATTAGTGAAATTTCAGCCTTCGAGGTGGTCGGGTCGCCGAGATATGCGTCGTCAAAAAACCAAAAGTTTGACCCATCTAGGACGCGTATTTTAGGAGATATTCGCATTTCAAGTTTGGGTTGGATTTTGCTTGATTAATTTTTGTAAAATGGTAAAGGTGGGCATACCGTTAAAAAGAGGAGGTTTCCACTATCACATTAGTGAAATTTCAGCCTTCGAGATGGTCGGGTCGCCGAGATATGCGTCGTCAAAAAACCAAAAGTTTGACCCATCTAGGACGCGTATTTTAGGAGATATTCGCATTTGAAGTTTGGGTTCGATTTTGCTTGATTAATTTTTGTAAAATGGTAAAGGTGGGCATACCGTTAAAAAGAGGAGGTTTCCACGATCACATTAGTGAAATTTCAGCCTTCGAGGTGGTCGGGTCGCCGAGATATGCGTCGTCAAAAAACGAAAAGTTTGACCCATCTAGGACGCGTATTTTAGGAGATATTCGCATTTGAAGTTTGGGTTGGATTTTGCTTGATTAATTTTTGTAAAATGGTAAAGGTGGGCATACCGTTAAAAAGAGGAGGTTTCCACTATCACATTAGTGAAATTTCAGCCTTCGAGATGGTCGGGTCGCCGAGATATGCGTCGTCAAAAAACCAAAAGTTTGACCCATCTAGGACGCGTATTTTAGGAGATATTCGCATTTGAAGTTTGGGTTCGATTTTGCTTGATTAATTTTTGTAAAATGGTAAAGGTGGGCATACCGTTGGAAAGAGGAGGTTTCCACGATCACATTAGTGAAATTTCAGCCTTCGAGGTGGTCGGGTCGCCGAGATATGCGTCGTCAAAAAACCAAAAGTTTGACCCATCTAGGACGCGTATTTTAGGAGATATTCGCATTTGAAGTTTGGGTTCGATTTTGCTTGATTAATTTTTGTAAAATGGTAAAGGTGGGCATACCGTTGGAAAGAGGAGGTTTCCACGATCACATTAGTTGAATTTCAGCCTTCTAGGTGGTCGGGTCGCCGAGATATGCGTCGTCAAAAAACGAAAAGTTTGACCCATCTAGGACGCGTATTTAGGAGATATTCGCATTTGAAGTTTGGGTTCGATTTTGCTTGATTAATTTTTGTAAAATGGTAAAGGTGGGCATACCGTTAAAAAGAGGAGGTTTCCACGATCACATTAGTGAAATTTCAGCCTTCGAGGTGGTCGGGTCGCCGAGATATGCGTCGTCAAAAAACGAAAAGTTTGACCCATCAAGGACGCGTATATTAGGAGATATTCGCATTTGAAGTTTGGGTTGGATTTTGCTTGATTAATTTTTGTAAAATGGTAAAGGTGGGCATACCGTTAAAAAGAGGAGGTTTCCACGATCACATTAGTGAAATTTCAGCCTTCGAGGTGGTCGGGTCGCCGAGATATGCGTCGTCAAAAAACCAAAAGTTTGACCCATCTAGGACGCGTATTTTAGGAGATATTCGCATTTGAAGTTTATGTTCGATTTTGCTTGATTAATTTTTGTAAAATGGTAAAGGTGGGCATACCGTTGGAAAGAGGAGGTTTAAACGATCACATTAGTGAAATTTCAGCCTTCGAGGTGGTCGGGTAGCCGAGATATGCGTCGTCAAAAAACGAAAAGTTTGACCCATCTAGGACGCGTATTTTAGGAGATATTCGCATTTGAAGTTTGGGTTGGATTTTGCTTGATTAATTTTTGTAAAATGGTAAAGGTGGGCATACCGTTAAAAAGAGGAGGTTTCCACTATCACATTAGTGAAATTTCAGCCTTCGAGGTGGTCGGGTCGCCGAGATATGCGTCGTCAAAAAACCAAAAGTTTGACCCACCTAGGAAGCGTATTTTAGGAGATATTCGCTTTTGAAGTTTGGGTTCGATTTTGCTTGATTAATTTTTGTAAAATGGTAAAGGTGGGCATACCGTTGGAAAGAAGAGTTTTCCACGGTCACATTAGTGAAATTTCAGCCTTCGAGGTGGTCGGGTCGCCGAGATATGCGTCGTCAAAAAACCAAAAGTTTGACCCACCTAGGACGCGTATCTTAGGAGATATTCGCCTTTGAAGTTTGGGTTCGATTTTGCTTGATTAATTTTTGTAAAATGGTAAAGGTGGGCATACCGTTGGAAAGAAGAGTTTACCACGATCACATTAGTGAAATTTCAGCCTTCGAGATGGTCGGGTCGCCGAGATATGCGTCGTCAAAAAACCAAAAGTTTGACCCACCTAGGACGCGTATTTTAGGAGATATTCGCTTTTGAAGTTTGGGTTCGATTTTGCTTGATTAATTTTTGTAAAATGGTAAAGGTGGGCATACCGTTGGAAAGAGGAGGTTTCCACGATCACATTAGTGAAATTTCAGCCTTCGAGGTGGTCGGGTCGCCGAGATATGCGTCGTCAAAAAACGAAAAGTTTGACCCATCTAGGACGCGTACTTTAGGAGATATTCGCATTTGAAGTTTGGGTTGGATTTTGCTTGATTAATTTTTGTAAAATGGTAAATGTGGGCATACCGTTGGAAAGAGGAAGTTTCCACGATCACATTAGTGAAATTTCAGCCTTCGAGGTGGTCGGGTCGCCGAGATATGCGTCGTCAAAAAACCAAAAGTTTGACCCATCTAGGACGCGTATCTTAGGAGATATTCGCATTTGAAGTTTGGGTTCGATTTTGCTTGATTAATTTTTGTAAAATGGTAAAGGTGGGCATACCACGATCACATTAGTGAAATTTCAGCCTTCGAGATGGTCGGGTCGCCGAGATATGCGTCGTCAAAAAACCAAAAGTTTGACCCATCTAGGACGCGTATCTTAGGAGATATTCGCATTTGAAGTTTGGGTTCGATTTTGCTTGATTAATTTTTGTAAAATGGTAAAGGTGGGCATACCGTTGGAAAGAGGAGGTTTCCACGATCACATTAGTGAAATTTCAGCCTTCGAGGTGGTCGGGTCGCCGAGATATGCGTCGTCAAAAAACGAAAAGTTTGACCCATCTAGGACGCGTACTTTAGGAGATATTCGCATTTGAAGTTTGGGTTCGATTTTGCTTGATTAATTTTTGTAAAATGGTAAAGGTGGGCATACCACGATCACATTAGTGAAATTTCAGCCTTCGAGATGGTCGGGTCGCCGAGATATGCGTCGTCAAAAAACCAAAAGTTTGACCCATCTAGGACGCGTATCTTAGGAGATATTCGCATTTGAAGTTTGGGTTCGATTTTGCTTGATTAATTTTTGTAAAATGGTAAAGGTGGGCATACCACGATCACATTAGTGAAATTTCAGCCTTCGAGATGGTCGGGTCGCCGAGATATGCGTCGTCAAAAAACCAAAAGTTTGACCCATCTAGGACGCGTATCTTAGGAGATATTCGCATTTGAAGTTTGGGTTCGATTTTGCTTGATTAATTTTTGTAAAATGGTAAAGGTGGGCATACCGTTGGAAAGAGGAGGTTTCCACGATCACATTAGTGAAATTTCAGCCTTCGAGGTGGTCGGGTCGCCGAGATATGCGTCGTCAAAAAACGAAAAGTTTGACCCATCTAGGACGCGTACTTTAGGAGATATTCGCATTTGAAGTTTGGGTTGGATTTTGCTTGATTAATTTTTGTAAAATGGTAAATGTGGGCATACCGTTGGAAAGAGGAAGTTTCCACGATCACATTAGTGAAATTTCAGCCTTCGAGGTGGTCGGGTCGCCGAGATATGCGTCGTCAAAAAACCAAAAGTTTGACCCATCTAGGACGCGTATCTTAGGAGATATTCGCATTTGAAGTTTGGGTTGGATTTTGCTTGATTAATTTTTGTAAAATGGTAAATGTGGGCATACCGTTGGAAAGAGGAAGTTTCCACGATCACATTAGTGAAATTTCAGCCTTCGAGGTGGTCGGGTCGCCGAGATATGCGTCGTCAAAAAACGAAAAGTTTGACCCACCTAGGACGCGTATTTTAGGAGATATTCGCATTTGAAGTTTGGGTTCGATTTTGCTTGATTAATTTTTGTAAAATGGTTAAGGTGGGCATACCGTTGGAAAGAAGAGTTTTCCACGATGACATTAGTGAAATTTCAGCCTTCGAGGTGGTCGGGTCGCCGAGATATGCGTCGTCAAAAAACGAAAAGTTTGACCCATCTAGGACGCGTACTTTAGGAGATATTCGCATTTGAAGTTTGGGTTCGATTTTGCTTGATTAATTTTTGTAAAATGGTAAAGGTGGGCATACCGTTGGAAAGAGGAGGTTTCCACGATCACATTAGTGAAATTTCAGCCTTCGAGGTGGTCGGGTCGCCGAGATATGCGTCGTCAAAAAACGAAAAGTTTGACCCATCTAGGACGCGTACTTTAGGAGATATTCGCATTTGAAGTTTGGGTTGGATTTTGCTTGATTAATTTTTGTAAAATGGTAAATGTGGGCATACCGTTGGAAAGAGGAAGTTTCCACGATCACATTAGTGAAATTTCAGCCTTCGAGGTGGTCGGGTCGCCGAGATATGCGTCGTCAAAAAACCAAAAGTTTGACCCATCTAGGACGCGTATCTTAGGAGATATTCGCATTTGAAGTTTGGGTTCGATTTTGCTTGATTAATTTTTGTAAAATGGTAAATGTGGGCATACCGTTGGAAAGAGGAAGTTTCCACGATCACATTAGTGAAATTTCAGCCTTCGAGGTGGTCGGGTCGCCGAGATATGCGTCGTCAAAAAACCAAAAGTTTGACCCATCTAGGACGCGTATCTTAGGAGATATTCGCATTTGAAGTTTGGGTTCGATTTTGCTTGATTAATTTTTGTAAAATGGTAAAGGTGGGCATACCACGATCACATTAGTGAAATTTCAGCCTTCGAGATGGTCGGGTCGCCGAGATATGCGTCGTCAAAAAACCAAAAGTTTGACCCATCTAGGACGCGTATCTTAGGAGATATTCGCATTTGAAGTTTGGGTTCGATTTTGCTTGATTAATTTTTGTAAAATGGTAAAGGTGGGCATACCGTTGGAAAGAGGAGGTTTCCACGATCACATTAGTGAAATTTCAGCCTTCGAGGTGGTCGGGTCGCCGAGATATGCGTCGTCAAAAAACGAAAAGTTTGACCCATCTAGGACGCGTACTTTAGGAGATATTCGCATTTGAAGTTTGGGTTGGATTTTGCTTGATTAATTTTTGTAAAATGGTAAATGTGGGCATACCGTTGGAAAGAGGAAGTTTCCACGATCACATTAGTGAAATTTCAGCCTTCGAGGTGGTCGGGTCGCCGAGATATGCGTCGTCAAAAAACCAAAAGTTTGACCCATCTAGGACGCGTATCTTAGGAGATATTCGCATTTGAAGTTTGGGTTCGATTTTGCTTGATTAATTTTTGTAAAATGGTAAAGGTGGGCATACCACGATCACATTAGTGAAATTTCAGCCTTCGAGATGGTCGGGTCGCCGAGATATGCGTCGTCAAAAAACCAAAAGTTTGACCCATCTAGGACGCGTATCTTAGGAGATATTCGCATTTGAAGTTTGGGTTCGATTTTGCTTGATTAATTTTTGTAAAATGGTAAATGTGGGCATACCGTTGGAAAGAGGAAGTTTCCACGATCACATTAGTGAAATTTCAGCCTTCGAGGTGGTCGGGTCGCCGAGATATGCGTCGTCAAAAAACCAAAAGTTTGACCCATCTAGGACGCGTATCTTAGGAGATATTCGCATTTGAAGTTTGGGTTCGATTTTGCTTGATTAATTTTTGTAAAATGGTAAAGGTGGGCATACCACGATCACATTAGTGAAATTTCAGCCTTCGAGATGGTCGGGTCGCCGAGATATGCGTCGTCAAAAAACCAAAAGTTTGACCCATCTAGGACGCGTATCTTAGGAGATATTCGCATTTGAAGTTTGGGTTCGATTTTGCTTGATTAATTTTTGTAAAATGGTAAAGGTGGGCATACCACGATCACATTAGTGAAATTTCAGCCTTCGAGATGGTCGGGTCGCCGAGATATGCGTCGTCAAAAAACGAAAAGTTTGACCCATCTAGGACGCGTATTTTAGGAGATATTCGCATTTGAAGTTTGGGTTCGATTTTGCTTGATTAATTTTTGTAAAATGGTAAAGGTGGGCATACCACGATCACATTAGTGAAATTTCAGCCTTCGAGATGGTCGGGTCGCCGAGATATGCGTCGTCAAAAAACCAAAAGTTTGACCCATCTAGGACGCGTACTTTAGGAGATATTCGCATTTGAAGTTTGGGTTGGATTTTGCTTGATTAATTTTTGTAAAATGGTAAATGTGGGCATACCGTTGGAAAGAGGAAGTTTCCACGATCACATTAGTGAAATTTCAGCCTTCGAGGTGGTCGGGTCGCCGAGATATGCGTCGTCAAAAAACCAAAAGTTTGACCCATCTAGGACGCGTATCTTAGGAGATATTCGCATTTGAAGTTTGGGTTCGATTTTGCTTGATTAATTTTTGTAAAATGGTAAAGGTGGGCATACCACGATCACATTAGTGAAATTTCAGCCTTCGAGATGGTCGGGTCGCCGAGATATGCGTCGTCAAAAAACCAAAAGTTTGACCCATCTAGGACGCGTATCTTAGGAGATATTCGCATTTGAAGTTTGGGTTCGATTTTGCTTGATTAATTTTTGTAAAATGGTAAAGGTGGGCATACCGTTGGAAAGAGGAGGTTTCCACGATCACATTAGTGAAATTTCAGCCTTCGAGGTGGTCGGGTCGCCGAGATATGCGTCGTCAAAAAACGAAAAGTTTGACCCATCTAGGACGCGTACTTTAGGAGATATTCGCATTTGAAGTTTGGGTTGGATTTTGCTTGATTAATTTTTGTAAAATGGTAAATGTGGGCATACCGTTGGAAAGAGGAAGTTTCCACGATCACATTAGTGAAATTTCAGCCTTCGAGGTGGTCGGGTCGCCGAGATATGCGTCGTCAAAAAACGAAAAGTTTGACCCACCTAGGACGCGTATTTTAGGAGATATTCGCATTTGAAGTTTGGGTTCGATTTTGCTTGATTAATTTTTGTAAAATGGTTAAGGTGGGCATACCGTTGGAAAGAAGAGTTTTCCACGATGACATTAGTGAAATTTCAGCCTTCGAGGTGGTCGGGTCGCCGAGATATGCGTCGTCAAAAAACGAAAAGTTTGACCCATCTAGGACGCGTACTTTAGGAGATATTCGCATTTGAAGTTTGGGTTGGATTTTGCTTGATTAATTTTTGTAAAATGGTAAATGTGGGCATACCGTTGGAAAGAGGAAGTTTCCACGATCACATTAGTGAAATTTCAGCCTTCGAGGTGGTCGGGTCGCCGAGATATGCGTCGTCAAAAAACCAAAAGTTTGACCCATCTAGGACGCGTATCTTAGGAGATATTCGCATTTGAAGTTTGGGTTCGATTTTGCTTGATTAATTTTTGTAAAATGGTAAAGGTGGGCATACCGTTGGAAAGAGGAGGTTTCCACGATCACATTAGTGAAATTTCAGCCTTCGAGGTGGTCGGGTCGCCGAGATATGCGTCGTCAAAAAACGAAAAGTTTGACCCATCTAGGACGCGTACTTTAGGAGATATTCGCATTTGAAGTTTGGGTTGGATTTTGCTTGATTAATTTTTGTAAAATGGTAAATGTGGGCATACCGTTGGAAAGAGGAAGTTTCCACGATCACATTAGTGAAATTTCAGCCTTCGAGGTGGTCGGGTCGCCGAGATATGCGTCGTCAAAAAACGAAAAGTTTGACCCATCTAGGACGCGTACTTTAGGAGATATTCGCATTTGAAGTTTGGGTTGGATTTTGCTTGATTAATTTTTGTAAAATGGTAAATGTGGGCATACCGTTGGAAAGAGGAAGTTTCCACGATCACATTAGTGAAATTTCAGCCTTCGAGGTGG
Source organism: Scaeva pyrastri (assembly GCA_905146935.1). NCBI lineage: Eukaryota > Metazoa > Arthropoda > Insecta > Diptera > Syrphidae > Scaeva > Scaeva pyrastri. Next base: position 34,591,767 of record LR989929.1, read on the forward strand.
TCGGGTCGCCGAGATATGCGTCGTCAAAAAACGAAAAGTTTGACCCACCTAGGACGCGTATTTTAGGAGATATTCGCATTTGAAGTTTGGGTTCGATTTTGCTTGATTAATTTTTGTAAAATGGTTAAGGTGGGCATACCGTTGGAAAGAAGAGTTTTCCACGATGACATTAGTGAAATTTCAGCCTTCGAGGTGGTCGGGTCGCCGAGATATGCGTCGTCAAAAAACGAAAAGTTTGACCCATCTAGGACGCGTACTTTAGGAGATATTCGCATTTGAAGTTTGGGTTCGATTTTGCTTGATTAATTTTTGTAAAATGGTAAAGGTGGGCATACCGTTGGAAAGAGGAGGTTTCCACGATCACATTAGTGAAATTTCAGCCTTCGAGGTGGTCGGGTCGCCGAGATATGCGTCGTCAAAAAACGAAAAGTTTGACCCATCTAGGACGCGTATTTTAGGAGATATTCGCATTTGAAGTTTGGGTTGGATTTTGCTTGATTAATTTTTGTAAAATGGTAAATGTGGGCATACCGTTGGAAAGAGGAAGTTTCCACGATCACATTAGTGAAATTTCAGCCTTCGAGGTGGTCGGGTCGCCGAGATATGCGTCGTCAAAAAACCAAAAGTTTGACCCATCTAGGACGCGTATCTTAGGAGATATTCGCATTTGAAGTTTGGGTTCGATTTTGCTTGATTAATTTTTGTAAAATGGTAAAGGTGGGCATACCACGATCACATTAGTGAAATTTCAGCCTTCGAGATGGTCGGGTCGCCGAGATATGCGTCGTCAAAAAACCAAAAGTTTGACCCATCTAGGACGCGTATCTTAGGAGATATTCGCATTTGAAGTTTGGGTTCGATTTTGCTTGATTAATTTTTGTAAAATGGTAAAGGTGGGCATACCACGATCACATTAGTGAAATTTCAGCCTTCGAGATGGTCGGGTCGCCGAGATATGCGTCGTCAAAAAACCAAAAGTTTGACCCATCTAGGACGCGTATCTTAGGAGATATTCGCATTTGAAGTTTGGGTTCGATTTTGCTTGATTAATTTTTGTAAAATGGTTAAGGTGGGCATACCGTTGGAAAGAAGAGTTTTCCACGATGACATTAGTGAAATTTCAGCCTTCGAGGTGGTCGGGTCGCCGAGATATGCGTCGTCAAAAAACCAAAAGTTTGACCCACCTAGGACGCGTATTTTAGGAGATATTCGCATTTGAAGTTTGGGTTCGATTTTGCTTGATTAATTTTTGTAAAATGGTTAAGGTGGGCATACCGTTGGAAAGAAGAGTTTTCCACGATGACATTAGTGAAATTTCAGCCTTCGAGGTGGTCGGGTCGCCGAGATATGCGTCGTCAAAAAACGAAAAGTTTGACCCATCTAGGACGCGTACTTTAGGAGATATTCGCATTTGAAGTTTGGGTTCGATTTTGCTTGATTAATTTTTGTAAAATGGTAAAGGTGGGCATACCGTTGGAAAGAGGAGGTTTCCACGATCACATTAGTGAAATTTCAGCCTTCGAGGTGGTCGGGTCGCCGAGATATGCGTCGTCAAAAAACGAAAAGTTTGACCCATCTAGGACGCGTACTTTAGGAGATATTCGCATTTGAAGTTTGGGTTGGATTTTGCTTGATTAATTTTTGTAAAATGGTAAAGGTGGGCATACCGTTGGAAAGAGGAAGTTTCCACGATCACATTAGTGAAATTTCAGCCTTCGAGGTGGTCGGGTCGCCGAGATATGCGTCGTCAAAAAACCAAAAGTTTGACCCATCTAGGACGCGTATCTTAGGAGATATTCGCATTTGAAGTTTGGGTTCGATTTTGCTTGATTAATTTTTGTAAAATGGTAAAGGTGGGCATACCACGATCACATTAGTGAAATTTCAGCCTTCGAGATGGTCGGGTCGCCGAGATATGCGTCGTCAAAAAACCAAAAGTTTGACCCATCTAGGACGCGTATCTTAGGAGATATTCGCATTTGAAGTTTGGGTTCGATTTTGCTTGATTAATTTTTGTAAAATGGTTAAGGTGGGCATACCGTTGGAAAGAAGAGTTTTCCACGATGACATTAGTGAAATTTCAGCCTTCGAGGTGGTCGGGTCGCCGAGATATGCGTCGTCAAAAAACGAAAAGTTTGACCCACCTAGGACGCGTATTTTAGGAGATATTCGCATTTGAAGTTTGGGTTCGATTTTGCTTGATTAATTTTTGTAAAATGGTTAAGGTGGGCATACCGTTGGAAAGAAGAGTTTTCCACGATGACATTAGTGAAATTTCAGCCTTCGAGGTGGTCGGGTCGCCGAGATATGCGTCGTCAAAAAACGAAAAGTTTGACCCATCTAGGACGCGTACTTTAGGAGATATTCGCATTTGAAGTTTGGGTTCGATTTTGCTTGATTAATTTTTGTAAAATGGTAAAGGTGGGCATACC